>OY365807.1:58548883-58866383 GCA_959347315.1 Bimastos eiseni
CAAATTAAAGCAAATTTATTATCAATCGTTCGAATCCTGAATGCTGGCATGAGCTAGTCAGAAAATATCCTGAATTAGAAATATGTTGAAAAGTTGGACTTGTACAAAGAATCTTTCTATGGCGTAGAAAATTGATTTCGGGATCGGCCAGAAATTCTGCGTCGGATTTGGTGTTTCGGAGAGCCCTCTTAAATATCACACTGCAGAGGGCTCAATATTTCATAGCCAGACGACAAAAATCACCTGACAGCCTTTCTTGTGATGGAATCCAACAACAACGACATGAAGGACCGGGTTTTCCACATTCGTCGGCCACTCCATGTGCGGCCTACGCGGAAGGGAAATGAAAACTAGACTTATAGTTGAATGATAATCATGGAATTAGTCATTAATTAGAAATCACATCTGGCTCGGAAGTTGACGCTTGTCAAATTCGCGCTGGT
This sequence comes from Bimastos eiseni, assembly GCA_959347315.1. Lineage (NCBI taxonomy): Eukaryota > Metazoa > Annelida > Clitellata > Crassiclitellata > Lumbricidae > Bimastos > Bimastos eiseni. The sequence continues at coordinate 58,549,327 of OY365807.1, forward strand.
TGCCTGATATGCGTGGTCACCAGAGAACCATCGCTGCTGTATTTAACACAAATAAATCAGTAAGTACCAGAATAAAATAATTTAGTACACCCGATACAAAATAGATATGGATCCCAGACACACATCATTCGCAAAATAATTCATTTATTTACACATTGGACCTTTCAGAGAAATATTTCTATAGCCAACAGGACTGGACCTTTATGGTCCAGCACCGGGCAGCAGCAGTTAGGGTAAACGACCTGGGAAAATCTAGAGTTCCTTTCCGCCGCCTTCTGGTACCTCGGAAGGCCGAGCTCCGAGGTTTTCCCCGTCTTCTTCTTGATTGTCCGCTGGGTAAGATCTACCCTGTTTGGCGCAGGATTTAAGACTATCCCGATGGTAGAATCACAATTACTACGTTAACGATGAAGTCAAAAGCGTTGTTCGACAGCTATTCTTTATTAACGTTGAACAACAGCGGTGAACAGCCAACGAATCATAGTCTTTATTAAAATAATCGACGACAAACTGTCAACTACGGATCAATTCTCTTAACACCCTGACTACTGAACTGACTCAACTGACTGACTACAGTAGCTGAACTGAACTGAACTCCAGAGTGTCTGGGTGTGTTATAAATTTTTTTAACGACGCATCCAAGACAAGGATGATATGCGTTAACTCCCGACTGACCTCTGCAGTCTCTTATATACTATAACCTCCCAGTGCCACAGAGGTAGCACTGAGTGCTACAGAGGGTAGCACAGATTGGCCTTCAATTGGTCATAATTCTTAATGTTCCCAACATGCAGTTCACCCAAACCTGACCCGTGCCATTATTTGCCAGATTATTTCCGCTAAAGTAATAGCAAATCTTGTAGTAAACTTTTATAGGTTATACACATCAATGTTCCCAAAGTCACATAGAGGCCTAGGCTAAAAGTCAAACTGCACGTTGCACTTCGACCCACGCGTGTCTGTGCAATTCATCAATTCATTCATTCGTTGTGAGTAAAATATTAACCTAGTTAGGTCTAGGCCAATACACAGCAGCGCTCCCAATCTATAGCCACGACTAACTAAAATAGGCCTATTATTGCTTCGTGACCTAGTTGACAATAAGCAGTTTTCAGCGTTTTAACGATGTCTTGACTCTTGATGTCGTCAACCTATGACGAATTAGGCTACATGCAGTTAACACGTCAACATCACCTCACATATTCACAACTTATAACTACGCCACTCCTTGCACTCTGGCAGTGCCAATCCCAAGCATGGATAAAGAAGTAGAGCGACGTACGCCAATGATCTTTGTTACCACACCTAAACTACTACATACATGTAGGGGAGAATGTCCTGCATTGGGTCCGTGACGGTATCAAGGCCTAGTCCATCATTGTATCGGACGTGCGTCACCTAGCGAACGTATTTAATGTCGCGAAGAAGATTATCATGTCTAAGGCAGACAAGAAGATAGCGTCTAACAGATAAACGGCAAATCTATTTTTTAGGTAAGAAAAGTAAATATTAATAGTTTAATGTCAGTCAACGCACAAGACGCTTTGTGCTAATTTAACCTACAATTTCTGTAAACTACTTTAGTACAGTATATTGCGAAGCATGGGGTAAAGTTTGGAAGTCGTATACAGCATAGTTGTGCTACTATCAAAAACGTTAGTCACTGACCGTTGATGGCCTGCATTGGGACAACAATCATGGCCTGCATTGGGACAATTTTTACCAGTAAAGAAAATATTAAATTTTTGGAGTTTACACTTGGAACAATTTTGTTGTATAACCATATGCGATCCATAAAACATTGCTGTTTCTGATAATTAAAACAAAATACATATATACCAGATAACATCGATTGTGTGCATTAAAATGTAAAAATTGACCCACGCTCTGTCCCAATGCTCCCTATGATGGTGTGCATTGAGACAGTTTGTACCAGTAGCCCGATTGAAAACACTAATATTTTCGAGTTTACTCTTGGAACAATGTTGTTGTATAACCACATTCGATCCATAAACGTTACTGTTTCTGATAATCAAAAGAAAATGCAAGTACTACAACTAACAAAATTGTGTGCATTAATATGTAAATGTGACCCAATGCTCCACAGGGTGGTCTGCATTGGGACACTTTTTTACCAGCAAGAAAAAACTAATATTTTTGAGTTTACTCTTGGAACAATATTGTTGTTTAACCATATTCGACCCATACAACGTTGCAGTTACTGATAATTAAAACAAAATACAAGTGTTTCAACCAACACCAATTTTGTGCTTAAAAATGTAAAAATTGACCCAATGCAGGACATTCTCTCCTAAGCTTACAATGTTATGTAGGCCTACACGACTCAATGCGCAAACCTATGTCTCTTAATTCTCAGTCGTCCTCTCCGGTCTGTTGATCGACTTGATCTTCTTGTTCCCGTGCTTATAGGACTGCTATATGGCCCCTCCAACACGTACCATCGTTGCCATCGTGGGCCCTTCTTTGCGAAATGACTTACATGTACCTTCCACGATCAGTAATAAACTTAATCGGGGACTCGGGGTCCCACCCTCATCCCTTCCTTGCCGGAAGACAAGGCTGTCACGTTAAGAGCTCTTCTCTATAACAAGTTCTGCGCTCTATAAATTCTCAGATGTCATGTCACATCGTCATCGTCGTTTCGCGACGGTTGACTACGTGAATGACAAAGTGATGTCTAATGCTTTCTGTCTCGTACGATGCTCATTAAGCTTGTGCCTTTCTAAACCAGTCCAGATACGATTCATTAAACGAAACGAAGACTTCAAGAAAACGATGTAATTACGATCTATCCAGAACAACAAAATAGAAAACACGATTCTCTGTGACATCACTGATGAGCTCACAGTTACCACGGCAACGATCTATCTAGAATAACGAAATAGGAAACACGATTCTCTGTGACATCACTGATGAGCTCACAGTTACCACGGCAACGATCTATCTAGAATAACGAAATAGGAAATACGATTCTCTGTGACATCACTGATGAGCTCACAGTTACCACGGCAACGATCTATCTAGAATAACGAAATAGGAAACACGATTCTCTGTGACATCACTGATGAGCTCACAGTTACCACGGCAACGATCTATCTAGAATAACGAAATAGGAAACACGATTCTCTGTGACATCACTGATGAGCTCACAGTTACCACGGCAACACTGCAGGAACAAGGACTTTTACAACATAATGATCGGAAGACGTCTTATAAAATGCAACGTCACCCAAACACGGAAAGCTAACGAAAGGTAGGTAACCAGTAGGTAACTGGTTGAAAATAAGATTTTAATTACCATTTCCACGAAAATCACCAGCGAACGACCGATCCAGAAACACACACAGACCAGGAAAAGGTAGGGTACATGCAAGGGTAATTCCTTTCTTGTCTCTCTGTGTATCAATGGTCGGCTGCCGCAACAAAACCCCAAATGATCTGCGGTCAAACGTCCTCGAAAATTTTATCCAACAGAGGAAGAATGTCATAAACTAGTAACCTACTCTGATAGCCTTAATCGTCGTCGTCATCATCTTCATCTAGTAGGCCTATATTGGTTGCAGTTTAACGTAACTGTGTGATTGCAAGGATCCGTAGCATCGCCCTCCTCCTTTATCCAGACTTGGGAGTTGGGACTGGCACTGTCAGAGTGCAAGCAGTGGATGAGTTTACTTCATCTTCATCTTCACCACCAGAGCTGTTATTGGTAAGAAACTTGGAAGAAAGGTTCAATGCTAGGCATCACAGGTCACCTTGCATACTTTTAATAGTGGTTCTAATTGTCTTTTAAGTTCTGGACCAAGGTCCAGTTACGTTGCATACTTGCATTGTATTTATATATATATGTATATCTAAACCGCCTCATTCAGCACAACACAATCAGAGGTACCCTCAGTGTGAAAATTCCAAAGGGAGAAGAAAAGTCTTAGCGGGCAGAAACAAAAGCATCCCCAGTTTAAATCAAAGAGAGAGTCATAAGGGAAGAACGTTCGTAAGGAAAGGATCAATCGATACATTGGACAGATGCCGTCCAAGTCACCAAGAAAATGATGTTATTTTTTGTCATAATATGTTACGTCATGTTTTGCTGCTTTATGCTATGCAATGATATACATGTATATCTTATGTCACGTCATGTCATGTTGCCTCCTGGTGCTACGTGTATGTGTCTCCGGTTCTTTCTTGCAGGGCTCCATGAGTGATCCGTGGTATGGAGCCAGTGATCATGGCCACTCCTCATCGAGAATGTCAGCGATGGCTGAATTCTCCTGTCAGGTGAACCAACTCAAACTATTTACATATATTCCTCGTGGATAAGCTTGTGCCCCGTGGTTAAATTCAGCCTAATCCCGCCGGTTCTGAGATCCACCACTTCAACCATGAGATCCGCCACCCAACAGATGAAATCCGCCACCTAAATAATATGTTTTGTTTCAAAAATCAGCCATAAGCACTTTGCTTCACATATGATTTTACGCTCATCCGAATAGCAAATAGAGAATAATTATATCTGTTATAGATTCGTCACTTGGTTTGACTTGGGCTTAAGCTATAAGTTCATAAATATTCAGAGATCCGTCACATCTGGATGAGAAATCCAACCACTGTCAGTGGTGCTCTACGCTTTACTTTAGAGTGTCAGAAGTCATAGGTTTTTGCGATTATGATTGTTGGGGAGTTTTGAACCTTTAGTAATTTAGAGGTTCCCGATGGTCCAGTGGTTAGCGTGTGGACTGTCACTCAAATCCCCACCATGGCAGAAATTTCTTATTCGCGCTAGTTCTGTACAATAAGACTAGTAAGGAAAATAGCTTCTAACTTAATGCATGTGTATGATTTCAAGTACAGTATGAGCGAATGATGACAAGTTATAACAGAAATTAAGCTCAACTGTCGGCAGCCATGCAAGGCGTTCATTACGCTATGTACACATTTAAGTTGACAAACGCTGCCTATCCAAAGAAGGACTAATCAGCCTTAGGGAGTAGCGGTAATGTAATGTAATCAAGCATTTATATAACGCCGTTCGAATCAACAGCGCTCTCAGTGGGCGTCAGTGCCTGGTCTAGGGAAATGGTATACTTATCGAGCTCGCTTCCTCTGCTCTGCACGCCAGTGTGTTATCGTCGTTTCAGAATTACCGTCAGAGGAGCCAGGACACCTGTCCTAAGTTTGGTTACCGTCGTCCGCAGATAACAACCCATCAGTCGGATTACCGTCAGTTCCAGAAGGCTGAACTTCCACCGTCACAGTTCGATGCACCGCAAACAAGGGAACTGATTGTCAAGAACTTGTACGGTCACAATGATCGCATTATTAGGCCTATTGTAAATGTGAATGTGAATTGATTGCAAAAGATAATGTTAACGTTAGCGTAGACGAAAGTGCAATTGCTAGTAGCCTAAAAAGTTAGCTCAGTCTTTCGCAGGACGTTAACTCTGTTACGCTGAAGCTGTTATTGTCAGCTTCGTAAGTTGCAGGTTGCTCTGCGTTCCCTCTCCCATGATGCTGCTGTAATCTTTGTCACCATGTGGTAGGGTTGATCACTGTTGTTCTGTTCTTGCAGGTCTTCCAGCTGGCCTAATAGGGCGCCTTGACCGGGTCCTTCGCTCTGCTGCCAGGCTTGTTGGTCATATTTCTAAGTGTGCCCCAGTCACAGAGATTAAGCAGCACCGAGCCTTCTCGGTTGTGGGCCATCCTTTTGGAATGGGCTTCCTCTAGCGCTGCGCATGCTGTCTAGGAACAATCTGCCAGCCTTCCATCGTATCCATTGGCTCTAATGGAAAGTTTTAGTTTCAATTTTAATTTGGCGTTTATTTTCAGGGCTCGAACGGGTGGAAAAGGACCCTGGAGGCATTTTCAGGAGACGGCTGGAGTTCGTGGAGAGAATGTCCAGTGGATAGATGGTAAAAGGATCGAATTTCGATCACCATTGATCATTTAGCGATCGTAGAAGTTCAAATGCAATGGACAAGAATGGTGAATGATCGTCACCTTTGTATTGATCTACGGTAAGGATCAATTGGAAAGATGATCCATCCAGTGATTGAAGCTCTCAGTTGGTTATATCGAATGAAATATCAAAAGGTTATACGAGATGACGGATACGATAGGCATTGTATTGTATTTACGGATTTATAGAGCGCCTGATGACTCTGACTAAGATATATGACACTATGATAGAAGCACCCCAGTTTTAAAATAAAAGAACGAGTCAGAGAGCTAGCTGTCAAAGAGCGAGTCGGAGAGTCGATAAGGGTATCGCATCTATGCATGCAGTGTTTCCTTTGTATGATAGGAACAATCATATTTCAAGCAACATTAGAAAAAAATTAACATGTCAGGATTAAAACGGTTTTGGAATTTTAAAAAATCGACGAATATTTACTATCTGTTTTCTTATCATAATTAGAGGGTCTTTTTACCATCTTCTATTTAAATTTGTTTGCGCAAAGTTTGTCACGGCAGGGTCGTGCGTCGGACTTCTTTCAACTCTTTTTCAGGTATGTTCCCGTCGACCTACAGAGCTGAAATTTTTCAAACATTTCAGGCTTGCATGACAATGCAATGTATCAAATTTAGACGGACATAACTCAAAAAATTTATTAAAAAATTGACAACAAATCAAAAAATTAAATATAGTTTAACCACTCGAACGAGCCCTCCTTGACGAGATCCACTCCGGCAAGTTTACATCATCAACGATATTATGTAATCAAAAATCTCTTAAGCAAATGGAACGATTTACATCATCAATGATATTATGTACTGGTAATCAAATATCTCTTAAGGAAATGGAACGATTGCCCCATCTACAAGGTTACCAGCAGTTAATAAAAGAGGGTCCCGAAAAAACCACGCTTTTACTTTCACTTGTTTCTCCCCAAAGCCGTATATATTATGATGAATGCCTAATAACCCTTTTTTTCCTGATCGATCTAGGAAATCGGAAGATCTTCGATGAGTGGTTGCTCAGTCATCTTCCGTCGTCTCTCCAAACAGACCACAGTCTTCAGTATCGCCACCAAGCGACCAACTGCCCCATCGATCGAAGGCCACAGACCCTCTATGCTCCAGTTACCTTCATGTCCTCATACAGGGCACTACACCCAGACCCAGTGAGTGCATTTCTCATCAACAATCCACCTTTCTCTAGTCCTCGTTCGCTCTTACGCCCACGCACCCACACACCCTATACCCTATACCCTATACCCTATACCCTATACCCGCCAACCCATCATCCCAAGCTCACCCGCCTAAACTCTCGCATAAACCCACCCACTCATTCGTTCACTCATAGACACTCACTCACCCACCAACTCAACCACCCATCTACTCTTGTTCAATCAATCAACCAATCAACCAATCAATTCACCAACCCAATCATCCATTCATCCTCCCATCCGTCGGTCTGTCCGTCCATCAATCTATCCACCAACTCATCTACCCATCAACCCACTCATCTATCCATCCACCTATAAATCCATCCATCCATCCACCCATCAACCCAAGCACCTATCCACCCATACATCCATTCACCCATCCATCAACCCATACATCCACTCATCCACCCATTAACCCATACATTCATTCATCCATCCATCAACCCATACATCCATTCATCCATCCATCAACCCATACATCCATTCATCCATCCGTCAACCCATACATCCATTCATCTATCCATCCACCCATCCATCCATTCATCCATCCATCAACCCATACATCCACTCATCCACCCATTAACCCATACATTCATTCATCCATCCATCAACCCATACATCCATTCATCCATCCATCAACCCATACATCCATTCATTCGTCCATCAACCCATACATCCATTCATTCATCCACCAACCCATACATCCATTCATTCATCCATCAACCCATACATCCATCCATCAACCCATACATCCATTCATCCATCCATCAACCCATACATCCATTCATCCATCCATCAACCCATACATCTATCCATCCGTCCATCAGAGGCATTTCAATCTATATCAATATACGAACCGAAATAACTGTTCCTTACGTTTTCCTTTCAGAACCTTTGGCCCCAGGAGACATTCGGAAGAAAGGGATTCTGACGTTTTGGTCACCACCCTTCCCTCAAGAAGATCAAGACTTCAACAAAATAGTTTCTGTTATTCGCGCTAAACAAGCATCCCAACGAAAGTTCACGTCCAAGATCCTTAATCCAATTTTAAGTGAACTTATGGCCACAATTCTTAGAGCCTTGTAATTCTTCCAGTAATGTAATTCAATTATGGTAGTACAAATCTCCGACTAAAGAATTCTCCGAGCCTCATCATTCTGTGACAGATCTCACAAAAACATTATCGGTAAAAGTTCTCACAAAAGTTGATCGTTTAATGGTCTTTAAAATTCTCGCCTATTTTGATCATTTGTTGATCTCAAATGTTCTCGCATTATGGTATCATTTTCTGATCTCAACAATTCTCGTAATAGAATTCTAGTAATAGAACCAGTCTTTGAACTTTAAAAGTTTTCATAAATCGTGTAATAAATTCATTTAGCAAAAACGAACATATAGTTACACACAAAAAAGCGATCGACAGATTTACACAAACAATTTTGCCACAGATAATTAATCGCTCGTGTAACAAACTGTCAATTATGATATTAAACAATATCCTTAAGTCTAATGTTCATTATCGTTTTGCCAATATTGTTTAACGCAAAAATATCAACGGCATTTGTTCTATATATTTATTAGTTATTGGTTATTCATTAGTCATTTGAACTTATTTCAACTCTTCATTCCTCTCCTTTATAGACCTTTTATCAGTCCTCAAGTTTCCTTTAGTTCATCAATAGGCATATATTTAATATTCAACAGTAACTAACTTCCAAGATTAAAACTAAATAGTATATTACATGGGTTAATACTCTCAGGAATTAAGACTATAACCAAGACTAAATAATCAAACCTATTCAAGTTGTCCCTTGCTTTCTACCACTGCAAAATGTTTGGGAGTAAATTGCAAGTGTATCGAGTAGGCCTACATAATCCCATACATAAGTTCGTACCGTCCAACTTCTCAACCCTCTTAGATTCGCACCCAAGCATTCACGAACTTGTTTTTCCACACACCCCTCTCTAACTCATACCTTAAATTCTTCAGTCACTCCTGAACCTGCATGCGGTGCCAGCTCTTGGAACCTCTCCAGTTCGTCTAACCCCTCTGTCTCTTTCCAATATTTCAAGCTGGATCTAATGTCGCCGTCTAATCTTTCTACTGCATCATATCAATTAAAACTGGAAATGAGAATTAAAAATTGTCTGTAGTGATTTCTGAAAAGTCACACCACATGATCATTCTCACCAGAAATTGTTCCAGTTGGACAGGACCCACGCAATCTTTCGGTTTCTCCGGTTCTCCCCAGATTCTGACCTCCGATATCCTCACCCAACACAGAAACTAAATCAGCAGTTTGGTTCTTGCAATAGCTTTAAGATTCACCAATTGAGCGTAAAAGCATAAGATCGGAATCTGGCATGCAAACCGATGTTGTAGCGCTATAGAAATTCACGCATAATTATTTAATATAATTATATATTAGTATTATATATTAACATATAATTTCAAACCATTAATATTACATATTAAAACATATCAAATCATTTATTAGTACTATTATACATCAATATTATTCATGACTAGAATAATATTATTTATATTATCACAATAATATACTTGTATCCATTAACATTTAATAATATCATATATATATAATATATATATAGATGCATATATATATGATAATAATGTCATACATTATTACAATAATAATACATAAATGTTATTATCATCATTATATGCTATTAATTAAGCAAGTAATTAAGCCGGATGGTTCAGCATCAAGTCTCGTGTTTGATTACGTAAATGGCAAACGTATGTAGCCTAAATGACCTCATTATCAAAACAAAGTCATAGATGTGTCGTACACAAGTATAAATTAATCCAATTGCTCATGGAGCTCATAGCCGTCATCATCTAGTCATCGAGTTAGTCGTTATTGTAGCCTAATCATACGCGTCGTCGTCATCATCTGATGATGAAATCCGAGCATGACTTGAACATCAAAGAGTAGACTGTAGTCATGGCAACTCGCGCGAAAACGCTGTCCCTTGCTTCCGGTTCTGCGCAGTCGAGAAGTTTATGTGGTACGCTGGGGCCATCCGGCTTTCGTGTCTTCCCACTGTTTGAATTAAACAGGCTATCGTGCTTACTGTCATTGCTGTAAGTCCAAGAACTTATCAGCAGAAAATTGTATTAGATACTTTGCTTTTTCTAGCGCAAATTTTAAAGGCTACAAGAAAAAGTTATTCAAGCCAGTGTTACTTAAGTCTAAACTGTGAAACAATTACACTGTGTCCGCACCTAACAATTTCATTAGTCTTACCTTTATTAGAAAAGCGCCGCCTAACTGTTCCCATTTCAGTCCCAGAAAATGAGATAGGTCTAAAGTTTAAATGATTAAACAAACTACTCTAGAATAAGCACAGAGGGTTTATTGAAAAAGGTTGACGAGTCTCGTCCCAGTTACCACCTCCGCTGTATAAGTTGAAAAGGCAATACATTGCGTAGTGACCTGCTGCGCGCCGATATAATTGGCAATATTAATCAGAGAGAACAGGCAATTAGGCCTATTAAAATTAAGTCTAATTATGCAAATTATGCAAACATTGCTCTAATAATTAAGTTGCTACATCCTCTTATTAGACAAGCAATTCAGCTCATAGCCAGAGCGTCAATAGAATCCGGGAAATGATGCGGGCGGAAGATGTTATCACTTATGTTTGTTGCAGACATCTTTGAGAAAACTTTTCATAGCAGGCTAGTAGGCTACCAACCAATCTGGTTGATGTCCCAGTTAAAGAGCATGCATGGGCTTATTATGTGAAGTGGCGCTATCTAGTGTATGCTGTTACAAGGGCGAGAGTCAGAAGAATGCTGTGGGCTGTTTTGGAGAGAATAAGTTCCAACAGGTTCATAAAAATGGGCAAGCACATGCTCGAAATGAAAACCTCGATATTTAGTAGGCTTTGGTTCTATTATTAGCAGGGCTGCTAAATATACAAGACATAATTGTATCAACAGCATGTGCAATGAATCTAAAACTCTCCCCTGCGACAATAATTATTATGGTGAGTGCAGAATTGAGACGGGACTTAGATTGCGCTGTTTAAATTTACCAGATCAATAATGTTCACAATGAACATCTGTTGCATAAACGCTGTGTTTAGGTCGGTTGGGTCAATGGTGTTGCCTTAAACAGCCAAATGTCTAAAGAAGCAGTCTCTGAGAGAGCATATATACTAGCCTTCTTTTTATTGTTGCGAAAGATTGAATAAGACATGCGCATTAAGCAGGTTGAGACCGATTATACTCAGGCCAGTGGCTATATTTACACGCACAGCAATTCGATAATATTTTAGCTTGAAAATTCCGGCCCAGTCCACCATAAAGCCTAAAAATATTCTAGCTTTATCCCCTTTAAGTTCAACATTTGAGGGTAGGAGCATAATACGCGAATTCAGTTGGCGAATTCTTTTCAAGGACTCCAAGTGTGTACTAAGCCATAAGCCCACGACAAGCCAGTCTAAGCAGCTCATTAAATATTACCACCAAATGGCCGAACATAACACGCCCTCTCCTTCGTAAAACCGACATTTCATGCATCAAAATGACCCAAAAGACGATGGAAAACGGTAATTTTCGGTCAAAAACTCACCCGGTCGACATGCAACATCCCATCGTAATTTTTTCTGGCGAAAATCGAGTATATCTGCACAGTTCCTGATCACGTCTATTCTGTCTAGTTGTCTAGCTGGTACTGTCGATGTACGCTCTCATACGCACGCACACACAGAGACGTACTACATTTTGTACACACGCCATGGATAGCCACTTATTGTGAAGCCATAAGCCATTGCTCGTTTAGCGCGCGCGGAATAAAGAAGCCCGCGTAGTATTTTCACTTCGAACTGGCGGATTTTTTCAGCGAAACGTTTTCTTAGTCAGTTGCAATTAAAATAAAGGTGAATTTGGTGTATAATACTGCATGACAAGCCTAAACAGCATGCATTGTCATGCTAGGAGCTCTCTGGAGTAATTTCACCGATGCTGGCAAAGCCGACGGATAAAATAACTGCTTTTAGTGTTCAAAACTGTGTTTTTTACTCTACATTATGTAAAAATAACTAATGAATATTTAATGGCGTTTGAGAGCACTGTTTTTGCGAATTTGAAAGGGATCTTGGTTGGCAAGCGGCGCAAAACTGAAATTGGTTTTGGCGTATGTTCGCTTTGGCGGGAAACGCGTTTCCTGAGGTGCGAATAAGAACGATAATCACTACTTGGCACCTGTTGAGGTGAGATTATTGCGAAAAAGCCGGAACAAAGAGAAAATTTAGAATTTTGCAACAAAGGAAGGCTGAAGTACAAAGACAATTGGAAAATGACGGCAGCGACACCTTGCGCTCAGCGATTCAATGGAAGAGCATTGCTTTTCTGGATATCTTAATTTTGAGCAGACGCACTATAAAGTTAGCGTCTATATGCCATTCTGCTTCTAATTATTCAAACTATGCCATGTTGCCTCCATGGATTTCCATCCAAACGGCCAATGACATGACTAGAAGACTGACCTAAAGCTAAACTATTTCAATTCAACCAAATCTAAACGCCTAGCCAAAATTGAAATCCTTTGGAGACGCCCTGAAAAACTCTATGTACGTTAGTAATTATTGCAAAGGAAAACAGGTAATGCCTGTGCTAAGCGTCACCATGGATACGTTTATTCATGTGTCACCATGGGAACGGCTCGGAAGGCGTCGTTTACTCAGTCAACGGAATCTCAAAGAACGCCATGACATTGCCATAGGCTTATCACGTGATCGATCGCGTAAGTCGATCAGGTCAGTCGTAAATCAGTCGACTCGACCGATTAGCAAGTGCAACCGTTTGTTACTTCATCGACTCGACTTTCAAATATTTAACTTTACGTTTTTTTATGAATGGAAGGCGACGATTATTTGCGCCACACGCAATGAACTAACTCGTCTTTGTACCTGATATAATAATTTTCTTTATTTCAACGTCTAACTGTGCGTATTGTGAAAGATTCCACAATGACTGCAGAACTAATAACCGTTGACAGAAGATAGTATATAAGCATAGAGTAGCTGGAGACTAATTGACAGATTCGCAATGTCCTCCCAGTATACCCTCTGATTCGACAAGGCGTTCGTGAAATAAGCTGATGCCCTGCGCTTTGCTATCGAGTGGCGCTTTAGAAGTCTGAAGAATACAATTACGAATGTTCGAAAGATGTTTAAACATCAATTGTAGTCCTAAATGTTGCCAGAATCCTCATGCATACGAGGAACTGAGTTCGATGCTCGTGTCCCCGTGGCTTAATTTGTCTTTCCTTCGCTGGGTTGTTTGAATTGGTTGTATAGCGTAATGGGCGCCTTGCATGGTTGCCGACAGTCTAGTGCGGCTTCTGTAATAACTTGTCATCATTCGTTTATACTTTACTTGCAATCATTTTGTGGTTTGTCACTTTAAAATTAAAAAAGTATTATTATTATTATTTTATTAATATTGATTATTGTATCAAATTATGTATGGAATCTCACATCGAGGAGACAGCATTTACTGTTAATCGCGATCTCATGGAAGACCAAGAATGGCCTGAACTTTGAGGCTTTGACGGAGCTAATTGCTGAGTACCGTATTGCAGAGCATTGAAATAGGCCTAACAGGAGTTGGTTCTTAGCGAAGATATAAAGACAATAAGTCTGTAAGACAAGACGAGATAATAATTATAGTCTAAGACAATACTTGCCAAAGACATTTCTAAAGCATACAAAACAAGACATGCCAAGGCAGCATAATGCCGTGCAAGACTAGACAAGACATAGCAATATAATACAAGACAAGAGTCACATGACAATATCATACAATTCGAGACAAGGCACGACAATAAATGAGAATTTAAATTTATTTCTATTTAGATTTAATTCTCTGTCGATAACAACATTCTTCACAAGTCCGGGCCTAAGTATCCGGCTCTAAACGGCTTAAAGGCTAAGTATCAAACGAAAAGTCACAGATGTAAGCAAGCAAACTTAAAACGATTCAGTCAGTTTCGCACAGAGACCATCATTATCGTTGTCGTCGTCGTCGTCGTCGTCGTCGTCATCTGATGATGATATCTGAGCATGAATTGAAGACCAGCGAGTAGATTGTTGTCATGGTAACGCGAAGGTAGGCTCCGTCGTTGCCCTCCGGTCCTGCGCAGTCGAGCAGTCTGTGGTTGCTAGGGCCGTCGGGCAAACGCTTCTGTTTTCTGCTACATAGAAACAAATTGAAATGATTTTAGTCATTCGCTCGTCCAGAATTGACCGCACTTTGGTTCGACATGCTGGCACTGAGTGCCCCTACCATCAGACAGAATTGAGCTCTTGCTCAATAGTGGGTCCCAGTGTTTGGAACAGCCTCTCATCTGACCTGCGCTCTCTCCCGTAGGACCTGTCGATACCTGTTTCTATAAACTTCTCAATGGTCAAGACTTTTCTTCTTCAACCCTTGACCGGGCCTGGGTCAGCAGCGCCTCTGAAGTTGCCTTAAAGAGGCTCAATATAAATTACTTAGATAGATAGATAGATAAATTTAAGCGCTGAAGGCAAATTTTGATGAACTTATACGAACAGAGCGAACAGTCAGTATTACCTTGAAAACCAAATTCTAACATTAAGATGACATGTAAAAAGACAAGCATGTAGGCTGCACATACGCAAGCAGGCAAACATATGTTCAATACATAGCCTGCGTACATATCATGCCCGCACAGACATAAGCATCAGTTCATGCACACATGCATGCATAAGCACGCACATACATTCATACGTACAGGGTGTCTTCACAAATTTATTTTGATCATTGCTATTTAAAGTACAAAATACTCAAAATAGAAACCTTAAGAGAAAGCATGAATACTATCATTCTGTTCAAAATATTTAATTGATTTCGTGGCTTATAATACTTTGGGACGATTTTGACCACCTTCAGTCTCCCCGATTGGTCCAGATTATTGCCAGCTGTAGGCCCTACTTATAAATATACGTGTGTAAATATAAGTACATCCGGCAATATATATATTTAAAAAGTACACGCCTCAGTCTTTTAGTCGATATTTAGGCCAATACTGTAGGAATAAAAAAATGAAATTTTACAGGTGCAAAGCTAATTCATATGTATATATAGGCCAAACTTCCAAAATTTACTTAAATATTTCAGACAGGACAAAAGTTATATCACTTTTAATGAGTGCAACAATGGGTTTTTTTGATGGTCAAAAAACATTCAACACACCAAAAAGTTACAAAAACGATTTTATGAGGTCGCATCTTAAGTAATTGTTGTAAAACAAACATCATATTTATTCACATCCTGTGTACAATGTGTCTACCACCAGTAGACTCACATATTCTGAGACTATTTTGGCAAGTTTTGTTGACCTGGTTGGGGCCATTGCACTGGTGATAATTTGCCCGACGACACGATGTAAAACGATGAGGTTCAGATCTTCTATTTAGGGCAAGTAGAAGGAGATGGGAGGGGGTTGGAGGGAAAGGCATTCGTCACAACCACGTTATTGGACAAAGTCAGACCCTACGCCCTTGAAACTAAGACGGTGTCACATGAGTAGGAAGTGAAGACAGAGAAATCCTCTGTATTCTAAATCAGGGCTGTATTAGATGACAAAACCCGGTTGTTTCAGTTTAACAACACTGTGTGATAACAAACATTTCTCCAATCTTGGGACTGACGCTGCCAGTGTGCAACCAGTAGTAGCTATAGTTTGACGACACTGTGTGATAACAAAGATCACTAGCGTTGCCCTCCTTCTTCATCCGGACATGAGACTGGCACTGTCAGAGTGCGGTGGCGGGGTTAACTCGGAGAAAAATACAGACCCAGACAGCCATGGACTTCGACAGGTTCTAATAAGGCGCTATGTAAATAGCCAGATGCATGATCACTTTTGCAAGTAAGTAAGTTACTAATAACTTCCATTGATGGTTGAAGGATAGGCGGACGAATAGATAGATGGATGGGTAGATGAGTGGATGGATTTTTTGGTGGATGGATGGATGGATGTACGGATGGATGGATGAATGGATAGGTAGATCAATTAACAGAAGAATAGACGAATGAGTGGACGAATAGATAGATGGATGAACAGATGAATGGATGGATGAATGAACGAGTAAATGAATGGATGAATGAATGGATGAATGTGTGGATGGATGCATTGATTACTGAATGAATGCTTAGGTCGATGGTAAGAAGGTTGGGTGGATGGATGGATGGACGAATAGATGGAGGAATGTGTGGATGAGTGAATGGATGGTTGGGTTGGTGGGTGGATGGATTGATGAGTGATTCGACAATCCTCTATCGCGTGACATGTGGTTGAACCATGGCCTCATCTGCCAGTCAGGCATCTTGTCACCCTCAGGCGTTGTCAATCTGCTAAAGTTTTATGTCTTTCTAGCGTGATGCGGTAAAAACGCATCGACCTCAACACGAACAAACTAGTAGGTTTCTTAATTATGTGCTCCAACCTCTTCTTATTCTCTTTTCCAAGGTAGTTTATTAGACGCAAAATGCTAGGCTTATAGACTTTCTAACGAGTGAGAAGCGGAAGAATATTGGCTTACAGAGTAAGACGCAATTCAATAGATTTGGGATGAGAGCTGACAAAACGTTAGTTTAAATCGTCTTAAGTAATTGCTTAGAAAATAATTCAATCGTTAGATTTCTCTAGCGCACCTTCAAGGTTACTATTCTCAGGAGCGCTCCCTACCCATGTTGGTCTATGCTAATAAGTAAAAATGCTGTTCAGTGAGGGTAGGGAATAAACATTCCACTTCTCAATATCGCACCAGGTCCGTTATTTCTATGCTGCTTTATTTAAAACTATAATACGGGTTGTTTGAGTTTTAACGCAAATCGCCATTGATGGCCCTGCCAATAAGACACCCGATCGGGATCAACAGCAGCTTCACCATTTTCACTAAGATGTTTGTTTCCAAACTTACAAATAAGAATTAGGATATGTTGCTTAATCGTTCTACAGTTTAGAGTGAAATGTTTGCGTGGATAATTGGTGATACACGGTTTTAATGAACTCTGAGATGGAAAACTGCGTACAAAGCCAAAAGCCCTCCGCCAGCCAGACTAAGCAGCTCATTAAATATTACCAACAACTGACCGACTAGCGATGCTCTTGTCTATCAGGAAACGAAAATTTTTGCACTGAAACAACCCGATGCATGAATTTAAACACTTTGATTCGGTCAAACACTCACCCGATTGATAAGCAACAACCCATGGCTATGTTTCCGAGATGAATTCGATGTCTTGAAAGAAGGTTTTCCTCTATCCCTCTCCACTGTTCTCTCTTCTTGATGCGATGTGCAGCTGGTTTCACGTGCACATTGGTGTAGCCTACGCACTCACACCACACACATCGACGTACTGCGTTTTGCACATTCGCCATCTAGAGCCACATATTCGGAAGCCATCAGCCATACGTGGACGTGGCGCTGCCGCAATAAATGAGCCAGCATCGAGTTTTGGCTTCCAGAGCGCGGATTCGTCCAGTTGTTCAATGAATAATGAACGTAAAACCATCCAAAAATGGTAGTGAAATAAATGGCAAACGTATGGCATGAGAGCTAAAACAGCCGACGTATAACGCATAACAGTCATGAAACGTCTCAATATTTATTTTTGAAGCACACGCGATAAACGATGGTTTTCTTGAGTGTGTCAAATTTTATTTATGTTGTTTAATCAAGAACATTTTAAGATTTTATCGGTTGTAGATATCCACCACATCAGCTTATTACAATATTATCTATACGCTACTCTGGTAGTCCCCTCCTATTCAGTTTCTACACAAGACGGAAGCAAATCCAATATCGAGAAAAGCATAAACAAACGTTACGCGATCCTTTTTCAGAAAGCATAATCATGCGAACATCTAAAAACTAGAACTTTGAAGATATCGAGTGTAGGCCTAACATTGTAGTTAAACAATATAATACGATACAAATGTTTATCGCTGTAGGTCTATCCTATAATCCAGTGTTCAATTTAAGCTGTAGACCTACGCATGTGCGCGCGCAACATAAGCATCGCAAGATTTTAGAGTGAGCAAGAAAATTGAAATTACGTAAATCGAATCGCATATATAGCCAGCTGCGGTCCAGAAAGACAAGGAATTTTTCTTAGGATATCAGAACTTATCACCATAGACTTTTAGATATGGTCCTAAATTAACTATCATGCCATTTAGCCAAGGACGACATTTCAGCTTTTTTAAGAGGGGAGCAAGCAAGAATTTTTGTGGCGACGGGAGGGGTAAAATGATTTGACAAACAAGAGTTTTTGTGGCGACGGGAGGGGTAAAATGATTTGACAAACAAGAGTTTTTGTGGCGACGGGAGGGGTAAAATGATTTGACAAACAAGAGTTTTTGTGGCGACGGGAGGGGTAAAATGATTTGACAAACAAGAATTTTTGTGGCGACGGGGATTTCCCTCTTGTATTAAATTTGTTTTGGCGTTTTCAGTGGTACGAGAAAATTTGTATCGGCAAAAACGCTGAAACAGTTTCAAAGAAGTGAAATTATTCAATTACAGGCACCTGGGATATGATACAATGTTAATATATGAACCTCATTGAGTTTTATTATTAATATGGCCATTAAATTATGACCTTGCATGGAAATTTGCACGCAATATAATCTAAATCAGGAAATTCAGGGGGTCAAATGCTCCCATGCCCTCCCCGAAATGACGTCCCTGCATTAGGCTCGGACCTGCGCACAAAAGTGCCAACCGTCATTTTATGAAATAATGCACACGCAAAATCCACTAAAAATAGGCCAGAATTCTATCACCCGCGCGACCTCCTTTCCAACGACCCCACTTTTTTTCTAACATTTACGTATTCAGTCTCATGCCAGTCAAATACAATCATACACTGTGGCCGATTGGTTAGAGCGGTTTACCTGTAACGCGGAGAGTAGGCCTACAGGTTCGATCCTCGTCTGAGGCAGTTACTGTGCCTCACCATGAGCAAGACCTTCGCGCACAATTGCACTGCAATATTCTATTACTATAATTGCGCCGTCGCGGCGGGTGTGTCCTTCTATGGCCTTCTGAGTAAAATAATAATTTTTTCATGTAAACGTACACAGTTCTTGGAAACTTGGGAAGAAGGACGATAGCATATTAATGGCAGTTGTAAAGTATAGGCCTAATCATTTGTGCGGCACGGTGGCTGATCGGTTAGAGCGGTCGGCCCATGACACTCAGTGTGCGCTGAGTGAGCGAGCTCGACCCTCGTCCGAGGCGTCAGTCACCGTGTAGGGACCATGAGAAAGTCCCTCGCGCATAATTGCTCAGCAGTAGGCCCTACAACTGCAATTGCGCCGTCGAGGTGTGTGCACTTCTCAGCAAAAGATGTTTGAAGAAGGGCGATATCAAATTTCAAGAATTTCAAACAGAGGTTTTCAAAAGGAGGCCAGAGTCCGGTTTTGCAAAGTGTCCATATAATAGGATGCTCAGCTGTTAATAGCAGCCAACAAAGGGTTCATCTGACATTTTTCTGCAAGCGGAGCTATACAAATTTGTTTGCTTGAGTTACTCTTCATAAGTGCGTCTAAAGACCTGAGGAAATAAAAGGTTTATATTTACAAGTTATAATGACCAGGCGTGAGAAATGACAGCGTTTCCGTGGACATCTGATTGATCCATATGGGTTCCAATTGGCAATATGGGTCTTACAGCCTTACTTGAACACCGCGTGGGAGAACTGGCAACAGTGGCAAGAGGGTCAATCCCAGAAGGCACGTTTGTTGGGGCTCATAGCTGGGTATTGTGGCGCCCCTGCAGGTAAAAATGTGATGCTCAGGAACAATCAAAGAACAGCAACGTAGGTAGTTCGTTTATAAAAAGGATCCCGTGGATCAATTGACTAACAATATTTCAACCGCCTCCGACCCCTTGTCCGCATTTTGGCATTGGATTGAGACTGATTTTTACAAAAAATCAAAAGATAGGCCTACGAAAAATGGTAATTTTTGGATTTTTGTACAATGTTTTTTTCCAATTTACTAATATTATTATTATATTACTAATTGTGTTATTCATCCAAAATCAAGCTAAATTAATATAAAAAACGAGTTGGAGCTCATTTTCATGATGTGTTTGATGCTCTTTATAACAAAACGGCTGTGACAAAATCCAAAGGAAAAAGAAAAATCCAAAAAACTTCGTCTTCGTTGCCTTGACTCGAACTGAAGCTAAAGTTTGCTTTGCTTATTGTTTGTGTGATACCTTATCCTTTGTTTTCAATATATTTATATTTTTGAACAACCGTGTTTGCTAACTTGATAGGGACTACATAACAATATAATCAGCTGTTGCTAGTACCTGTTGTTAGTTAACACAAAAACCTTTCATGAAAAAAAACTGAAATAAGAAAAGGACCGAAACGGTCAAAAAAGAGCCTTCATGAACAAAAAAGAAGCTATAAGACCACATGAATAAATTTTACATGTGTGTACATTGTATGTATATATATACATTTATACAATATGTATGTTTATATATGTAGGAATAAAATGTAATAATCATTTATATGTTATGAAATATCTACAATAACCATAAATGGAACAACACAAAAGGAAGAAAGAAAACAGAAAGACTAAAGAAAGAAAGACAACATAAAGATAAAGGATTTAAACTATATACAAAATCGAGCTGAAATGTAACAAATTCGGAAGACATCGATAGCCTGTGTAGCTATAAGAAATCATTAAACTGTTGAATAATAATAAATTAATAGCAGATTATTTGGACGATTTCCAACTATGCAATTAAAAATTCTAATAAATGTAAAATCTCTTTTGACTTTGAAGAGCAAGAACTAAGCAGAAATAAGCTTTTGAAGCTACTGAGGTTTTTCACAAAACCTAAAAGTTGCCTTATGCTTTAAAGTTATATGTCACTTAGAATGTGCCTTTGAATTTGCGTATTGCTTTGAATCTGCTTTGAACTTGCCTCTTGCTTTGAATTTACTTCTTGTCTTTAATTTGCTTCTTGCTTTGAATTTGCTTCTGGCTCTCAATATGCTCTTCACACTGCATTTGCTAGCTAATTATTTTCATGCCCAGAGCACATCAAGTTTGTTTAATTGAATTGGTGCGATATAAATTTTATTGACCAATGGCTTAATGACACTGGAGCATAATAAACAGAGTCAACAGAGTTCAAAGTCAGTGAGGACGATGCTCTGTGCAAAAATGAAATTGATAGCGACACATTTTCAAGTCGGTAGATCCGTAACAACATTAATAACAGAAGCGGTAACGCATGAAAGTTATTCTACATCAAGTCCTACCACCACCACTTCCTGTCATTGAACATCAATATGTCTCATGCTCCTTTTAATAACCTTCATCCCTTGGGCTTTCCATTCTAATCTTAACCCTACTTTTTCACGAATTCTTACCCAAACTCACTTGATCTTCCACCGTCCAAACCTCGATCAAAGCAACACCAGAATTAACAGCCACTCTGCTTCCTCTGACCATCTGGAAACCTGACTTCTCATGAACTACCTTTGGACAAGCTCTTTGATTCGATGCAGTGCTCATGAATAAGCTGGTGCCCTGCGCTTGGCTTTTGGTTGGCACTTCAGAAGTTTGGAGATTACGATTACCCTTATCAACAGATGTCATCTGGCTCACGTTTTTATGACCAATATTAATCGTAATCTTGAACCTTATACAACACCAAAAAAAGTTAATTTGCTAGAATCAGCTTATTCGCAGGTGTTTAGTTGAAACAAAATCAATAGTTGGGGTAAAAACCTGTTCAGGGTCAAGAAGATCTAAAGGGGTAAAGTAGGCAGATGACGAAGGTGGTGGTCTTTAGAATATGAACAGGCAAAATCATGCCAATATGTTTACTTTGAAAACAAGAGTTCATCGATTTTCCTTTAACTGAATGCCTCTGCCACATAAAATTTTAAAGACATCTGATCTAAAGAGTTTCTAGCCATGTGTACAACAGGTCCTTGGATGAAAATGGAAAGATTGTTGCTTTCTTAACATACCAAAATACTAACAATTCATATCTCAGCATATTTAAAATTGTACGCATCTTTTCATAATGCCAAACACAACTCCTCTGCCACGGCATAAAGTTATTTCGATCGTCGTTTCATCGTGTTACTTCGGGGTGCCTTCAACGAGTCTCTCTCTTGCAGTGACGCTATATAAATTAGCAATTACCATTAATGTTGACTCGCAATACATGTCCGCAGCAAATGTTTGGAAAGAACGTCCAGACAACAAAACCCAATTGAATCGTATTCTGTTGTGAGCTCAGACGGATGATTGGCGATAGTTCTTTGTATCGAGTATTTTAACGCCACACATTGCGCAGATTCCTAGAAACCATAAAAATCGTGCAAATTGCAACAGTTACGTCAAATAAATTTAACTAAAAAATATCAAAGTGTTATGTAGGTATCCCAATCTCATTACTGCTTGTCACGGAACTGTATTTCTCTGTCTATCAGACTATTAAAGAATATTAAGAGCAGTCCCTTCAGAGACGGCGTTCTTCCACGAAGCTCTTTGAACTACTCAGAGCAAGCCAAGCACAGATGTCATGATAGGTAATGTGAGTATTCAACTGGTAAACATTATACAATATATATTTGTTGGTTGGCAGAAAACTGAAGTAAATTAAATTAGCCTCGGCACATTGGGACAGGTGGTTATTCCTCTCCCTCGTCATCTCATCTTCAAACCGACGGCATATACGGTCAGCACAATCATTCCAGCTGATTTGGCCATGGAGCACAGATGGAGCAAAAATCTCGAACCACATTTCTGTCCTGGCGAGGATCTGAAACCTCTGGATCTGAACCGCTGCACCTATATACATTAGAATATGGTTAGATTCAGTTAAATACATGCTGACGAACCTTTTTTGTAAGCGCATCCCTGGCAGTAGTGTGACCCCGGCTGATGAACAGAACTCTTGCAGATGCGGCATTTTTCAAACGATGTTTGGTAAGGAGAAAATCTACACACAGCAAAACAGGTAGTGTGTAAGTAAATTTTCCATATTCCAGGTAGAGCTGCAATTGACTAATCTCCAGGGTCTGGATGTGGGGTTGGTGAGACGGTAATACCATGGGATCGTAGCAATGTCTGTGTATTACCGTGGGAATTAAAAGAGAAATTTGGTATTTACCGTGGTAGCAGCTTAACTTGCTAACTGCAGACAATGTCCATAATCGCGCTATATAATTAAAATCGTATAATATTCTACATATTTTCATCCATTGTTTGATTCTAGCCATCTATTGTTCAGTTCTATTCACCAATTGTTCTGATTCTAAGCACCTATCATATGCTTCTAATCATCTATTGTTCAGATCTATTCACCTAATTCAGGGTTTTGTCAGGAGAACTCCAAGATAATCTTGGAAGGGTGCAAAATAAAAAATTGAACAGGCATATTTCGTTTTATTGTACTTATGAAAATGCATCAAAATCAGCTCAGTAAACTGAACATTTTCTAATGTGAAAACGCACCAAGCCCATCATTCTAAGACTAGGTCAGAAAGCAACATCTGACAAATATTTTTATGCTGTTTCTACATCAATATCAGCCGTTTTGTGACTGCAACATATTCCACACAGAATTCACGCGCAAAGACAACATCTCACCGATTGGTTCTACTGGTCAGGGCTTTGTTTTCGTTGATTTTTCTGCCTTGTCCCTCTGAAACGAAAGCAAAAATTTTATGACACACTGGAGCATAATAAACAGAGTTTAAAGAGTTAAAGGAAAATCGATGAACTCTTGTTTTCAAAGTAAACATATTGGCATGAGTTTGCCTGTTCATATTCTAAAGACCACCACTCTGTTTATTATGCTCACTCTGAACAGAGTTCAGAGTCAGTGAGGACTGGATTTTACAATGTATACTGAACTGTGTTGCCATCTCAACATTACTATTATCAAAGCAATATTGTTTATGACAAGGACAGGTGATCACACATACAGAGATATCTATCCATTTATTTTATTGGCTACCTATTAATAGAATTTATATAGCACTCCTACCCCTCAAGTGGAACTACTACTACAAATACTAATATATATATATATTACAGACAATTCTATATAACTGTAACACAGACATGCCACTACAAGTGAACATCCTACACAAAACTACAACATTGAGTGGAGAGAGGCAGGATGGATGGCTGAGCTACAATGTCATAGAAATTGTCATCGTTATTATCAATACACAGATCGACAGCTTCAACGACGTCAGATCACACAACTAGAATATTTAGGGCTTTTAATTTAACCTTATGAAAATAAGAAATAACTGTATGAAAACAGTTGTTAACAAACCCTACATTCTTATTTAAGTTACTCGAGCTCAGTGTGCGAAAGCAAAGAACAATACTAGGTGAAGTGGATATTTACACCAAGTTCTGGTAAAATTTGGGATCAATCCGGGACACGGGAAGCACAAGGTAGATTCTGGGCCTCTCCAGACGAATCCAGGACGGTTGGCAGTCTCACATTAGAAATAATCACCAGTCCTTACATTATAAATAATTACCTGTTGTGTTTCTGGCACCAGACTTCCATGGATCTGGAGTTATCACCTTTCCAAGTTTCTTTTGGCCTGAAAGGAAAACATGTCAAACATTAAGTTTCAGTAACCATATATTTTGCTTCTATTTAAGGTTCATTCAGTCATTCTGTTAATTAACAAGAGTAGTATTAACAGAAGGGTCCTCATTGCATTTGAAAATAAACTGAAAGATTGATGAATAATGACTAATGAGACCAACTTTTGTCCTGGAATATCTCACAAACCCACAGAAGTAGAAATATAATTCTCTACAGAATTATAGGAATCTTCACAAAACAACTGAGAATATGAATAGCGGCACGACTAGTTTTTAAATTCAGCCGGGTCTGAGATCCACCACCTCAGCCACAAGATCCGCCACCCAATTGATGAGATCTACCACCTAAAATCTCCTAAATGCGTGCTTTCGTTCAAAACTCAACCGTACACACCTTGTTTCACACATTTTATTCTTATCCAAATAGCAAATAGCGATTATATCTGTAACAGATTCAACAGTTAGCCTCACTTAGGTTTAATTTTTAAATATGTGGAGATCTGGGACCCCTGGGTGAGAAATTTAACCACTGGGCACAACCAAAGTTCTAACAGGCGCATTACCTAAAGTTTACATATATATTGCGTGTAATAATATCGCAGATGGGAAAACAGTTCTGTCAGATTTTGAGATGTATGGTTGTGTACTGATGAACATCCAATCATAAGATTGAAGATAAAAAGAATCACAATGGCATATAAATTTATTTAAAATAATAGATCTACTTTATAGACCCTAGAAAATGCACCATCTGTATGTACATTAACTCCGCACTAAGGGAAGCTCAGGCGACGAGTGTGACTTATCGACTATTCTCATAAGCAGAAGCAAAAAAATTTAGTCATATCCTTAAAACTGTTCTCTCTTCTGAATTCCTCAACCAAAGAACAAACCCATTTACAAAGCTACTCCGACTTATACGAATCATCTGTCATCTGGTAAACCTTAGTGACATTTAGAGTAACTCAGTAAATCCGGACCAATACTTTCCCAGCCGGTTTTAGTAAGCTCTCGGGTAAAATATGGTCTTAGCATCGGTAATTATTTATTATTTAGTAATGTAAATTGAACAGTTCACTTAACACTACAGAGAACGTTTTAGTTTATGAGTATAGAAGCTGGATGTGATGAAAAGAATCACACATAAATAGAAGCTGGATGCGATGAGAAGACTCCTGGTTAAGAAGAAGCTGGATTGATGAAAATAATAACACATAAATAGAAGCCGGATGTGATGAAAGTAAATTCGTATGAAGCGTGGCATCGAGCACACATAGAATAATTATCGACGTTAAAACCATATTTTACCTACAGTTATCGTCTTTCGGTTTTTATACGCCCTCGTCTTTAAGGTGTCAAGTATAAGATAGTGAGTGCCCCATCAGCATTTCTCAGAAATGTAACAATTATTTCTTTATTGGTCAATACGACGTTTTTATTATTTCACAAATCCGTAACATTTATACTTACACTTGTCGCATACCATTTTGATGAGGTATATTATTCAAAACTTGTTTTACAAGAGAAATGTCGCCTTTCCTCGTAAAAACAAAACACGTTCTTGTTTAAGTTCTGTCTGCACAGATATGTAAATTATACGTAACGAAGACTCGTATTACTCATCCGTTTCTGGCTAAGCATTCTATATTGCGCAATTTGTGTGTGCGTGTATTTAACATTTCTATAGCGCTATCATTTGCATGCATTTATCGGTTGTCACTGCGACATGATCATGATTAATATTTGTTCCCAATTGAAAAGTGTATGTAGTCGACAGCCAAAGATTGACAGAGAGCAGACTCTTAAGCAAATGAGCGGAAATAGAGGAAATCGAAACAATAGGACAATAACGAGTTATTGTAATGTCATGTAAATCTTCGAAAATCTCCCAGCGCCCACATCAGCCACGTCAGGGAGATCAGCTTGTTCACAGTTATCACAGTCGTTTTGACAGATAATGTTTAATAAGTTTAAAATTCGAAAAAATGCGTTCCTCTGATGTAACATACAGAGGGAGTGTTATAATAATTCTCCATGCAACAGTCAAGTTTGAAAACATTTCGCACATAACTTTTGTGCAGATATAGGCCTACTACAAGAGTTGAATCGACTACTTAATTATTTCTCCCCATCCTCTCCGATGTGAAATACAGACTCTGAGCTCATCACAGAGTTGCAGAGCATCGATATCTTTGCTATCGACATGTGCTAGTTTTCTTTCCAAATTTGGCATTTGTTCAGGAACTTCCTCTGCGGTTCTTTTGATAGACTATTGATGTTATAATTGCAAGACGCCGCTGGAGTCAGTTTGAACGCTGGTGGCGACATTCTCGTTTACCCTCAGATTTGGCTCGTTTTAAAAGACAGGGGAGGGTATTTCGGAAGCTTATCTCTACTGCCAAATCAGATCACCTAACAAATTTGGTTTATGAAAGTATGGTGTCCATGAAGGCTTTGGACATCTTTGAATAAATTATTACATCGTGGGAAGAGCGAGCGCACTGGTATGTGTTCAGACGCATCCTTCCTTGTTGACAGATTTCTTTGCGAATAAAATATCTGATAATCGCATGAAAATCTTCGCTAGATCTGGATCAGACCTGAATTCGTACCCACAATTTCGTCTTCCATCTCGATTTTACTTCATTTCAGCCTGCTACTTTAAGTGAAGTTCAGAAACTGGTCTTCTGTGCTTCTGATAAAAGTTGTCTGCTCGATGTCATTTCGACATCGCTTTTCAAAGATTGTTCTGATGTCCTTGGTCCCGTTGTCACTTCGCTGATAAATTTATCCCTTAGTGAAGGTGTGTTCCCTACAGTCTTTGGCCACGTCTTGGTCAGACCGCTTCTTAAGATGCCTCTTTGGATCCCGATGACTTATCCAGCTACCGCCCCATATCCAACCTCAGTTTTGCTTCCTAACTACTAGAACGTGTACTCCTGTGTCGCATTCCGAACCGCTTATCAAATTCCCTTATGTTTCTCCATTCCAGTCAGCTTACCTCAAGTTTCTCTCCATGGAAACAGCCCTTCTTACTGTTCATAATGAAATTCTTAGGTCGATGGTCAGAGGTGAGGTCACTGCTTTGGTGTTTCTTGATCTATCTGCTGCCTTTGATACCGTTGATCACTCCATTCTGCTGCACCGTCTTCATAATTGGTTTGGATTGTCCGATCCTGCTCTAAACTGGTTTGCAACTTATCTCCACCCCCGCTCACATGCTGTTTGTGTTGATGATAAATTTTCTCAGTCATCCTCTTTTGACTGTGGTGTGCCTCAGGTCTCAGTCCTTGGCCCTCTCCTTTTCACATTTTATACTGTCCCTTTAGGTTCCCTTCTAAGTAAGTACTCTATGGGCCATCACTTTTGTGCTGATGACACACAAATCTGTCTATCCTCTAACAATCTGACATGTGCCTTATCCATTCAGGTTATTACTAATGTATTCTCAGATGTTCAGTCTTGGATGACTGCTAACAAGTTGCTGCTAAATGAGTCCAAGACCGAGTTTTTACTATGGGTAGGACTACATCCCAGCGGCTTAAGCAATACGAATCCATTGACATAAAGTTGGTGACTCCCACAACCATTTCCCTAAAATTGGGTATTTCTCTAAATTCTTCGAGTGGAGGATACTGAATAATACTCTGAACAATCACACCAGAATTAAATTGTAGCCCGCAAAGGTCCCTGATTTCAGTGATTGGGCACTTAATTGTGTTTCTGCTCTTTTTCACACTATTGTTGGCCTGCACAATTATTTCTGGAACAGACAATTGTGAATTTGTAATAATAAGATGTAATTAACCTCATCATCAATGTGCTTCATAAACATAAATGATGACCATTGCCCTCCTCCTTTATCCAAGCTTGGGACTGGCATTGTCAGGGTATTTAGCGGTACGTACTACAGTGGCGGAATTACAGCAAACTCATTAATATTTTTACATAAAGCGTCTCTTTACAATATCCGTGTCAGAATTAGACGCTTGCAGTCAGTATAGGCCCCTATAGAACACCGAGTTTGAATGTCAGGTATGAAGATCGTGTAGGCATACCAGCTTACAAGAATATTATTAAGACGCAGTTCTCAGGCGAATTAAAACGGTATTGCATCTATACAGAATTTACGCGCAACATACAAATTGACGTCTAAATCTACTTATGGACCTGCTAGGCGCTAGAGATATCCATCATCAAGTCTAGCCTACTAATCTACACTCGTAAAAGAGAAAGTTCTGTTGAAAAGTGAAAGTTACTGAGTAATAATTGCATTGCGAATGAATGATACGTACTTATCTGAACTTTTGCAGAGAATTTATTTGAGAGGATGACAATGATAAATATGAATATTAAGTAGGTCTACAATTCCTTTATTGGTCATCACTTGCTAAAAAAATCATGGCGTTTTAAAAAAAGTCATGGCATTTTTGAAGTAAGACTGCAACGCTGTCTCGTTTATTCCGCCAACGCCAAACGCTCGCATGGCTCATGGCTCTCGAGCGAGTGGCTCTATAGATGGCGAGTGTACGAAGTCGGTGTGTGCGTACGTGTGCGAGTGTGTACACCAATGAGCCTCCATTTGCCAGCCAACATCGCATCAGGGAGGACTACTGACGAAATTTAACCGAAAAACGTCGAATTTAGATTGTGAACACCGCAATGGGCTGCTGTCTTTCGACTGGGTAAGTCTATGAATGTTTGAGTTTTTGTCTTATGTCATTGAAGTACAAAATTCGTTGGTTTTTGGATCTACCGGACGAGCTTTTGGGCGACCGTTTGGTGGTAATAATTAATGAGCTGCGTAGACTGACTCGTGGGCTTGTGGCTTTGTATACACAGACACTGGCTTGTATTTCTGGCTTGGAAATTCTCCTTATCTCGTAACTGGACTTACTGAAATGGGGGTAAGTTGGGGCGTTTGGATTTTTATGTAGGCTATAAATAACAGGTTGGATTGAACAACCTTTAGGTGGAAATAGCAATGAATAGCAAATCAACATGATTATCTAAATATAGCAGAGTCTGTTGACCTGTAGCCCATGTCGCTCATGTCGCGAAAGTCTGAGATTAAATATTACAACCAAAATAAGATGGAGGAGCTGTGGTGTGCTCAAAGTCACGCTGGGTCCTGGGAGGAAGGGGTTTGCTGAGAACTACTTTATCAGCTCCTCTTCCCCTACTTATCCTGGTCATCTGGAAACTGGATTGAATTTTCCACCTTGCGCCTCAGGGTCAATCCTCACGCTCATAAGCCACAGCGCTCGTGAACAATCTAATGCCCCTGTTTAATTTTGCAATTAGCGCTTTAAAATTTGATATAACCGTTACGTCCTTGCAATGGTCCTAAATATGAATCTACGGGGCGTAACTTGAGTATTGTTATGCTTCTTATCACATGAGTTACGGCTGAGATCATTCGTGAAGTTAACGGAAACGAAAAATGCGTCATGATTAATTTGTGCCAATTAAGTGTGCGGCTTTTGTTACGTGGTCCTGAGCGGTTTTCTCATAGCCTTCGTTGACGATATTCCTATTAGGCCAATGCGTAATTAATAACCAATATGACCCAGCACCATTGCACCAGGTCACAATTTACATAATTAAATTTGAGTATGTTCAGCTTTAACAAAACCTTCACTAGTGGTCCTTCCAAAAGATGGCTTTGCTGTCTCCAGATCTTCAAGTAGTCTCTGTGCTATTCAGTTGTGTCAGGAACTAGGAGGGTTTGTTTTCTCCGTGGTTGGACCTTATTTTAAAACTCAACGATGCTTGTGTTCTCTGTTTTTGATCCTACCAGTGTTTATGTGTGTGTATATGTTTGTTCGTTTGTTCGTGTGTTTGTTTGAAACGTGTTGAATTCAAATCGTCGGCGTCACAGTTGCGGAAAAATTCCGGCTTGATCCGCCAACTAAATTGTGTATTAATCTCTGATGCAATTCGTAGTTACGCTATGACTGTGCCAGTTCCAAGCACGGGTATAAGAGGAGTGCGACGCTAAAGGTCTTTGTTATCACACAGTGTCGTTAAACTGCAACTACTATTGCCAGTTACCCAGATTTCATACTCAAGTTTCGTGTAAAAAGAGCCGTCAACCCAATTGCTGTGAATTTCTCAAACTTTCTTGATTTGGGATTATTATTATTTTAATTAACGCAACACAATAGGCCGTTGGCATTGATAATTTTATGCATCACCCCAGAATCAGACGAGAAACCACATGCGCCACTTTTGGGGCTCCGTAGTAAAAGGAAACCAGGATGTTAGTCCACAGATGTGGAGTCGTTGGCGAAATGAATATTCAGTAGATTTACTGAATGAATTAATGAACGGATGAACGGACGGACGAATGTAAGGAACTATGGATGTCTGGATAAATATATGGATGAATAAACGAATCAGTGAATGTATTGATGAATAGATGAATGGATGGATGAATGGATGGATGGACGGATGGACGACGGGTGGTTCCTGAAAGAATGAATGAATGAATAGATGAGCGAATGATATATTGATTGATGGAAGGGCTGAAGAGATGGAGGGGTGAATGGAAGGAGGACAGTAGCGAAATTTTCGTTAATGGATGAGAGAGAATCAAAGAAGATAGAGTGCGATAGACGCATCCTGCTGTCGCAACGAAGATGCTGTTAATGTTTATGATGCTGACGAAGAAGAAGAAGAAGAAGAAGAAGAAGAAGAAGAAGAAGATGATGATGATGATTACAACGACTATGATCATGATGTTAATAATGATGTTGACGATGGTGATGATGGCGATGATCATGTTGTTGTTGATGATGAAGACGACGACAATGATGGTGACGTCGACGACGATGATTTTTGTGATGATGTTTACAATGATTATGCTAATGATGATGACAATAATGAAGATGATAATGAATTATTATTATTATTATTATTATTATTATTATTATTATTATACATTACTCATTTTGACAGAGGAAGGCGAAACACAGATGACCCAACGAGCACCAGACTCCACGACTGCGCAGGACCGGATGTCCTTCATCGAACCAATCCGGGCTTCGTTCTCGCCGTTGCCATGACAACATTCTTGCTGTCCTCCGCTTCCTTAGAAATCAGATGAACAACGGCGGGTGATTCGCTGAGGAGCTCGCATGGGAAAAACGTCCCCAGAACATGGATGTTTTCCGAACTGTGAATCACTGGAAACAGGGACTCCTCACCTTCATCGCCTCACTAAGATCAACCTAGCCATCCTCCACGATGATGCTCCGACGACTACAAATAACTGATTGTGATGACAGCGATAGCAGCGACGGCGATTGTGATTATTGCTGTCAGATGATTCGAATGTTTTTGTATCGAAGCATAATTGGTGAACATTACGTTTTACGTTGGCAGTGATCATGAATCTGAAAAATAGCTTTATAATAATTTATGATATTATGTATTTCCAACGGAGCAGCATATCCCACTGCCTATAATAGTGTTTAGTCAATCACGTTTAACTGCCAGTTAGTCACTCGTTACTTCAGTAACGGTAGGTCTATGATGGCCATCGTTTCTCCCAATTGCATTCTATTTCAATTCCAAATGGTTTGCTTTTGATATTCTTTCAACGAGTCTTGTTATATGATTTTGCTTCCATTTGCTCTCAATTTCGTTGTCACTTGTTCGCCATTTGCTTTTCATTTCGATTTGTTGGTTTTGACAGTTGTGAAACAGTTTATTAGCGTGCGCTTTGTTGTCTACGACTGACCTCAAAATGGCGGTCAGAGCAAGCCAGATTATGATTATAGAGGAAAGATAGAGTGGTGGATTGCAGGGAGAAGGGAGGGTTACGGGAAGGGAGTGGGTAGGGAGCGGAGGTTGAGGGGCGGCTCTAAACTTTTCCAACAAAGGAAGCTGCATAGAGACCAGGGAAGCCGGGGAACCTGAAATAGGGACCAGTTGGATGTCTGGTCTTTTAAACCGAAATTGAAATAAAATTTGGAGGGACACCGGGAGGCCCACTGACTCAGTTGGTGGGCACTGGACTAGAGATGAACCAAAACGCGCTTCGAAACTCTTTTGGTACTCGGCAACGCTCGGACCAAAATGGGTCCAAGTATTAATCTTCTCGATGTTCTGTTTTGAAAACGAAAATCGGATTTTTTTATTTACAAAAAGACAATCGACCTAGAACTAAAAGTACAAAATACTATTTCTATTTACAAAGCGACAATCGACCTAACTAAAATCACAAATAGTGCTATTGTTAGTGCTTACAAGTTACTACTTTCTAGTATTAGGTAAGGCAGAACTAAATAATTCATTGAAGTTGTGCAAATTGCCAATCATCGAGAAAATGAAACTTTTTTTACATTTTCGAAACTCGGAATCGGCTAGAAAATGCAAACTCGGTTCACCCGTACACTGGTCCCTGCGCAGTGCCCATCCTGACCTCTGTTGTGCCGCCAGTGTTGAGGAGGGGAGTGTCACCAACACTTTCTGGGGCAACGTAATGTCCTTCTACTGCCCTCACCGAAAACGAATTTGTGGCCTGGCCCCTCGTCTCTGGAGCCACTCGAAAACCTTTTTTATGAATCTTCTTGTTGTTGCTCCGCGCATGCGCTCTGCTACGGCCCAGTCTAAGATTTTTTCCTGTGTTGACCCTTCAGCTTGGAACTGTCTTGACCCCCTCTCACCCTGCCAGTTGTGGAGCCGACTTAAGACTTTTCTGTTCCTTTGTCCACCTACAGACGCCTGTCGAGAGCGCTGCTGATTTGTGCTATCGCTTGATTACATTACATTATGTCAACGCTTTAAAAATCGCATTATACGCTTACTGTGATGGTTCATGCATGTATCGAAATGTAAATGATCATTATCATTCAATTGGTAAAATTATTTGTCCACATATTTGCCAATTATTATAAATTGTGATTGATTCTAAGTGTTGATCGTTGATATCTAAATATATACACGAATCTTTGGACATTTAATAAGTCTGTACAGGCATTAGCCTGGCGTATAATTAATACATACATGTAGGTCTATATCTAATTTCATTTTATACAATGATATACATGTATGAATGCACTCATTGCACTGTGTATATATACATGTATACTAAACAATGCATGATTATAGTATTATATATATGTATACGCTATGGTTTGTGGTTAATTTGATCGTTTGGCTTGCCTACTAATAAAAGCGCTGTGTACATTAATTTTATAATATCTTATGTGATTTATGACGCCTACCGGAATATGTACCTTGCAGCCTGGATCATGACAAATAGTTATGAATTGGGGGAGGGTATTGGCAGAGAGAGGAGGAGAGCAGGTAGACTAGGAGAGAGAGAGAGATGAGGAATAGATGTATCTACAATTATAGATGGTAACATTTGGTGGATTTATATCCCTTCTGGGCTTCCTTTTTGACAACGTCCTCTGTGTAATATAGAAAAGTTAGTTTGTGTATGTAAAATTGGTGGCTATATATAAGCAGGTTTTCTTAAATTGTTTGTTTAAAGGTAATTTGTCAGAACCCTGGCCTAGAGGGTGTTCATTGCCGTGTCTTTGTATTGTGTCGTCCGGTCCTTTTTTCCCTCCATGGTTTGAAGCTATTGTGCAATGGCAGCGGCATATTTTTGTGGCACGGTGACCGATTGGTTAGACCTGTAGCGCAAAGAGTACGGGTTCGATCCTCGTCCTTTATAAACCGTAAATAGAATAGAATAGAACTGTGTAGAGACAATGAGCAAGTCCTTTGCTCGGCGCCTTCGATGTTATATCTCTTGGTCGTGGGGGGGGGAAACTTTTGAAGGAGGAAAATAAGTTGGTGGACAGGCGTACACGCTGCACATGATTAGCGTCCTCCTGTTCCTTTTTCCAGGCTTGGAACTGGCGCTACTTCAAGTGCGACCAGTGGTGTGACGCGCGTCACTCCGGACGATGGCGCTATATCAAAGTCATCGATCGACAGCAGAAGCGTAGGAGGACTACGGATGAGAATGTCTACCTGACACATGAGATGGGAGACATCAATGGGCTTCGCCTGAAGCAGAAGGCCTCAATACAGACACCAAGGAATATGCAAATATCAACGGAGTGTCAAGCAGCGAAACCCGACACCTCGAGGCGGACGCCTACCCCTTCCATCTCTACGGCCCACAGACAAGAAACTCATGAATCAGTTGAAGATTTGGCCTGGACCGGCTGGTTGACACGGATCATGAATAGGGGACAATTCCGATACGAACGGCGCAATCTGTTAGGTGGTATAACTGTAGTAATGGAATTCAATGACGCTAATAAGGCCCAGCCTTATCACATAACAGCCGCTAATCAAACAATAACTGGACGCCCCTAGGAATCTGCCGTTACGCTAGGGACGCCAAGACCCGACCAACCAGGGTTTAGTAATGGTTTCTGCAGGTGACCTGTCGTCCAATAGAGATACGAGTTTTGCGTTTGGGATGGCGAAGGAAATCGCCTCTAGAAGGATTCATATAGCGTAGCAAGCAAGGAAATGGGGACTAACGCATATCAATCTCGTTAGGATGCGTCGTTAAATAAATTCATATCAGTCAGGAAATGGAGACTTGTTTCGGAACTGGGGAGACGCTAGGTCGTTCTGACGATAAGGGTAATCAACATAGTTGGGAATCCCGTCTCCAACGTAAACCAGGACAACATTTCAAAAGGATACTAATAATTCCAGTAAGTGTAGATAGGATGAGTGGTGTATATATGTATATCATTAAAATATACATATTAAAACCATCAAGTGTGTCGTGTTGCTGAGCTTGGTGATAGAGGAAAGAACCAGAGGATACTCTCGTCATCAAGAAGAAGAAATGGTGAGAGTGAAACACCGCGACAAGTGTCGTCGCTAGGACTAGAGGCCAGTGAAGGCAAAATTGAATATGATGGGGGGGTAAGAGAGGGGCTATTGTATCTCCTACTTAACGCCAAGATTTTTCAAAATAACAATCTAGCCTAACAATGATCATTTGTTAGTGATGGTGCCGTCGTAATCATTGTAAAAGTTGTACCATTCAGAGCGGAAAGTCACCGGTTAGATCATGCATGCAGTAGGTAATTGCAAGTTTGTGCAACGATTGTTATATCATGCAGTCAGTAATCTCTGCTGGAACGTTCTTAATTAATGCTGGGCGGATAAGGTCATTTTTCAATTAAAAAAATAAGAATACACCCTGGGGAGGCACGAACCTCAGCGCCTCAATGGCGGTGACGCCACTGAGTGCGACACCTTGAGATACCAAATAGAAGATCAACTGATAATTTATGATGATCGGTTGACTTAAAGGCGCCATTTTCGTAGAGGTTGATGCGACATCTGTCGAATGAAACGACAACTGTTCCAACACTAGCGCACCTGGCGTGTGTTGATGATGTTATTGATGATGATGACGAGGATGAGACTAGAGGAGAATGAGGAGAATTATGAGGATGAGGATGATGATGATGAGGAGAATGAGGAGGAGGAGCAAGAGGATTATATGGAGGAGGAGGAGGAGGAAGAAGAGAATGAGAACGAGGTGGAGTGGGAAGGAGTATGAGGAGCATGAGGAGCATGAGGAGCATGAGGAGCATGAGGAGCATGATGAGAAGGAGGATAAGGAGGATAATCACAAAGACGACGACGATATGATATTACGGACGGTGACAAATGGAAGAGCCGAACAACTAGACAAGCCAACAGACAGGCAAATGGAACAGACAGAAAACAAACAGATGGATGAATAGAGAGACAGACAAAGGGGCATACTGACAGAGAGACAGACGGACGGATGAGCCGACAGTCGAAGAGACAGAAAGACAAACAGACAAACGTACATGAAGACATATTAACCATGACGCCTTAGGCTATGTAGACACCTAACTCTGTTCAATGCCTGACTCCCGGATAAAATACAATATAATACAACTGAAATCAGTGAAATTTGATATCGCCCTTCTTCCAACATCTTTTGCTCAGAAGTGCATACACACACGCCTCGACGGCGCAATTGCAGTTGTACTGCAGTGCAATTGTGCGAAGGACTTCCTCAAGGTCCCTACACAGTGACTGACACCTCGGTCGAGGATCGAACCCGCTCGCTCAGCGCACACTGAGCGTTAGGTGTAGTGGTACTTTTATGGTCATTTGAAACTTACCTTTTTGTCTGGACTGGAGTTCGGAGCGCTTTTAAATAGTTACCTTGAATGGACGCTAAATATAACTTTAAATAAAGGTTTCAATGAATAAATGCGTGTATTTATATTTACGCGCAGATGCATGAACTATATATATATATATATTTATATATTTATATATATATATATATATATATATATATATATATATATATTCGTAAGCCTACTGCATGTGAGTATATATGTGGGAACCTGTGCATATAATATGTATATATGTGTAGGTGTATGTGTGTATGTATGTGTTTGGACTTTCCGGAGCGTTGAAAATGTGAGTTTGTAATCATATCCAGTTAATAATTATTCATGACTATATTCAGTACATAATTATTTATGGATTTGGTAGACTAGCGAATCTATGGCTAGTCTGCATAATTGTACTGAATAATGTTATTTCTCGTTATACTCATGATTGGAACCTGCAAACAGCGAGAGGAACAGAGTGATAGGAGGAGAGAGATCGAGAGGGTCGAAGAGAAGGAGAGGAACTGGCGCAGAGGGTCAGAAGGCAGTCAGAGAGTAAGACGGAGAGGGAGGAAGGCAGACAGAGAGTAAGACGGAGAGGGAGGAAGGCAGACAGGACACATATTAATTATATGAGTTTGACATACAGGGTCACATAGAGAAAGGTAGTTAGAGATTTGCTTGCAGAGACACAAAGAGTAGGTGAGAGACAGAGAAACAGAGAGACAGAGAGACAGAGAGATACACAGACAATATATTTAGATGGATAGAAAGATGGGTGGATGAATGAATTGATCGATTGATAGATGGATGGATGGATGGATGGCTTGATGTGATGGATGGATGGATGGATGGATGGATGGATGGATGGATGGATGGATGGATGGATGGATGGATGGATGGATGGATGGATGGATGGATGGATGGATGGATGGATGGATGGATGGATGGATGGATGGATGGATGGATGGATGGATGGATGGATGGATGGATGGATGGATGGATGGATGGATGGATGGATGGATGGATGGATGGATGGATGGATGGATGGATGGATGGATGGATGGATGGATGGATGGATGGATGGATGGATGGATGGATGGATGGATGGATGGATGGATGGATGGATGGATGGATGGATGGATGGATGGATGGATGGATGGATGGATGGATGGATGGATGGATGGATGGATGGATGGATGGATGGATGGATGGATGGATGGATGGATGGATGGATGGATGGATGGATGGATGGATGGATGGATGGATGGATGGATGGATGGATGGATGGATGGATGGATGGATGGATGGATGGATGGATGGATGGATGGATGGATGGATGGATGGATGGATGGATGGATGGATGGATGGATGGATGGATGGATGGATGGATGGATGGATGGATGGATGGATGGATGGATGGATGGATGGATGGATGGATGGATGGATGGATGGATGGATGGATGGATGGATGGATGGATGGATGGATGGATGGATGGATGGATGGATGGATGGATGGATGGATGGATGGATGGATATACGGATGAAAAGATGGGTAGAGAGAGAGAGACATAGGGAAACAGACAGAGGGAAGGGAGGGAGGGAAAAGGAGGGGAGGGAGAGAAAGGGAGAGAGGAGGAGAGAGGAGGAGTTAGAGAGAGGGGTAGAGAGAGAGAGGGAGCGAGGGGGAGAGGAGGGAGGAAGAGATGGAGGGATGAAGAGGGTGTAAGGACTGGTGAGAGAAGGAAGGAGGGAGAGAGAGAGAGAGAGAGAGAGAGAGAGAGAGAGAGAGAGAGAGAGAGAGAGAATGAGATGAGAGTCGTCTATGCGCAATTTGCCTATTAGTCCGCACTGTCTCCATAGCAGAATCACACAGACAGACAGACAAACAAACAGACAGACAGAAAGGGAGAGACAAAGCAATATAGAGATACAAAAATATATTTAGATGGATCTCTCTCTCCCTCTATATATATATATATATATAGAGGGAGAGAGAGACAGACAGACAGACAGACAGACGACGGACAGACACAGAGGCATCCAACCAACAAGAGAGACAGCCTTCGCTGCGACAGCCTTGCACCAACTATAATTAATTATCGGTGTGTATAGGCAGCTTGCCGAAGACGATCGCCCCTCACCATCACCATCACCATCACCATCATCATCACCATCATCATCGCCCGGCCAGAAAAGGATGTCACCGCCATCATTCGACCCGGATCTAGTCGCCCTAGACAGAGGTCCACCCTCCGTCTGCCCTCCCTTCGTCCGTCTGGACACCTCAAGCACTCGCAGTTCGCCTTAGTGTCTACTACGGTCCGACGGGAGCTTCACCACTCGTTTACGCCCATCCTACTGTGTTTAGTCCGATCCCAAGATGGCTGATATCCAGAAGGAACCGATCGCTGAGGCTTACGACGATGTGAGAAACGACCAATCGCCAACGACATGGTATCTTATACTGATCAGATTCAGATGTGAATTTTGGTGTGAACGCGAGTATTAATGTGTGAGCGTAAATGTAAAGCTTTAAGTGAGTGTTGAGGTAAGTGCCAGTGTTACTCTGAGTGCAAATGTGAGTGTAACATAGGTGGGAATGTGAGTGTATGTATACGCGTAATTGTGAGTGCTAATGTGGTCGTAATGTAGGTGTAACTGTGAGCGTTATAAATGTGACTGTTGAAGTGACTTTAATATAGGTGCCAACATGTGTGCAATTTAGGTGCAAATGTTAGTGTAATTGTGAGTGTAATATAAGTTAATGTTAGTGTAGCATAGGTGTGAATTCGAGTGCAAGACAGGTGGAAATGTGAGTGTAATGTAAGTGTAACGGTGATTGTAGATGTGTAACGCAAATGTTGTAACTGCGCGTGTAGATATCAATACAGAGCGAGAGAGTGCAACTGACATCCGATGATATAACCAGCGAGCCATTGCTCGGTTAGTTAAACGCTTTAGATCCGTTATTGCAGGCCCCCCTCATTCCATTACCCGATAGACTGTAATAACTTTGCCTCACCCCGTCATACCCTGGTGCATCCACTCTGCCGTGTCAGAATTTCCCAGTGGCGCTCTATAATTTTTTTTTACAATTACAGTTAGCAACTCTTTCGTCCTTTGTCGCAGTCAGTCGCTGGTTTTCTGGTTCTTCATCTGTGATAGATATCTGTGCAATCCTTCTGACCAGACGCAGCTTTCGTGATTAAGCTGAATGGTGCCCTGACCTCAGCTGCGTGTGTATATATAATACTAACTGTTAACCGGTGAAGAATCAGAGGTCGAAAAATTTAATAGCCCATAGCTCGCGATTCAACCCGTTTCTTCCCATTGCACAGGAAGGTTGCTACAGTTTGCGCCCCGAAGGCAACTAAATTTAGCGGCCGTCGTACTGTTTACCCGTGAAACGCCCTCTGAACAACATAGCTTATACGCGTCTGTTAGTAACGGCGATTCAACCGATTCCTAATCGAGTTTCATCCATTAAGTGTGCATTTCATTTGAATAAATACAAATATACTTACAGAAGGTACGAAGGACTTGTGTTCTATGCCTAATAGTTCCATAGGGTCAACAATGATGGACACTTTTAAGCTTTAACTACTGTAGTTATTCACTAGTAGTTATAACTACTACATATGTAGTTGCCTTGTAGTCATAACTAGTTCTGAAGAAGTAGTTAAAGAAATAGTTATAACTAATTTTATCAAATGGTTTGAAGTCAACTACACTACATCACATTAACTAAAAAAATTTATTTACTAGTTCCATTTTACACGAATCCTTGCAATTTCACAACAAACACGGACATCATAAGTATAATTGTGTAATTGGAATTTGTCATATTCTTGTGAGGAAGTGGATTCATCACAGAACTATAGAGAAACTGAGAAAGACAATACAATTGTTGCATTGCATACTTCTGGATATACAATGATATTCACAGTAAAGCAGAGGGAGCCAAGATTATCAAACGGTCCACTTTATTTGACCTGAGGCAATTGATAGCTTCAAAATCGTTTGAAGGGGGCGGGATGGCGGGATGGCTTCTGGCCCTCTAACTAATAGCAGTTAGAATTCTGTATGACATTAATAATAGTCAGAATTTATCAGTTAAAGGGTAGATATATTAATAGTTTGCCGTTGCATTTAATTGTTTTAATATGAAGAAACAGTGCTATAGTAGGCTATGCTAAGGTTATTGTGTATTTATGATTATCTCTCCCTGTCTGTCCAAAGGGCTCTGGCTGTATCTACTTAATCATCGATTTTGTCCCTGGGTTTCATGGCAAACAGCTGCACAGGGTATAGGCGGATTTACACGTAACACAGTATCCGTTTATCTGTTGACCCAACGATAGCTAAACGTGAATATAAGAACCGGATTGGACGACCAATTGGTGGAGCATCCGGTGGGATTGATACGCTTCATGCAACTGTTGGCCATATATACTTACATGTAAATATTTGTGGTAATAATTGTATTGCATTTATAATATTGTGTTCATCGTTCATTATATATTGGCTGCATCAAACATCAACCATAAATATCACATCGGATAGTGTTAAATATACACAACCTATATCTCTATATATACCTATATATATATATTATATATATATATATATTTGAGTGTGTATATGTGCAACGTCAGATATTAGTTGCATCAAACTTATTATGCAGTGTACTGGATAAAGTGATGATTGTCCAATCCGGGTTCGAATTGAATAGCCTACATGGGATGTGTAACATATTTGTGCGCACGCCCACACACACACACACACGCACACACGCACAAATATAAGTATATAATTTACATATAATTATATATATATATTAATGCATAAGGTATTCGTATAGGCTATGTACAAGTATTTATAAGTATGTGCTACAGGCGTGTTCAGGATTTTGACGGAGCTGTTACATGCTTTTGCAAACCCTACGGGCATAAAATTTGTCTGGGCGTCACACATGTTCCGTCCGTTTATGCGAATTAATCATGGCTTCAGCCAACGCTTTTTCCCTGTCACTCACTCTTATCATTAAGTCTCGTGACGAACTCTGTCGTTATTCAAATACGACTGTTACATCCCATCACATGGCTAGGCACGATACATGATAGAATTAGGGCGCTGCATTAGCGTGTAGACCATAAAGGGGTAAGGGAGGTGGGAGTGAAAGGGGAGGAGGAGTGGGTATGGAAGGATGATGGGGAAAGGGGCAGAAACGGTATTTGTTTCAGATGATATTGTATTAATTTACATGAATTTTATAATTAATTTACATTCCTATATATCGGTTTACTTGATTTTAAAATAAATTTACATGATTTTGTAATAGTTTAGGCCTGCGTGGTCTTTAAATTTATTTACATGATTGTTATGATTCATTTTGCATTTTCAGGGCTCTCTTGGGCTATGACGACACAAACACGATTGTCCTATTGGCCACTGGATCAGAATATGAAGAATTCAGATCCAAATTTTCTGGTAAATAACATATAACGTGATCTGAAAGATGTTGGGTCTTTGAGATTAACCTTAAGTTAAGATCAAAGGGGTTGAAATAATCGTCATCAGGGCAGGAATTGGTTTAAAACTATCAAGTGCTCCCAGGAAACTGATACTGAATAGGGACTATAAATCTACGTAGGCCTAGGGCCCTATAAATGATAGGTTTGAATTTTGAAGGTTAGACGACTAGAGGTTTACTGGCAATCTGCGTAACCTTAAGTCAAGGATATATGAAAATGAAGAAGCTATAGATTACTTTAAGTTTTAATCTTAGTCGTCTCCAATATCTTCTTCTTTTCTTCTTCTTCTTCCTCCTCCTCCTTCTCCTTATTCTTCTTCTTTATCTATATCTTTTTCTTCTTCTTCTTATGTCGGTGGGAGGCAGGACGGCAAGGCAGAGCACTGGACACTCTCCCTCACATACCAAGGTCTCTGCTTGTTAACAGTCGTCCGCACAACTTGCGAGACATTCCAAGCATAAATATTATCTGACCAGAGTGGAGGACCCAGCCTGTCGACCGTTGATTTCTCCAGCACACAGACACGCGAATAAAGAAACATTCAGACGTTGGGGGCCTATACATACAATTAATACAGATAGAAGAGGCAAAGTATTGAGGGGAGAGACCACTTGGCTCACTTCTTCCTCGACATCTCTGTTCAACCCTTTTGACACGACGCAGCGATCAATTGTATGAATAAGCTAGTCCCCTCTGCGCTTATCACTTTCGAGTAGCGCCTTAGAAATTCTGAATCTACGGTTACTATTATGACGAACGAAGGAACGAATAAGAAAATAAAAGTGAGGGAAGGGATGACTTATGACCAGTAGACCTACAGCGAAGTGAACATCTGTTGAATAATAAAATTTAAATATTCGTCGACAGATGACGACAGGTTGTTTGGATTCGTTCGTCTAACTGCCGGTGACGAGTTGAGCAAGAGGGCAAAGTTCGTGCTGATCACGTGGATCGGAAGCAACATCAGCGCCCTCAAGCGGGCCAAAGTCAGCACTGACAAGTCAACCGTTAAATCCATCCTCCAGGTTGGTCTACGTTTACCTGGGACTATTATGGAAGATAAATGAAGCCGACGAAAACCGGGTCATTGACCTAAATTATGTGTGTGACTACATACGGGACATGGGCGGGATAAATCGGCAGTCGCGTTTGTTTTTGTTAACGAAATAAAACTGACTTAAT
This sequence comes from Bimastos eiseni, assembly GCA_959347315.1. Classification (NCBI taxonomy): domain Eukaryota; kingdom Metazoa; phylum Annelida; class Clitellata; order Crassiclitellata; family Lumbricidae; genus Bimastos; species Bimastos eiseni. The sequence goes on from OY365807.1 coordinate 58,593,075, forward strand.
ATTTAGATCTTGTAAAAATGATAAATTAAATGACAATAATAAAACAATAATAATAATGAAAATAATAAAATGGGTTCAAGGGAAGTACTTTTTGAATGGAGTAGCATAAATTTAGATGAACTTCTGCTTTTATATGCCTACATCCAACGTTATCCTGCTGAGTACCCGGATGTCACTTTGTTCAGTACATAGCCGACCAAAGACGTCACCCGTATCAGAAAAGACGATCACTGATTGGCTGACACGTTGCGGTTTCATATCAATTCAATATTAGTCCAAGCTTTTTGCATAAGAATTGGTGATATTTAAAATTAAGATTCATGTTAATGGAATTTGTTAATTCGTCGTGACTTTGTGCAGGAATAAACGTATGCATAACCATGAGTAACCTCCGACTCTATTCCCTCTTCTCTCACAGTATTGCAGAGTGAAAGTCGAGACATTCGTTGATTTCAAGAAAGCATAATTTTATAGGCTAGGGCCTAGTTAGCAGATGTTCTTACATTTTAAAGACTTGATTGGGATGTTATGCTAAACATTGGTCCACGTGTATTTCCAGGATGTTAACGGAACTAACATGTGGTATAAGATTATGTACATGTGAATTATTCCTTTAACCTATGGAATGTGCTTACGATGTGAGCAGAATTATAAGCAATAAGTTTTATTCAGGCTTAGAGATAACTTATTCCCTCTGAACCTATCGATCACATTCCCAATTTCGAAATTCATTAAAGGGCCTATCGTGTAGTTGAAAAGTTTTTCATATGATTTGTGGGTGTCAAATATTTTGGAATAAGCTTATATATTGTCGGCGGTATCTGGTAAGCATTAGGTTGGTTGTTGATGATGATTAAGAAAAGAAGGGCTCCAAGAATAGATCTATGTGGTTCTCCAATATTATTATCTTCATTTTCGATAGAAAGCCATCGAATGAGACTTGTTGCTTTCTGTTTTCCAGACAATTCCTGAAATATCGAATACAATACTACGAACATAAACATATTTATAATTTACTCACGCACAATTAACGTTATCAAACGCTTTTGCAAAGTCAGTAGGCCCTAAATAAATAAACCAATACATACATACGTGTACATAGATATATGCATGCATAAATACATGCACGAATGTACAGAAATTGTTCTGTTTGAAATTGTTGCTAGAATTTCGCCTTGGAAATTCAAATAAGCGATCTTGCAGAGCTGGAGGAGCCGAATATCCGAGAGGCATTGAAGAAAGCAGGAGGCGCCCAGTATGGAACCGGAGTTCGCGACTAAGTATGCTTTCAGCGGCTGCAAACACAGGAAATTCGTTGTAGTTCGGGTCTATACTATAGTCTGAGCCTAAAGTTCTGCGTGTGTGTAGGCGCTGATAGAGAATCAAAATCCGATTTTTATAAAATCCTGTAATTAAGACTAAATTCAAGAAAAGTTTGCAAATTTCTTAAAACTCCAATTATTTGCTATTCGGCTTTATAGTGGAAACATGACATTGCTTATTGATGCTAGCTAGATCTCTTTGTGGAATCGCAGATCTACGTACGAAAATTCCATCGAGGCGCATACAAAACCACAGTAATCATAAAGCACTTGTAAAGGCTTTAGTCTCCACCTTGAAGGGATGGACGGTTTAGTACACCGTAGGCCTATACGTTATAACAGTCCATTGAGGGGAATAAGACCTACTTACATATGAGTATGTATGATGCATGTTTGTAGTTACAGTAGCCTATGTATAAATGTATGGGTTGAATCGATTAAAACCCACACGTTCTAGATGAGAGCTGTCCATCAATATAGGGAGTCTACTATGGGCCGCCCACCCATCCCAACATTGCTCAATAATTTCACATAGCTCGTATCTTCGTTTTTATCTATATCTACTTCAGTCTGTCAGATGTTTAGCCAGATAATTATAGTTGCTACAGCTGATAAGTAGGTCTACTGTAGGACGGACCATTTAAGTGTAGGCCGATCTAGTATTAATTAGGTCGACCACTGAAACATTAATTGTAGGTCTAGAAAAGTCTATGTCCTTGTAAAAAAAAGCTATCACTTGAGTCTGCGCATTTCGTTTTGGTATAGACCCTTTCTTGAACAACTATGTAAATTGGATCTAACGATAAAACAACGCTTTTCTAATATTCAGCGATGACGTAGATGTAGAAGTGTATGCAGTCTGCCTGACGAAATTGCTTCATTTCTGGGTCATAATAATTATATTAAAAAATATGACGTCATTGTTGTGTTGCATCACTATTTAATATATAATTGTGATCTTAAACTACAATTTTCTTAATTTATAGAGCGCCACCCAAAGCTAAGCGCAGGGCACCAGCCTATTCACCAGCGCTAAGGTGTGTTGAATAATAGTCGCTGGTTAGGACGCTGGATAAAGAGGTTTCGATTTCTGTCCGATCTGAAAGATGCTTCGAGACAGTTGCTCCATCTGCGCCCCCTAGCGAGGAAAACGAGTTCACTGACCGGCGACTGCACGCTTATTTTTGGGCGATGATCATTCTGCGAGAGAGCGGACTATATTCATTGCCCTCAAGTAAAAATAGTACTAAGGTAGCTTGGAATATCTAATTACCAAATCTGGTGACTTATGTAGCCTAATTATTTGTTATTTATAGCCTAATAATAATATCCAAGATCTCAGTAGAATGAACGTAGGCTGCAGTTGCAATTTGACGTCGAACGAAACTGCAACGATTAAACAACCAATGAAGTTGTTTTAGAGGTTTACAACTCCTTCTGGTCTAAATTGAAATGCTAACGCTTCCTATATTGACCGCATGTATAGCCTCGAGAGTGCTCTTACTTCAACGAATTTATCCGATGAAATCTGTCACAACTGCTGTCCGTTTGACTGTGGGCCATATGTGTCAAGGTCTGATATAAGTTCATTTAACGACACATCCATAGCAACGATGATATGCGTCAAACAAGTACAAGTATGCAAGGTACATAATTACGTTTATAATAAGTGTCTGTTCTAGTGAAAGCGAGGAAGTCATAGTAATTATACGTTAGTTCAGCATATTCAATAATGTTCAGGATCATTTTAGTCGCGGACAATGTTAATGCACGATGGTCTCGTTTTGGATATCTGTCAAGGTACTTGCCCGAGGTTTAAATATCGGATATTTCTGAGGCCGCGCTGGCATGCGAACAGATATTCCGTCATGCCTCAGTGAGCATCACCTGCAAAACAAGAAATTCAATCGTCGGCGCCTAGGATATCACATGTAGGCCTATAGGCCTAATCGAGCATCTGGAAGAATTGAATTCCTCATTCGGAGACGGTAACTGGGAGGCGCCTACACACACGTACACTGGTCAACGTGACCCAGTTCGATGTTTAACTACGTATTTTACACGTTTCATTAGTAGCCTACTCATAATAATGAGTAGGACGCTGAAACGTAATAATGTTAAATTTTATAGGGGCCTTTGTAGTTTTACACAAACTCTCAAGTACATGACCACTCGACTCGTCTAACTTCTAATTAGGCCTAAATATCATCAACATAGTACGCATAACATACTTTTTTTTAAATCAGGCCGCTAAGTATCCGCATCTTTGGATCTATATTCTGGAATTCACTCCCGAATGTACTAATCTGCCTTTCTACATTGCATAAGTTCAAAAACAGACTGAAAATGTATCTATGTCCACACTAAACTAGAAACCATAATTATGCGTTCATTATTGCATGAAACTTGTTTAATATTGTGTACCACGTTGCACTTTGCATTTTACAAACATAACCAAAAAATTGAACCATTTGATTTTTACTGGCGCTTAAACAAAGAAAAATCGACATTCATCTATGGTGTAAATATCCAGAGTTATGTAGGCTAAGGTGAATAAGGGTTAGAGAAGAAACAGCGAGGGAGGTAAGGAGGAGGAATAGGGATAAGGTTTCGACCTGTGGAGGATAGGCGTATTATGAAGCTTACTGCATGGGCCTCTAAATACAGAAAGGCTGCGTAGCCTATCCCAATAGCGCGTACAATAAACCATAGATGCGGCTTTATCTGAGATCGCGTCACGATTTTTTTTAACTAGAGAGTAGACTACAAAGCCTACAATGAGAAATTCCGGAGCATAAAACTATAGCTAGGCCCTACCGCGTAGGTCAGCACTCAACAATATCAACAATAGCCCGTGTGTAGCTAAGAATAGTTACAGGTTTCAAATTTCTTGCCCAAAGTGTATCCGATTTTGTCTTTTTGACAGTCACGTGCAACTGTGCATTGAGGGTGGCGAGACTTTAGGCGAGAGTTTTCGGCGCTTGAATTCAAATCAAAATTTGTTTTTGACCTCGAAAGGTGTGGAACTGGTATGTACACGGGCCTAAAGCTCTGAGAAACAACTCTTTTGAAGGATATTTGTAATTTGATTAGTTTGTTACGATATTTGTTGTGCTATATAAACAACGGCTGTTATGCCAATGTTGGTGCCCTTGCCAAATTGGACGTCAATGCGGAATTCATTGCCGTCATAATTTGCCTATACTGATACGAAACTCCTTTCGGTTTTATTGTGGACTGTTTTAGTTAAGCGTAGTGTTTCTGCGGCCAAGACTTCTGCCACGCAACGCGGTCGAAGGTTTTTCGCATGTATCTAAAAACGATACCAACCGTGGCCATAGGGTATAAGTAAAGTGCGAACCAGTAAAATGCGAACCAAAACGCGAGTCATTGGGGAATAAAATGCGTTAAGCTACAGGATTACCCCATAGGTTATGCGTCGTGAGGATCGGTTAAGGTCTGGTTGGGCGTCGCGAGGGTCGGTTAGGGTTAGTATTAGGGCTAGTTAGTACACGGTTCGCAGATTACCGGTTCGCAGGTTCACACTTTACCCACACCCATAGCCATAACCCGTCACAATTTCTAACCTGACCATAAACTACCTTCACGATGCATATTAATGTAAGTGTTTTGACTGTACGCATGTGCCGAAGGCTGTGCATACATATCTATGTATATATATATATATATATATATATAGAAAGGAGAGTCAAGGTTTGTATACAAACCTTGACTCTCCTTTCTTAGTTGATGTTCATACATATAACTTGTTGCTTCAGAAACACGTTGTGGCAACATGGATGACGATAACGCAACCGATACTGACTTGGCTGTGAACCGCAAGCGTGGAGTTGAGCGGTCGGTTGATAGCAGCAAATTTCAGGATGTAGTCTCAACAGATGGAAGAGGTATGACGTACATCTTATGTTCTTTGTAAATATTGCCTGTGCTGTTTGATCTGAGTATATTTCTATTCTTTAAATTTATATAATTCGTATTTTGAAGCTTTGTCACTCTGTGACGCTTGGCAGTTGGTCTGAAGAATTCTGAAGTACTTGTTAGTTAGTATGTACTCATGGGTTACAATGACTTGTTTGCAGGGCTGGATTTACCATTGGGCACTTTATACATAGGTCCCTCTGATATTGTTCATCAAAATTTGTTGACCTTAAATTTGCTGCAGCTTGGTCCTAATAATAAATAAACTTTGATCAGATTTTGTAAATTGTTTTTATCACTTTATGCATGTGCATAAGACCCCTTGCCCAAGGGCCCCAATATTGACCCCTTGCCCAAGGCCCCAATATTGTTTATAAAAATTTGCTGATATCATAATTGCTGCCACTTAATCCTTGGAATAATATGCATATTTATATCAATTTTTTTAACTTGTTTGTCTAAGGAAATGATCTGTTGGGCTAATTGTAACATTATCATGTGATAACATATCACCTTCTAAAATGATGTGGACTTTTGACTGTTCGTTCTTCTGTTTACATTAGTTGCATTGTGGGGCCTCCTAGCTTACCAACGTCGGGTTTCATTGTATTGTGTTGTAATGCAACAATTATCAATTAATTTAAATTGTAATGATAGTTGAACATTTGTTTGTGTGTTTGTTTTGACAGATTCGCCAACGAAGCGTGTTTGTTTGAGGCAGATGGAGAATGCAATAAAGCCAGACACTCCTGCAATTCCGAGCATCAGGTCTCGACTTGTTGTGCTTGATCGCCAGATCTGTGCTGCAAATGGTAAATAATTTCTCTAGGTTGGAATTTCTATTTGCAGGTTATTTGCTCCAACATTGGATAAGTTCAGAAAAATTGTGTTTTGGAATTGTTCTGATTTTTGGAACTGTTCTGAAAAATTACTATTTCACTGAAAGCTTCATTTGGAAGCACTTGATTTCTGGGTGGAATGGTGTTGGGGTGTGGAACAGTATAATGAGCCTGCAATGAGCGATCAGGGTAGATTTACAGATAAAGATAGTTTCCAATGACCTTTGCTTCTTTCTGTGTAAGAATGGACCAAATGCTCACACCTTCCTCCACTCAATATCTGAGTTTAAGGATTGGAGGTTTGGTTGTAGCTGCTTAGTTTAGAACATAATGTTTGATTTGTTGAACTTAACATTTGATTTCAACTGATTCTCTCTCACAGATGCAGCTGCTACTGCTCTTGGCTATAACAAGTGCTACTTAACGGTATAATGTTGAGAGGTACTGTGCAGTGGGCCTCTTTGAGAGCTATTGGGCATCTTTTAAAAGTATTGAGCACCCATGAGCGGTACTGGGCACCTTTCAGAGCTACTGAGCAATGGGCATCTTTCAGAAGTACTGGACATCTTTTGGAGCTACTAGGCTTCTTTGAGTGGTACTGAGTATGGGGCATTTTTGAAAGCTACTGGGTGCCTTTATGATATACTGAGCACCTTTGAGAACTACTGGACACCCTTTCAGAGTTATTGAGAACCTTTTAGAGCTACTGGGTACCTTTCAGACTACTGGGCACTTTTCAGAGGTACTTGGAACCATCCAGAGGGGCCAGGCATCATTCAGGGGTACTAGGCAGCTTTCACAGGTACTTTAATTAAAATGTACTGTGTTGATTGGCTTCACTTACTCATATATACTTAACATATTACTAAAACGAGTAGTTTCTTTTCAGATGAAAACTCCAACAAAACACCTCAACCCAGCGTCAATAACTCCGCCATAGCCACTTCACAGGAAGTGCGACTGTCGCTGAAGGACGTTGCCGCTGTGTCGCGCATCTCTGAATTCACCTCCGAGAACTGGGAGGAGGTCAACGTCCCTAACCTGCGCCGAACGAAGAAACCGGTGGACCCTGCGCTGCAGCCGGTCAGCGAGCGAATGGCCGGTTGGCAGAAGAAGGTGGATGCAAGCTCAACCGAGAAGGGCTCCCCGGTTTCCGATAGGAGGAAGTCTGCGTGGGAAGGAAGGACCCGTGGTGCGAATGAGAGGAGCAACGTCCGATCGCGGCTTTCCATGTGGGAGCAGAAGGTCTCCGAGGAGCAGGAGAGGGCTGCCACTCCGTCGGTGGTTCCGCGTGGATTCCAGGCAGAGCAGGAGGCAGGGACCCACGAAGGCCTGGAAGGGAAAGCGGAGATGTCTGTGCTGAATGTCGAGAGGGATGTAAGTAAACTGGCTGACTGACTGAAACCAATATCTAGATACGATCTTCTGATGCAATACATTCTTCTAATGTAATCATTATCAAGTATTTATATAGCGCCACTTTAAGTCAGAGGCATTCCTCACCCAGGCCAGAAGAGTCTTCACTGATAAAGAGGGCAATTTTCAGATGCATCTGGCACTGATCAGAGGTTAAGGAAAAATAGCTGGTTCTAAGTTGCTTAGAACACTTCTAAAATGTCATTTCCTCTTCCTGTTGATTTCCCTTTTTATACCATACTTTATGGATATCTTTACTTTGTGGATATCTTTACTTTAGGAATATCTTTACTTTATGGATATCTTTACTTTAGGAATATCTTTACTTTATGGATATCTTTACTTTATGGATATCTTTATTTTAGGAATATCTTTACTTTATGGATATCTTTACTTTATGGATATCTTTACTTTATGGATATCTTTACTTTATGGATATCTTTACTTTATGGATATCTTTACTTTATGGATATCTTTACTTGCGGATATCTTTACTTTATGGATATCTTTACTTTATGGATATCTTTACTTGTGAATATCTTTACTTGTGAATATCTTTACTTATGGATATCTTTACTTATGGATATCTTTACTTTATGGATATTATACATTTTACGTATTTTATCAATTACTTGTTTCTAGGTTACTTGTCATAGATTGTAGATGTTTTACCTTGCAGATGTATTGTTGATATCTTACTTATTGATATCTTGCCTCCTTGATCTCTTACCTTGCATGTATCTTTCCTTGCTTATATCTTACCGTCTTGATATCTTGTCAATAGCTTACCTTGTAGATGTCTTTCCTTGTAGTATCTTATTATGTCATGCTTTACTTTGGTATGTAAAATATTAGCTCTGTCACGATCCGCAGACGGTAGGTTAAAAATTGGCGTGCCATATTTGGCGTCACTGTCGATGCTGTTCACTGTAAGGAATGACTCGTTTCGTTCAGGTTTCTCACTCGGCAGTTGCGGCAACTCCTAAGACGATTTCGTCGGCAGTTACCTCCTTGCTCATCACTCCACCGACACCTGCCGTTCGAACCAGCATCTACCAGCTGATAAAGAAACCGCCTCCTTCCACATCTCTTGCACTGTCCGATCCTGCGCCGTCTGCCAGACCGGCACCGGTTGTGGCTCTTGTGGCCCGGTCCGAGTGTTCGGATGGTGAGACGTCGAAGAAAATTGCTTTGGACACGAATGCTTTATTGGCGGATGCCAAGTTGTTGGAGGTTGGGGCTGGGTTAGAGGTCAGGACTGGGTTGGGGGTCAGAGCTGGGTCAGAGGACAGAACTGAGAAGTAAGTTTGAGAAAATTTATTGTCTGCAGAAATATTTCCTGCTATTTTTTTGCACCAGCTTATGCTATATATATATATATATATATATTTATATATATATTTATATATATATATATTTATATATATATATATATTTTTATATATATATTTATATATATATTTATATATATATTTATATATATATTTATATATATATTTATTTATATATATATATATATTTATATATATATGTATGAATACATATGAAAGTCTGTAAGTTTTGAATAAATGAACGAATGAATAATACTATTGATAATAATTATTCATAATGATATTCATGATATTGTCGCTTTTTATTAAAGCTGTACTTTTGTTTCTTTTCATTTTTAAGACTATTTACTATCACTGTGTTGTGTTCTAAGTTTTTATGGCTAACCCACAGTACTATTGTCTCTGAGGGAAGCAATGGGAAACCCGCTCATCTCATCCCCAGATGGAGTAAAAGCCAATGAATCAGAGTGTAGGCAGAGAACTTATCATCATGTTATGAAGCATTGTATTGAGAATTTTAATAGTTGTGATAAACTGGCGAATACAGGATGCCTGTTTAATTTGTCATTTCGTACACTTATAAATCACTTCTAAAGAAGTGATCGCGATTGTTTTTTTTAGAGAACACGTCATGACAGACAAGTTGGCTCAGAGAGAAATGATTATCACAGAGGAGGCACTGAGCAGCGTTGCCAATATCGTGATTGCGAGGAATGCTTCACCAGAGGCTCAAACCATTCAGTCGACTGCAATGAGTGTATCGGAAGAGGTTTGTTTGTTGCCCTCCTCCCTTGTCCAGGATTGGGACTGGCACCGCGTTGGTCGAGTTGCAACTACTTGGGTGTTTGAATGTCTTGCAGTCATACATGATGGTGTCTGATTGGTTAGAGCGGTTGGCCTTTTAATGTGGAGAGTGTGTGGGTTCGATCCTTGACTGAGAAGTCATTGTCAAGTTGCTCGCACACAGTTGCTCAAAAATATTACCGCATTAGGGCCATCTGTGCGTGTGTGCACTTCTGAACTTTTACAAAGGGCATTGTCAAGATGCAATTGTATAATGCTGAACTCTGCATCGTTTAAGTCAGGGTTGTAAAACATTTTTTTACTGGTGGGCCAGTAGCAAGATTTTGCATTAAGTGGTGGGCAAGAGTGACAAAGACGCGTGAGGGAAAGGGGGTAGGGATCTAGAAGGGGGTCCATACAAACAGTTGAATTACACTTTGAAAGCGTGATTTTGATATGCATTACAAATATCACAGAAAACTCATAAAGCCTTAAAAATAAAAAATTGGACATTTATTCTCAATTGTGTAGTCTTTAGACAAGGCTCTGTGGGCCAGAAACAGATTGTCTTGGGATCAGAGATGTCGAGGAGTAGCTGGAGAAACTAGGAAGCGAATGCGATCCATGAGATATTTCATAGCTATACCCTGCTTTGGTTTAACAACCTTAACTTCGGATGAAACCGATGCAATTGCTTGACCATAAAATGAGGAGGTAAGATCTGTGCTTTTGCGTGGGTTCACCACTGTTGATGACACTATCAGCTTTCTGTTCATAGTTTTATTTTAATAGATGATTTTGAAAATTCATAATGACATTTGAAGTCTTTAGGCCATCACATCTGGTTAGAAAACGGTGTATGGATGACATCGAGAGTGGATGAGACTGCCGAGAGCGGATTGTATCAGGAGTGTGCGGGACAGAGTGAGATGGAAGAGAATGACGTCTTTGGCTCTGGTCTCCGATCCGCAGTAATCAGTAAGGTCAAGCCAAGTCATCTGGTTAGATGCGTTGCAGGATCGCTATTTTAATGCTCGACTACATTAGATTATAATAAAAATTTGTGTTACAGGTGATTTCTTCTACATCTGCTACTCACCACATTTCGCTGCCACATCACAACGACTCTCTTGTCTTGGGGAGTTATCACGCCATCACCACAGATGCTACATCCTCGCAGGAGCCTTGTTCCTTCTCTCCACGGTCAACCACCACGATTGAGACTTGCAGTGCCACTCCCGAGCCAGATGCTGCGGATTCTGAGACTGAATGTTCCAGCACTCCGCTTCCTTTCAACGTGAGCCTGCTTCGTCGGCCGCGAGATGCGAAAGAGACTCCGTCCGCCAGACAGATCAAGCAAGCGGTGAGACATTCTTTTCGGTCCTTCAAACGAAATAGTCTTTTGCTGACCAGTTCAAGCAGGGAGAACCACTGACTTATTTCTTGAAGTGGTGCTTCTTAGATGTCTGATTATGCACTTTAGTAGGACAGTAGGTTCTTGAAAGGGTGCTACATAATGCTCAGAATCAACGAAAGAAAGATTACAATTGCATTTACAATTGGCTATGGGCCCACAAAGGCAATTGGGGATTTTCTCAAGGAGTGAGACTATGCTGAACAAGCACAATTTTGATTGTTAATTTATATAGCACCACAGCTTTAGAGAAGTTCTCAGATGCCTTGTGTGCTTTGCACGAACTGGTTCATTTTTGTTTGCAGAGATGTTTTAGATTGGAAAGCCAAATAATGTTTACGTGGCTTTGAAATTAGTGGCCCCTGTTGGGAAGGAATTAAAGTCTGTACATAAACATCCTGTCATTTACATTTCGCGGCTAAATGGATTTGCTTTACAGGCGCCAAGACCTTTTAGCTGCGAGTCGTTGGAGGATGGGGAGGAAGAAGAGAGACCGTTGTACAACAAACGTGCAACATACGCTGCTGACGTTGTCAACAGAAGAGACAACAGATACGAGAGATCAAAGTCGGTCGATGACAGTCTGAATCGGTAGAGTTCATTTATTCATTAGCATTTATATAGCTCCTTCTCAAGAAGTCTATTTAGAGGCTCAAGGTGTGAAGGCTGAGAAGTCATCCATTGCTGGCCCAAGGGGTGAAGGGATTGGGATTTGTCCATTGCCACCTCAAGAGGTGAGGGTAAGGAAACGAGTGACACCCCTACATTCAAAATATAGTTTTCCAGTTAGTTACTTAGCAGGTAATTCTTTTGCTGACCCAGTTGACTACACTAATTCAGACGCTGACCCTCCTCTGTGTTGGAGAGCGTGTGGACCGTGGTTAGCTTGCCGATGCCGACATATTTCAGTGATTTGAATCTCGGGTTAGTATGGTCCTTGCACAGGGACCTTAAATGGCGTGGTGGGGAAGGGGTAGTGAAAAATTTCACATGGTCAATTCATTTTATGAATGTTCAGGGTCAAGACTGTATGGTCGCAATACAAAATCTTACGTTTACATGTGTAATGGATTGCTTGATTGAATAGTACCTCTGTTGTTATCAATCTTGAAGGGACTCTGTACAGCCATGCCATCAACTATTGACAAGAATTGGTTGGTTGTTTTCACGCTTGTGTGTGGGTCCACAACCAGTGAGTCTTTTCAGCTTACTGTGCAGACTGTCTTACTGATATATATATATATATATATATATATATATATATATATATTATTTGATCATGTGACATTTAGCATCATTTACGCCAGCGCAGTGGATATCTTGAAGGGGCGCTATATAAATGCTCAATTGCATTACGTATGAATTTTGATTGATTGATTGAAGGTTCAAGGTTGACACGAGACGTGTGGAAGGTTTCGGCCCGGGTGATGAGATTGCCGTAAGAAAATCGACTGCAGAACAACTGAAGGTAAGAATTGCTTTAAATGTCTTAATTTTTGTGGATTTGTGTGTGTAATATTTGTGCCATTTACTACATAGTTATACGCATACATATATTTATGCATGTGCAATGTATTTGTATGTGTGAATGAATGTATAATTTTTATATATGTGAAAAAATGCACGTGCTCACATATATGTATGCAATTATATATATATCTGCAGTATCGCTGAAAATTGCTAGAAGTGTCGGAATAGTTTCAAGAATATCTAAGCTGCTTCCACCCAAGTCTCGTTCGACTCTTTATTATGCCCTTATTTATCCCTATTTTACATATGTAAATATAGTTTGGGCCTCTGCAATTTACATAAATTTGTATAAATTTGCATAAATTAAATGTTTTGCAGAAAAAAGTAATCAGACTTTTAACAACAAGCCATGGGGTCCACACACAGGACATGAATTCAAAAATAGAAAAATTCTAAAAAATAGAGCAAATTCGGAAGCTACAGATTGGAATCTCTTTATGTGCCAATATTCCCACAGCTTATTACCTCACATATTTCTAGAATATTTCCGTCTTAACCCAAGTAGCCATTATCATTTATCGAGGGGCACCCCTACTCTATACCCCTTATGCGAGGACAAACATTAGGCTCTCCTCTATAAAATGCACACGACCTTGGATTTGGATTGCCATCCCACTTCCCTTACGCCTTATTCCAAATGTACGTCAGTTCAAGTCCTAAGTGGAGGATGGCTATACTGGATGAACAGGGATGAGAGATAAAGTGGGTGTATATATATATATATATATATGTATGTATATATATATAAATGAATGAATGAAATGTAGGTATGTCCAGAGCTGGGTTTTTTATCCAAAAAGCACCCATTAATGGTAATTTAATTGGTATTAGTGATAGTGTAAATTTTAATGGCAAATCTGGCCGTGGTGGTCTTACTGCTGGTTATGTTATGGTGATGGTCTTATTGGTGGCAATGCTGGTCATGGTGTTAATTGGTGATTACATTGGTGATGGTCTGGGGCAATGCGGGTGTTGGTTGTATAAGGGTGGTGGCAATTTCAATGATGTCGGTAATAATAGCGACGGTGATAGTAACGGTAGAGATGGTGACAATGGTGGACTGGCGATGGTGTTATTAGAAATGTTGGTGATATTTGCAGTGAAGGCTTTGGGTGTTAGTAGCAATGGGCAGATCTTTTTTATGATTAAGGAAGAACTGTAATAAGATGTTTTGTTTGACTAATGTCGTCTTGTTTCAGGCTCTTCAAGAGGCCGTCGTCCGTGAGCAGAACATCATTCTGCAGACGAGCAACGCGCTCAGCAAGTGTTGCCATAGCAACTCTGGATTCGCCGGATCCGTTGAAGCGGTCGAGTGCCATCGTCTCCTACTCATTTCCAGTTGGTTGGACTCTGCATAATCGTCTGTGTGTGTCTGCCTCTTTGTGTGTGTATGTGGTGTGTGTGTGTGTATTTATATGTGTCTGTGTCTGTTTGTGTGTTTTGATGTCTGTCATTGTGTATGTTTTAGACAATTGTTTTTGTCTTTGTTTTTTTTGTCTATTTCTCTTTGCTGTCTATAGCTTTCTGTCTCTGTCTTTTTCTGTTTTTATCTGTGTATTGGCGTCTGTCTGTCTGCCCTTGCATTTCAAAATCTTATTTTCTCTGATTTGAGCATTAATTTGTAATTCTCTCATTGGCTATACCTGTGTCTTAGTCTCTTTCTGTTAAGACTAAGTAAGTCCCTTCTTTGCAACCATCTCTGTTGGGATTTTAACCCAACACACTCTGCTTTAAAGACTCTCATTGAACCTGTTGGGCAATTTGCTTTGAAATCGTTTTTTGACTGTTCAGCCAAGAAGAAAGAGACCTACCAGAGATCGATCCACACGATGAAGATTGGTGGATCTTCAGAAGGATCGATAAACGAGGTCACCGGAAAGTTCACAGTGAGCAATGTTTCGATGCCCTTCAAGCAGGACTTCATATCGAAGCTTACGATCGGAGAACGTGAGTTCTCGCATATGGGATTACTTACTTATTATTAATATCTTTGAGTTTTAATTAATGATAACAATTAATATTCTGTTCTGTTTACTATTTATGTTGTATTAATTTTATCATTTATTCACTGTGGTATTATTTGATGTGGTGGTTGGAACTCTCTATGCCATGGTCGATGCTCATTCGCTTAAATCATTTAGTAGTGCTTGGCATGACTTGGACCTGGTCAAGCAATCGGTCCGAGTATTAATTAAATGTCAGCTTGTGAAACAGAAATTGGAATTCCGATTATATTCTGCTTTGAAATTAGAAATTGTGCAAATTGGCAAACTAAAGAAAATCGAATGAGATTTTTTAATATTTGATACTCGGACTGAGTGCCACTCACTCGTAATACTCTGGCCTGGGCATGAAATTGACAAGACCACAATCAGTAGGGACACAAGCCCTACTGATTGTGGCTTTTTATTGGTCTGCCATCAGTTGATGCATTGTGTCTTAGACACTAGAGCACCTCATAATAATGAGTTAGAGATTTCTTTTGGATTTAGCAAACGTCGTACATCATTTCATTGTGATGATTCGCTGTGGAAAGACCGTTCACTTCTCTCCGGTCGTCTCAACTCGGGATGCGGTCCGCGGGTTCCTCGACGTCTCCGGACCGTTCCACTTCAACGATATCGACCAGAACTTTGAACTGGAGTTTGAAGTCTATGGCTTGGCAAGTACCTTTATTATGCCCATCTTTTGACCTTATTATAGTACTACATTTAGGTTACACATGGAAAGCGGATGTCAACGGACGACGCAGTCGGGGATGACAGAAGAAGAGATGAAAAGATATGACACAAAAGGACACGAAGACTCTAAAATTGACAAACGAAGACACTCGTGACAGAGTCAAGTAGAGAAGAAGTGTGGCTGACTTTTCCATTGTGAGGGACTAATTGAAGCCTGAAGGAGATATATATTTAGTTTATATATACATTCATTCCTTCATGGTGCCTTTAAGGGATGGCTGTTCTTGCATCAAATTAAATTAAAGGAACATAAATAACAAATTGACATGAGATAGGAACATTATAACGATACTGATATGCTTTTCACGTACACTTAACCTCTGTTATATGTTAAGCAGCTTGGATTTGCACGATAGTGTTGTCTTTGCTGAACTGTCAATGAAGAGGTTGGGGTTAAAATCCTTTACAGGGCAGAATATGTTTTGAGATTTTGACTCATCCATTGCCAACTGAGCTATGATGAGTACACTGACTGTTGGTGGGAAGATGAGTTGGCGAGGGAGAGGACTTACCATCTGCTCTCATGTGATGATGAAGCTTTGAAAATTAAGTGGCTAACACTTCGTACCTGTGGTTGACTTTCAGGCTAGTTTAAAAGATGGCTCTTTGTCTAGCCACAAATTGAAGGAAAATATATAACACATTGTTATGTGAACGGAGCATTATAACATGCTATCGATATGCAAAAGGAATGCAGATATCGAGTTGGCGACTTGTGAAATGGATATCAATATGTTTGTGATGTGTCTTGTTCGCCTTTGTCTTTCTGTTACCTTTTATCTTTACACTTATTCTTCAGCCTTATTCTTTGCTTGTTATCGTTGCTGTTCATCTTAATCCATTTTTTTAACTCTTTATCTTTACCCTTGATCTATACCCTTTGTCCTTGCCATTTATCTTCACTTTGCCCTTTCTCTTCACTTTATCTTTGCCCCTGATCTTTACTTATTATCTTCACTTTGCCCTTTATCTTCACTTTATCTTTACTCTGTGCCTTTGTCCTTTATCATTGTCCTTGTCTTTGCCTTTTATCTTAAGCTTCATACAGAAAAGTAAACTCTGACACAGTATGTCATTGACATATTGTTATCCATTTCACATTCCATTGACATGGTATCTGTGTTCTTTTTGCATAATGATGGTTTGTTTTTATGTTCCGTTACCTTGTTGAAGAAACATATTTTATCTTTGCGGCTGATCTATATCAGAGTGTCACACGAGATGTCTGCACTCCGAAAAAGAAGAAGCTTCTGACGCCAAAGAAGAAGCTGTTGGGGGCGAAATCTCCGGGCGGCCACCCCGAGCTCAGCGTTCCCTCGTTCTTCCGAGCCTCCAACTTCCAGCTCATGGGGATGATTACGATTACAATGCCGATGGTTAACCGTAACCAATTCTCTCTCGAAAAGGTCTTTGTAACTTTGACTTTATGCCAGCGAGATCAATCACAAAATCAATCAATCTAAAGGACTTGATGTAGCATCCCTTCAAGATATCGGCTCAGATGAGGTTGTGGATGAGGTGGAAGTAAGGAGAAGAGAGGTACAGTAAGGATGCGATTGGTTAGGGATAAAGGTATATAATGAGTAACTGAGGAATAACGTTGAGCAGTAGTTTTCAAACAGCGCTTTACATCCTGCTAGTGGCATAGTATGCCGGGTTTCGCTAAGTGTCGACCAAAAGGTATCGGACCTTTTTTCTATGAGTTTACCCGTATTTGTTTGATCAGCTTTCCAACACTAGTCTGACTCTAACAGTTTGCTAATTCGATACTGTTCTATGTCTTAGGTTCATGTCGTTAATGATTTTCAGTTACTAATTAACTAACCGCAAATGCGTTCATGATTAATTCATCCTATTATTTATTTAATTTGCATTTTCGACTCTGACATTATCTCAGACCAAAGTATATCAATTTGTCGACAAATGGTCCAAACTGCATTGTCAACTGATACTCTGCCCAGACCCTGCAAGAGAACTGACAATGTTCCCCTCATAATCAGTGATGGTGACCTTTGCACTCTGCTGTTGTTTTTCAACTGATCTTTGGTGGTGGTATGCCAAAATTTGATTCTTTCCTGGTGATAACATGACAGTGAAGTTTAGATACCATTGAAGTGGAGTACTTAGGAGTGGGTCAGAAAGAGCAATGGATTCCTTGTGTGACATTGAGAAATTGTTACCTTGAGAAACATGTCATAACTACAACTTGTGTTCATTATTAGTCTTCCAGTCTGTCTATGACTCTTAATGGTTACTTCTCATCTGTTTATAGGTCTGTTTGTCTCTCTTTCTGCATGATTGTTTTGAGCATCCATTTTGTATTTCTCTTGGTCTTTTTCTGTGTCTCTGTCTCAGTCTGTTCCCAAGTGTGTTCTCCCGCTCATGTCATCTATGTCAATATTCCAATGGGCACTCTGCTCTCAAGATGTGCCCTGTATTTGGTCCTCCGATTGCACCTAAGGAGTGCATTTTGACTGTCCAGTCTGTGCACTTCAGAGCTTTTTGTAAGGAGGGCATTATCAAACTACAATATTGTATTGTAGTTAAATGTTTAGTGGAAATGTTTTGAATGTCTTAGGTTGCACAGGCATCTCCACTGCAGGGAACAGTCAACCTGAAGATGGTCTGTCTTATGGAGACTAATATCATTGAACATGGCTTCCTGGTTAGTTTTTTTTTATTAACCTGTTCATTGATATTCTTGGTTGATTGTGTTTAAATACATTATAGTTGTATAATAATAATTATTTTTCTTTTTATTTCAAACTGATAAATAGCAATGCAATTACATAGTATGAGCAAATGATGACTGGCTATTTACAGGAGTCAAAGGTGGCCATTATTTTGTTGTAGCAGAAGATTAGAGTCTCACTCCTCCTCCTGTCTTTGGACTAACTCCCAGAGTACCAGTAGAGATGGTGTTTGTTGATATATTCCACTGTAGACTTGTAGTTGTGGGGTTTGTTATTTTGCAGTCTGATACAAAATCTATCCAATCTGTCACATGTTATGTTCTTGTGTTATTAACATATTGGTGTTTCCTTTCCTTAACCTATCAGTAGCTTATGTTAATTTTATGTTTCAATATGTTATTTATGTTTAACTAAACTTCAACATGTTACTACTCGTGTTCCTCTCATATGTCGTTAATTTCTTATTTATGCCAATTACATAGCACAGTAAATAATATTATCCTGATTTTTTTGCTGGTTGCACATGGATGGACCTAGAGCAATATTATTTATACTATTTATATATAGTATATATAGTATATATATTATACTATATATATATATATATATAGTATAATACTATTTATTTAGTATTTATTTAATATTTTCGTATTCTTTTTTCATGTTGTATGTTATGATTCTCAGAGTTTGTCATTTGTTTGTTTGTCTGTTCTACTAATTTCTCTTGACGAACATGACTTTTCCGACAAGCCAACACAAACTATACAAATAAAGCATGAACGATATATGAAGTAGAAGCAATTTCGGGGCAGCATGTCCCCAGCTGCGTAAGAGTACAGTAAATTTAGAAGCGAAGCAGAGGAACCACTGGGTTCAGGATCATTGGATTCAAATACACGGGCAGCGCCAGGATCAACATCTAGTCATTCAATATTACTTAAAGTGACGCGCTATTGACGTTGATTTTCAGACGATGTTTGAAGACGTTAATGGATTTGGAGCGTGGCACCGTCGCTGGTGTCTGCTGAAGGACAGCCTTGTCTCCTACTGGAAGTATCCAGACGATGAGAAGTCAAAGGTCAGACGTCGCTTGGACATTCTGGGGTTATAGGTGGATGTATTTACCAAGTATGAGTGGCTAGGTGAAGTGGAACAGGAAGTAACTGTGTCTGAGCCTTGAGCAAATTCTTCACTTTATGCTGCTTGATGCCGTCAACTGATCGCAGATAGATAGCGGAGCTTAACTTAACACGGGTTGTGATGGATCCTGGAAAACCTAGAAGTTACAGACCTGAAAAATAGGTGTTTCTAAGAAAAGTCATGGAATTTTAAAATAGTAGATTTTAGCCTGGCCATGGGTAGTCATGATAGGTGGAAAATCATTTAGTGCTCTAGGATATAACTTTTGGATAAAAGAAATGGTTGATATTAAAGAGTACACCAGGGTAAATATATTGAGCTGATATAGGATTTACTTCAGATCTGAAGCAGCTTATTATATCAACTTCCATCAAAATAAAGCAAGAAAGCTTGCATTAGTGTTCAATCATATTTTTAGTTTCCTTTAAAATATTGTTTCGATAAAACAAATAATCGATAGATATCACTTTTTGCCGATACCGATTATTGCTGATTATTTCATTTGCTGATACCGATTATTGCCGATTATTTAATTTGCTGTTACCGATTATTGCCGATTATTTAATTTGCTGATACCGATTATTGCCGATTATTTAATTTGCAGATACCGATTATTGCCGATTATTTAATTTGCTGATACCGATTATTGCCGATTATTTAATTTGCTGATACCGATTATTGCCAATTATTTAATTTGCTGTTACCGATTATTGCTGATTATTTAATTTGCTGATACCGATTATTGCCGATTATTTAATTTACTGATACCGATTATTGCCGATTATTTAATTTGCTGATACCGATTATTGCCGATTATTTAATTTGCTGATACCGATTATTGCCGATTATTTAATTTGCTGATACCGATTATTGCCGATTATTTAATTTGCTGATACCGATTATTGCCGATTATTTAATTTGCTGATACCGATTATTGCCGATTATTTAATTTACTGATACCGATTATTGCCGATTATTTAATTTGCTGATACCGATTATTGCCGATTATTTAATTTGCTGATACCGATTATTGCCGATTATTTAATTTGCTGATACCGATTATTGCCGATTATTTAATTTGCTGATACCGATTATTGCCGATTATTTCATTTGCTGATACCGATTATTGCCGATTATTTCATTTGCTGATACCGATTATTGCCGATTATTTAATTTGCTGATACCGATTATTGCCGATTATTTCATTTGCTGATACCGATTATTGCCGATTATTTTATTTGCTGATACCGATCATTTCATTGTGTTTCCCAAGATGTCCGTTCCAAAACTTGACCTACTGTCTATTTTTGTGATACGTAAAACACTTGCCCCGTAGTTGGGGACTAATCCTAGGAGCAATACAGGAACACCGCCCGCCGTCGACCTTGCACGATGGAGGAGAGAAAAGAGATATCTATGCAACTGGATGCCTTCTTCTAACAAACATACCAATGATGCCATTCCCTCCCCCAGACAAGCCACTTTCACGACCTGCCACTTTGGCCTAAAATACCGGCCAGCAGAGATGATATAACTATACCCAGGGTATTAAGCTCTGCACAGCAGCTGTTGACAATTTCGGTACAGCTCTAATAGACGATAGGTGCCTTTTTGTCTAAACTAACTCTTAAGATCTTGGAAGACGGTTGTGGAGAGTCCTGGAATTTGGTTTTGCTAACCTGGCAATCCTGTTACACTATATCGTTGAACTGCATTCGTTTCCCAGTCACTTTTTGTGCACTTGAAAATGTTGATAAATGATTATTATTAGATAATGAGTGAGTCGAATTGTTAATTGCTGTTGGGAGCCAATCTAATTGTTTGATCTGAAATCTACAAAGATTGTTTATATGTGTTTACGACTATGTACAATGTGAGATTCATCATACAAATGTTCATGTGCACCTAATTGTGCAACATAAGTGTATCCATACATTAGGTGCCTTTGTTCATGTAGTGCTACATTAGTTGAGTTGTTTGTGGTTAGGAGCCGATTGGATCAATCGATCTAAAGTTCTGTACGACTGATGTCATCGGTCCGATTCCACGCGACATCTGTGCCCGACCGAATACATTTGAGCTGATGACATCCCGTAGGCAGAAGATGGGCGAGACAGACACCCTCGTCACTAAGTGTACCAACACCGTAACTACCACCAAGTAGGGGACTGCTTGACATTTGTTGTCTTCTGTCTGTCACTTAGGGATAACAAACCTCCCTGTTTTGTTAAACCTTTTCTGTTGTTGATAGATCAGAAATCACTTGTCTTGCTCTCTGTGATCTCTCTTAGGCATTCGATACATTTGATCGTAAATTTTCTCACTTCCTTTGATCTCTCTTAAGCATTAGATAGGGTCAATCACGATATATTCTTCTCCAGCATTTCAAGACCTCTTGTGGACTTAAGGGGAATAAGGGCCTTAAGTCCACAATAGGTCCTTAAGTTGTTCTTATGGTTGTGATTTGTTTTCTGATTGAAGTATGTTTGTTCTTATGATTGAGGTAATTGAGGTTCTTTCGTATTGTTGGGTTCGTTCTTACAGTTGGGGTCTTGTTGTGGTTTACATTTGAAGCCTTCATCGGAAGAACCACGGAAGTCTCCATTTTCGTTTTATTCATATATTCCCAAAAAATTTTTAAATCTACAGATATAATATATCTGTATACTTTAAAAATTTGTTAAAGTCTACTGATATAATATATCTGTAAATTTTGTTGGGGGGATATATCAATATTCCGAAAATGGACTTCCGCTGTTCTTCCAATGAAGGCTTCATTTGTTTCTGTGGTTTAGGTTTGTTCTTGTAGTAAAAATTTATTCATATGTTCAAAGTTTTATTGAACTGAAAATACTTGTGTTAAAGATACTGGCTGTCGGCTGACACGAAGGAAGAGCGGATCGTCTGGTGTGAGAAGTTGAATGAAGTTGTCCACAATCTTCGTCTCTGGCATCCAGACTTCATTTCCGGAAGCAGATCTTCGTCGTCTTCAAGCCAAGACTCCCAAATCTGAAGCCGAGACTCCCTTCGCCAATTTAACCACAGCCAAGAAAGTTGATTTTTAAAAAGGTGTCATGTTCCACAGATACTTTTGCCACCCCTGGCACTTTGGCAATCTGCATTTGACATCTTAGTATAATATGTTAGCCGTGGAAATGATGTTTCAGTTTTGAGGATGCGGTGCATAGAGGTTTGCGACCAGATCACTTGAGTTAATTTTGCGATGTGTAGTTGTAAATTTGTGAACGTGAGTGTCGTCGCTTATTGGATGTTGCTAAGTAGGTTGAAAGATTGTGGTTGTGCTATATAATTTGCTCTTACTGAGTTGTGATAATGTCTTTATATTATTATGAAATGACACAGTTGATTTAATACGCGGAAGCTAATGTAATTTGGTATCAGAACACGGACTTGTTATGGCATTGTATTTGATCTGGCCTGCCTGCTGTATAACATGTTACAATTAACAGTTTGGTGAGAAGCTTTTTGTTAACATAACAAGGGTTTTAAGTGGTTCAAAAGACCTAGTTAGTGTTAGAAGAACTGCAAGTTAATCTGTAGTGCTTAATATACTCTCCTAGTTTCCTCTTAAAAGCTAGGACGGTGAGACCGTACTAACAAGTCCACAAATCTTGAACTGAAGAATTTCTGTCCTAAAGCTTTCGATTTATTAAATAATTAATTTATACCGATGTCCCGGAGTTGCATTATTAAGGTGAGTGAAATCTTTATGGCATGTCTTCAGGTTTTGCTGCATTTGTAAAGTTTACTCTAGAATGAAATGTGAAATAATTTTCCTGAACAATGCCATTGTAGTCTGCCCAATTTGAAAGGTTTTTGCAGCGGCGACTGTTTTGTTATCCCGATCACTTTGTTCAGACTTTGTGATTATCAGTTGAAGTCTAGCAATTATATTGATGAAACTCTTCTCTAAACTGTGCTCTGCAGACTTGTGTATTTCTGAATCACAGAAATCTCATCTGCAAACATATTTATTTAACTATTGGAGCGTTTAATTTGTCATTCGTTCTGAACACCTAAGGTTAATGTAATATGTACTTTGTGCCCTGATCTTCCATTGCACATATATAGACCTGGATTACTGAATAGGTTAAGGGCCCACCCATATATTTCGTACGAAAAAAATCGGATTTTCGGATTCCCATGTTGCACCGCGTACAGTTCGAGGACCCCTTACGTACGTACATCTGAGCTCTACCCCCCTTGCAAAGGTTAAATCGCTAAATACATCAATAATAAGACATTGATTTTACCACACGCTATTTATTTTTGTTAAGCATCAAATTTAGCAGCTTAAATTTGTTAACAGTTATGAAGAAATAAAAGACTAACAACACATGCATTTGAAACAGTTCTAATGCTACATAAAATTGATTAAGCAGGAATATAGTTTATAGTTTGTGACTGGGTTTACAGTTCTGATTTTCAGATTTCGCATTGTGTACATAATCACCGAATTCGAATCCCCTCGCTGTGTACGTAATATGTGGACGGCCCCTAACAGTATCAGTTTTTCGCTGTGCTCTATAAATTGCTAGTGGTGTTGAACAACCACAGTACAGTTCGAAACAGAGGCCATTGCATAATTACGTAATCGTAATGTCCAACTTTTTAAAGCGCCACTTGAAGCTAAGCGCAGGGCACCAGCTTATTCACGAGTGCTGCGTCAAATTGAAATCGTTGTCCAAAGGATTGTCCGTGGGAGGACAGAGTTCGGTTTCCAGAAGGTCAGCAGGGAGGCAGAGTAGCTGCTAAGGAGGGTGTCGCTTTGGTCGAGGAGTGACAGGTAGAATGCCAAGTAATGAGTATTGGTAAGAGTTCTTGAAAAGGTGCTATTTAAGTTTAGAATGGAAATTCCGGGGTGTGATACCTCGGCTCTACTCTGACTTTTTATTCTCTGGCAGTGGTGGCTCTACAGAGGGGTCAGTCTATCCTCAGATGGCCTCTCCTGTTTCGGCGAAACCATCCATCTAACTGGCCTCGCTGTCAAGTTCGTGACCCCTCTGTAGGACAGTCTAGAGTCGCCACTGCAGTATATGGAAGTGGGTCTTCCGTGTAAATAATGTCTCGCGTATCAAAGGAAACGTGCCTGTGTTTGGCCGCCGGTTTATCGCCTGGGTGAGGGTTGCCCATAAATAACGCCTTGTCCCGGATCAAAGGGAAGGCATAATCAAACACAGGCAAAGCACGAAATCTTGTGACCCAGTTCTCGACGTATGGACTTTTATCTCAATTTGATGTCCATTTGCATTATTATAGCGCTACACATATGTGTATGTATATAAATATTTATTATAGGCCCCCATTGTACACAGAGTTCTATTCTATTCTATATACGGATTTATTAAGCGCCTCTCACAGTACAGCCTAATAAGAGGCACTCCCAGTGCGAAAAACCCCTAGAGAAAAGAAAAGTCTTGAGAGAACGAGCAGAAACAGTTGTGCTACTAAATAAGATTGCAGCACGAGTCACAGCAGGAAGGCTGCTCCATAGCAAACGGACAACAGAGGCATAGGCACGATGCTGAGCTGTGACAGCTCTAGACCGAGTTGTACACTGGTCGGGTTGACCTGCTAGTCTAGTCGGGTCACGAATATCTGTAGATTAGGCAATTCGGGTCGGGTCAGTATCCTGGCGGGTCGGCTTGGGTCGGGTCACAAACCCGGACCCATTTCGACCCACCAATTTTTTTGCGTAGCTTAATTTTCAACTCAGTGATATTCATAATTTTAATCAGTTAAAATCAAATAAATTGAAAGTGGCGAAGGAACTAACGCAAAAACACTGGGCACGCCGGATTTGTTCCTTTTTACACCGTACTCGGCTCAAGCTGTCGTTTGATATAATTTCTCGTGAATTTATGAAAAAACGAAAAGTCAGGGTATGTGTTACAAGCGTGTGAGGAGGCAACGCTGGGACATGCGGACCGAACTCTTGCGTACCCAATAATATCTGGAATTCTTTTGAATATATTTTTGGAGAAAGTAAGTTTAGGTCAAAATAAATGGAATAAATATAGGGGTCTGACTACATTGCACTTTTATGATATTAGAATTTGACGATGAATAATATTAATAAAATTAGCACTAAAGGCAGTTTACACTAATCTTCGGACTATCGAACCTTCGGATCGGACTATCGAACGGTCCCCGGTCGTATAACAGACAAGTAGGCCTACCGCATTTCTGCATTTTTCTCAGATTGTTTTCTTTCTAAATAAACGAATGTCATATTAATGGGAAATGGGTTATATAGATCGATTGGAGTTTGTCCCTAGGAAGACGTGAAATTCCTGACTGAACCGATAAAAACGCCGCGCCCATAAAGCCGCAATTTTTTGGACAACAAAGAAAACGGGCGCGTTCCAAACGCATGCAAAAATACGCCCGACCCATGACGAGTCTTTATGTAGCGCAGTTTCTATAACACGATTAATTCCGCTGCAGATCTGGCACTGGAGTAATGGTCGATACTAAAAAGTGGAAGTCATCCTTTACTAGTCTTGAGTCTCTTCACAATGGATTTGGACATAGGGTCGGGAGTAAGGCTGCCGCTAACTAGTAGTTTTAGAGTCGAGTATCCGTTTGAGTAGCTTAACGAGTACCCGGGTACTCGTTAATGCCGGAAGCACTTAATACAAGCTGCATGATTGCTACTATATACAATGCCATAGACTATAGATAGGCTATGTAGACCATGGCATAGATTATAACTAAAGCTCCGGCGCACTAACAAAGTTAAATCTTCAATGTAACAACTAACAAGCTACTGAACAGCCACAGTAACAGAAAATATTACTTTAAAAAATAAAATATAGGCTAGAGTAAGCCGTCTGGAACCGGCAATTGAAATTTTCCGACCGGAAGGGGAAGCATGGTGTAATCGAGTAAAAAATTACTCGAGTAATTTCTGGAGTCAGATACTCGCGAGTACCCGGGTACCCGGCAGCCCTAGTCGGTAGACATCCTGACGCCACAGTACTGCTAACATACATGTATTCGTACACGCTTGAATGTAAAGAGTGGCCGGAATAAATTATTACGATAGGTATAAAAAAATGTGTGCTCTATGCAGATGCGCTGTAGGTTCTATTATAGTCTACCATTGGTTATTGTACTGTGCCTGTGACCAGGTTTGCCAGGAAGGAGCCAGAGGCAAATGACCAGCTGCCCGGAAATTTTTAGGAGTCCGAGCCAGCCAAACATCTTCATTTGGGTTCCCCTAATCAATCGGATTTAATGTTCACTTTCATATCGACAAAAGGTTTCGTGGTCTAGGCCCTATCTCAACCTGATTATGTCAGCTACCTCTGAACATCTTCTCCGCTCTTTAGACCCTCATGATCTTCTGGTACCTCGTTCTCGAACTACCACAGGTCACCATCGTGTGTGTGTGCGTGCGTGTGTGTATTGTACAAACACACGCACGCACGCACACACATGCAGTTAATCTATAAATAATCATTAGATTTTTGCATTTCTTCTCAATCTACATACATGCTGCTGCAGAGTTCGTTGGATTCATGCAGTTTTTATGCATAGTTAAACAATCATCTATATGTCTAAGAATTCTGCTCAAACTCTATATTATTCACAATGCCATAGTGTTTTTGTTGTTATGCAGTGAACAATGTTTAACCGTTACCCCTCCAATTATTATAGCTAACTCTTTAAAATTGGTCGCTCACAGCGGCCTAAGGAGTGATAAGGGTTAAGATATACGCTCGTTTAATTATATGCGATAGATTGTAGGCTGTATATACTCATAATATATATATATATATAATGTTCACAGTGTTCATGCAAAAATGATATCTGTTTTTATTTACATCATCATATAGTTCAGATGTTAATGTCATTATATTTATGTAATTCGATCAGAAACTGGCAGCCACTTGTAGATGATGTCTAAGCAGCTGGTTTTGACTGAGTACGATGCTCGGATCGAACGTCCCGTTGTTCCGTGCGCACAATCGGATCAGTTCATCCTGGAGGTTCATCTGAGTAGGGTGAGATGTCGGTCTCTGATCACCCCAGGAACTTGACGTTGTTGTGGTAGTTCAAGCGAGAGGACCCGAGGGACCTTTTATATGGAATGACCTTAGGCTTACAGTCGCCTAATGCTGTAATTCGTGCCGAGATCTTGTCTGGTTGCATTACATTTTGTCATTTCTGCCCGCTCTCTTAAGACCTCCCTTTTTCGAGATATTCTTCGCACTGGAAGGGCCTCTAATTAGGTAAGACTGCGAGTGACGCTTTGCAAGTTCGTAAATAGAATAGAACCGAGTTTAGCATGGCAGATCATATACGTGCTTACAATACGAGGTGCGTTTATCCTTTTCCACTTCGGATACAAGAAGCAGTGCACTTATCCCTACCCGCCTCACATGGCATGCCTTCTTAGGCGTGTCTTGTTGCTGGCTACGGTTCCACTTTCTACCAGGCAGGAAGACAGGAAGACAGGAAGAGAGGCGGGCAGTAATCCGACGTCGTCGTGGACGTAAAAAGCGACTTGGAGTCTGCTGACCGCAGCGCCTGGACTTCTGGCAAGTAGCAAATGATGGTGGTGGTGATGGTGGTGATGTTGGTGATAGTGATGGTAACGGTGATGATGATGATGCCTTTTCGATACGACTAACATTTGAATTTATTGATTTTCAACAAAATTCCAAGGACCCTCTAGATGCAAAACATCATTTGCAGTGTTTAGATCTACATAAAAATTATAGACTAGGAATAAACAGTTACCACAGCCTGTAATAAATGTTTCTACGTAACTTGAAAGAAATCTCGCAAGATAACCGCAGTTGTTTTGCATTTTAATGAATTTGCGAAGTAGCTGCCCAGTTTTAAAGTGACCACGTATTACACGTAATCACTGTCCTTTTATAGAGCGTCTATATCTCCTCAGAGGTGCTTTCTCGCAGAAGAGTCAAATGGCAAAGGTGATTTTAATGTTCGACAAAATGTAATATGCGGAGTAATGGATGACACACTGGTGCGCAGAGATGAGATGCAATTCATTTATCCAATAAATCTTCAGCCCTTCCCTTTTCCTCAAATGCCCCTGTCCGAAATCTTGGCGTCACCTTCAATCCCCATCTTTCTTTCTCCAATCTCATCTCAAACCTCTCTCGCTCCTGTTTTATGCACATTCGCGACCTCCGCCGCATCCAATCCTTGCTCTCACTTCTAAACTGTTTCCACCAATGCCACCTCCATCGTCCACTCCAAGTTCGATTACTGCAACTCCCTTTACCTCAGTCTTGAAGCCACGCAAATCAAACGTTTACAATTAATCCAAAACTCATTAGCCAGAGCCGTCACCAGAACACCCAAGCATCATCACATCACTCCAATCCTCAAATCGTTTCACTGGCTAAAGATCTCAGAGCGCATTCACTTCAAAGTCTTTTCACTAACTTTCAACTCCTTACAATATTCCCAGCTCAAATATCTTCGCAAAATCTTCACCATCCAGCCAACCCGCTCTACCCGATCATCCTCTTGCCGCACCCTCACTCGACCCCCGGTTACATCTCATCTTAAGCTCTCCAACAGAGCCACATCAAACGCCGCACTACGTTTCTGGAACGACCTTCCTCCTGAATTTCGTGCCTTCTCGGTTCCTCCATCATCACTGCCCATCATGCAACATCATCTCTTTCCCTAACGCCCGTATCTATCATATCCCGGTATTTCCATTCTAAACTTAAATCCCACCTTTACAAGAACTCTTACCCAGACTCATTTGCTTGACATTCCATCTACGACACCATCCTTAACAGCTACTTTGCCTCTCTGCTGACCTCCTGGAATCCGATCTTTGACCTCCCGCGGACTATCCTTTGGACAAATCTTTCGATTTGAGGCAGCGCTCGTGAATAAGCTGGTGCCCTGCGCTTAGCTTTCAAGTGGCGCTTTAGAAATTTGGAGACTACGATTACGATTACGATGAGGAACTGAGTTCGATGCCATTATCCTCCTTTTATCGCTCGGTGGTAGTGTTGGTTAGGTTCGATGTACATGTATAATGTAATGGACGCTTTGAACGGCTGCCGATAGTTGAATTCGACACCTCAAATTACTGGTCATCAATCGTTCATATTGTCATGTAATCATACTGTGGTTAATAATAATAATAATAATAATAATAATAATAATAATAATAATAATAATAATAATAATAATAATAATTACATTATTATTATTATTATTATTATTATTAATAGAGAGAGGCTTTGAGGAAGCCCCGCAGCCCCATACCTGCGACACTTCTTTGGTGCACGCAGTTTCGTGTCCACTAAGCATTGGCTGGAGACGTCGTCAACGTCTTTGCAAGTACGCAGCCGATCGCACGAGCGAAGCAGATCGATCAGCCGCAGAGAACGACGCACCCACGCCGACACACACCAGCTGACTGACCGATAGCCTGAAGGCGATGGGTGTAGTGCCAAATCGGTCTCAGGGCCAACTCGGTTTCTGCTTCGAAAATGTTGATCCCAGTTGTAATCTCTATCTTCGGACTTCTGCGGTGATTCTCAAGGACCACGCGCAGGGAACCAGTTTATTCACGAGCGTTCGTTCTAAACTTGTAAAGCGCTGTTCTAACCAGACGCAGGGCACCAGCTGATTCACGAATATTTGGTTCTAAAGCGATTTAAAGCGCTATTATGAAGCTAAGCTGAGGGCCGAGTCATTTTCAGAGAGTTTAAATACGTATCTGATGCTGCT
The DNA here is from genome assembly GCA_959347315.1 of Bimastos eiseni. Taxonomy (NCBI): domain Eukaryota; kingdom Metazoa; phylum Annelida; class Clitellata; order Crassiclitellata; family Lumbricidae; genus Bimastos; species Bimastos eiseni. The sequence goes on from OY365807.1 coordinate 58,622,978, forward strand.
GCTTTGAGAGCAAAATTTGTTACGATTCACAACGCGTTAAGTGACAGAATATTACACGAAAACGAAAGTCACAAAGGCAATCTACACGGATCGACTCGTAACTAGGAATATAAGAAAAACGCATGCTTACATCGGACTCTCTTTGCCTCTCTTCCACAAGAGTTCTCAAGACCATCAGGTGCAATAGCTATTCGTTGCGATCACCGCCACTGCTTGCACTTTGACGGTGCCAGTCTCAAGCCGGAATAAGGAAGGAGGATGACGCTAATGATCTTTGATATCGCAACTGAAAATACTGTTCATTGCACCAACCCCCAACCATCCGGAATGGGACGACTCTGGCAGACTAGACAATGTATACAAAAATTTTCGTATTGCGGATCGCTATTGCATTAGAAATCAACAAATCCAGTTCATGTTCAAAACTAATGGCATCCATTGGGATATCGTTCTCCTAAAGAGCCGTACCACCGGAAGCGCCACTGGTCTGGCGCGCCCTAGATGTGTCTTTTATAAAGCGGCGCTGCATAAATTGGCAACAGCGCTCCGTAGAGTAATGGATTACACACTGGGGCGCAGAGCTAGGGAACCGAACTCGAGACCCGAATCTCCCGATAGGTTGACTAGTCCTTCTTTCGCTAGGCGGCGGTATTAGTCAAATTAGATGTTAACGTAGTAGGCGTTTAACATGGCTGCCGGCAGTTAAATTCGACCCCTGCATGGCTTATAATAGCCTGTCATTATTCATTCATTGTACTAAAATAATTATTTGTGATCTTACTGCGGTTTGCCAGTTTTAAATTAAACGGAAAAAAATGAGAAATCAAAATTACAACAAAATATGGACTTAATAGATTTGTTCTTCTTTGTGGCCCGATCAAAACGAAGCACTCACTTTTCTCAGGTCCAGATTTGCCGTCACACCTGCTCACCCATTTCTCATATCAAGAAAGGCTACAACAGAACAGTGTCTCCCAACAGCGGGTACCCCTTTCCCGGGTCCCTATATACCCAACGCCAGCGGAGCAACTCATCACAAGCGACGCCTCCCGGAACCCTTTCTTTCCCGGTACCGATATGCCCTCACACCCGCCCAGCCTCCAGCGCTCATCCTTCCTTCCGTCGTTCAGCGTCTCACGGCCGAGCCTCAGACGCGCTCTAGATGCGGGTCGTCGCCTGGCTGCGACGATAAAGCGACCGGGTGGACCTGGCAGAGATGCCCCTTCCGCAGTTAACCAGTGTTTGTGGCGCCCTATAGACTGACTGCGATTGGATAATTCGAAGGAGGCATGGGGGGACCACTCGCATGGGCGTCATTTCTAAGCCCGTCGTCAGCGCCATCGATTGAAGCCTTTATGTATTCGTGAATGTGCGCTATAGAATTGGCGGCTTATCGACGACTATCGGTGAGTTCTCGGTTCCATTTGTTCATTGATTGACAGGAGATGGATATTATTAATGACGGCGATATTGATCGCTGAGGTGTTATCGCTAGGAGAGGGAATGATGATGATGATGATGATGATGATGATGGTGGTGGTAGTGGTGGTGGTGGTGGTGGTTGTGGTTGGTGATGATGAAGTTGGCGAAGGAAAAACAGCGAAAAAGAGGGTGAACGGGAACAAGCGAAAGTTAAAAAATGGGTTTTTCGGGACTCTCTTTTATTGACTGTTGGTAATCTGGTAGATGGCGCAATCGATCCATTTATTTAAGAGATCATTTATGATGTAAACTTGCCAGAGTGGAGCTCGTCAATGAGGACTCGTTCGAGTGGTTAAACGATATTTGATTTTGTGCTTTTTTTGTCCTTTTTCTTCTCAATTTTTAAGTTGAGTCCGTAAAATTTAATACCTTGCGCTGTCATCCAATCGCAATATGTGTGCAAAATTTCAGCTCTGTAGGTAGACGGGAACATACCGAAAAAGAGTTGAAAGGACTCCGACGAACCGACGAACCGACGTCTAATCATGACAAACATTACGCAAGCGAAGTTAAAGAAAAGAGGGTAAAAAGAAGATGGTGATGGGTGGGACGAAGAAGAAGTGGAAGTTGATGAAGGAGATGACGATGAAGAAGAAGATGATAATGACGACGATGACGACTCATTTCTCATGCCAATGATAATGATGATTACCATCATTGTCATCATCATCATCATCATCATCATCATCATTAAATAAGTTCTTGCAGCGGTTGGTACGAGTAAGTCTCCGTCGTCCTCGTTCACTCGTCCATTACTCCCTTTGTCCAAGCGATGCTATGTCCTCATTTCTATATTTTCTATCCAGCGTTGTCTTCGTCTGCCTTTGTTTCTTCTTCCTTTGAATCGTCCATGTTGTGCATTGTGTGCGTGTGTCTCTGTCTGTCTCTTTGTCTCTCTCTCTCTCTGTCTCTCTGTCTGTCTGTCTCTTTCTCTGTCTGTCTGTCTACCTGTCTGTCTGTCTCACTCTATCTCTGCCTCTGTCTCTGTCTCTGTCTCTCTCTCCCTCTCTGTCTGTCTGTGTGTCACTGTCTCTGTCTCTGGGTCTCTGTCTCTATCTCTTTTCCTGTCTCTGTCTCTCTCTCTCTGTTTCTGTCTCTGACTGTCTGTCTGTCTGTCTCCCTCCCTCCATGTGAGTCTGTGTTGAACGACTTTGACCACCATAATAATAATGTTCGTTTTCTTTCAAACTGAGAAACCGCAGTACGATCACAGACATAGTACGCTTATGAACGAATGGTGACAAGTTATAGCAGGAGTCAAATTTAACTGTCGCCAGCTAAGCGTGGAACCCATTGCGTCATACATCTTAACGAACGACGCCGCCGAGTGAAAGGAGGACAGTTCATTCTCACTAGGGATACGGCATACTCACATCAGTACACCAACGCAGCATAATATTACCTTGAACTACCTACCACTCGTTGTCGTATAAAACATCTATCCGACCAATTGTTTGCTAAACACGAAATAGTGACTACTTGAGATAAAAAAAATTCTATGCGTCAAAGACGGTATTATTTATTAGTATTATTTTTATTGTTATTTTATCATTATTTCTTTGTGGTATTTGAATAATCACCAGGAAAAGGGAATGAAAACGGATTACAGACGTTACACGAAAATGTTCAGAACTGAAATCTTAAAGACGTTGACAGTCTATGTTGCTCTAGGATGTCGGAATGGAATAAATAAACTGTATTCAATATTTATATCTTTTATTTCACTATTTTCAGTATTATTTTAGTATAATTCTTTTTCTGGGTGCTGGACTCAATGCCAAGAAAAGAGACAGGAGACGGATTACAAAAGACAGCCAAATTCGACTCCTATAATATTTCTAAACTAGCTGGGGCACCCGGTATTCGCCAGGATTGAGACAAGTTTTTGGCATTGGAGAGCAGGAATACGGCGGCCCCGGGCCTCACCAACTCCTCTACTGGGTGTCCAAGGTGTTCCCCGAACGAACGGCGAAGGTTTCGAGCCAATAGATCTTAAAGTGTGCAAATGCGTACACAGTACATTCCGACCTGAGCGATTGTGCAAACGTATATCTCCCAAACAGTCCATGCACTCTTCGAGCGAACGGCGAAGGTTTAGAGTCAATAGCTGTAAAAGTGCAGATGCGTACAAAGTACAAACGCAACTGACCGACTGTGCAAACGTATGTCTCCCGAACAAAAGGTGTGGCAAACAGATATCACATGCAGGTGTTTCGGCGAGATGCTCCTTGCGACTGAGACGGAAACTTTCCTTGGGGTCTTTAGACAAGTTTTTGACCCTGGAGACCAGGAAGAAAGCGGCCGCGGTTTCACGAACCCCTCGACTGCGTGTGTCAGATGTTCCCCGAGCCAACGGTGAAGGTTTCGAGTGAATAGTTCTAAAACTGTGCAAATGCATCGCCAGACAGAGACACACAGACAGGATTCTCTCTTTATATATATATATATATATATATATATAGGACATTATTTGGCAACAGCCTTGGAGCTATGCGACGCAACAGGACTGGCCTTCAGAGGCCGTGGTTACATGCACACTCTGACGGTGATGCCCGCCCTCCTAATGTACTCTTCAGGGTCAACGTACCGCCGTTATATCTGTCCACAACATTATCCGATTACCGTTCGTTCTGTGTACTGGAATACTTCATCGTCTGCGCGTGTGGACGACGGGCTGTGAATACTAGAAGAGAGGAGAGAGAGCGTTCTGTGGAAATAGCCGCCGTGTGCAAGGTAGGTTACCGCTGGTGATTTCAGTTTAACGACACTGCTTGATGACAAAGATCGCCCTCTTCCTTTTTCCAGGCTCGGGACTGGCGCTGTCAGAGTGCAAACAGTGTACAAGGACTGTTGTAGAAACCACGCCTGGCGAAGACTTCTTGTATGATAGGCATTGAGCATATTATAAACAGTGTGGACTGTTGATGATTATTAATAGGCCTACTTAATAGAGACTTATTATTATTATTATTATTATTATTATTATTTAGATGGCATATTGTTCAGTATTAATTAGATATTTGTGATTTGTTTTAAGATGATTATATATTATTCGTCGCAAGATGATTGTTATTCGTTTGTGTTATTCAATATTAATAGATTATTATTCATTGCTAGTAGATAATTGTATATTATTAGTAAATATTTAGCATTATTTCTTTTGAGACAATTACTGCTCATTATTAGTCGACTATTATTCAATATTTGATAATTATTATTCATTATGATATGATTATTATTTATTATTAGATAAATATTGGATAATTTTTATTCATGTGTAGTAGAATATTAGTCACCATCGGATAATTATAATTCATTATTATATGATTGCCTATAATTAATCTATTATAGATAATCATAGTTTGCTTTGAGACAATGATTGTGCATTAGTTAATGATCATTTTTCGTTATTCTGCATGGGACAACAATTCATTACTAGATGACTATTGATCATTACCTGTTCAATCAAGCTATACACATGTAGGTAGGCCTACCTGAGCACAATTTCCACTCTGCTATATTGATTGAGCCATTCATCCGATTCTGTCATGCGTAAAATCCTCCCGGGCATTTTTAATGCCAGCAGAGTGACATTGTAATGTAATGTAATGTATTCGAACATTTGTACAGTGCGACTCGAAATCAGCAACGAGCGTCAGTGCTTAGGCGTACTTTCACCTGATACACATCTCAGACACTAATTGATGAAGACATAAGGATAACATTATAAGATACTCTCTTATTGCATCCAACATAGCAAAGATACAAGTAGATAATATTAGAACGCAAGAGGCGACACCTATAAGAGCAAAGAAGACCCAGCTAACAAGGGACACCCTTTCTAGTTAATCAAGCGACAGGATAAAAAAAGAGTGAAACAACAAGAAGAAGAGAGAAGGACATATTAATTGCAGACGTATCATACGCTAGCGGTAATTCATAAACTAGGCCTAGTTAACTAAACAGCACACTGTACGGTTAGTAAGATAAATCAGGAGAATGGCTATGCTAACTTTGAACGAATTCTCACAAAGAAACATGAGTAATCAGGTACCTACGTAAATGTAGCTTAAATACTAACAGAGTGTTAAGAATTTTCAATGCCATGCAGAAAAAATTACCAACATTTTTTAGAGAAAATCCTCGGGTGTTAATACAATAACGAATAGGTCTGAGGTTATCAACCTATCTTGATGCATATGTATGGATCTCAGAAATATTTAGGAAGTAACGATTAAATATTCGCGGGATAAAATTAGTCTTTATATTTAAACACAAAGATGCCAATTTGAAAGTCTTTTAACTGATCAACTGTCAGAATTTCAAACCGACTGAATAAATTTGCAGATGGGATGGAAAAGTCAGATCCAGATATAAATCTTATTGCTCTTTTTTGAAGACGAATTAATCCAAAAAGTCGGGTAGACGCAGGGTAATTCAATGCCCATAATAAATTGTAGTTGCATATACAGGGGTGAATGAGTGTGCAATAAAGACTGATTCGATAACAACTAAGTAATAGATACGATATTTTAGACAAAATGCCAATATTGTTAGCAATTTTTGAATAACTAAAGGATATAATTAAGATTGGTCCAGGTTAAATGTTGGTCAAACAAAATGCCCAGAAATTTCACGGATGATACTTGGGGAATAGAAAAGTTATCTATTTTAATATTATGAGGCCTCGAAATTAAATTGAGGCTTTTACGAGGTGAAAATAAAATTTAATTGGTTTTTGATAAATTTAAAGATAATTTATTATATTTTAACCAATCCAATATAAGAGATACTTCCTGGTTCACAATTTGGATCAGTTGTTCACATGAATTATGAAGAAAAAATATTTGTATCATCGGCAAATAAAATAAAGGAGGCTAAAGTTGACGAATTTTGCAAATCCTTAATGAACAAAAGAAATAATATAGAGATTAAAATAGACCCTTGAGGAACCCCAAATTTTATAGAATTTCTTATTGAGTAAGATCCACGAATTGACACAAACTTGAACCTGGTGCCTGTTTTGTTTTAGCTAACTCGAGAACCATTCAAGTTGGATGCCTCTAATACCAATGTGTTCCAATTTAGCAAGTAACATGTTATGATTTACGGAATCCAACGCTTTGGCAATATCTAAGAAAATACCAATCAAAAATTCATTACGATCCATAGTAGAGAATATACTATTTTATACTCTCAGTTGTGCAAAGTCCGTGGAATGCCCAGTTTGAAAATCATGTTACTTTGGATACAGAATATTCATTTTAGTTAAGTAATCCGTTAGCCTAATACGCATTTTTTTAGAAACTTTGAAATATAGAGACAGTGAGGTACCAAGTCCGAGACACTAGGTTCAAGACAGTAGGCATACGAGACAGTACGTGGCAGTAAAATACCAATGATCTTATATAAAAGGCTGTGAAATACTCATGTATCAGTTTTCGGAATAAGGTTCATTTATAATTCCAATTTGAAACTTATAATGTAGGCCTAAGCCTAATACCAATTCCCGAGAAAAGTTTTTCTGTTGCCGCGTTTTATCTTTTTTGATATCTCTTTGTCGGCCTATCTTCTGAAGAGTATAAAGAAAGTCTTTTTGGACACGTCCGATATCTTCTAGACTATTTTAAGCAAGCAGATTCAGATACCAAATACCAAAGGAAATTATAAATTTGCGCATATCCTTACTCACCGTTAGAAACTCTAAGTTGTTCCGATGGTTTCGGTTTGGTGGTTTTACCTCAACGACAAACGACACGCTATACAATGTAGCTATTGTTTGTCAATAACTTCAAATTGCGTATACGCAAACTTCACAATTTCAGGCTCTCTCCCAGATAATTTTCCACTTCAAGATAATTTTAATGATGTAATTATCATGTGGTTCGCGCGTTAACCAGAATTAGGCCTACTGTTTTTATAGCTTCCGGTTTGAGTTCATAGCGCGAGATTTTAAGACAGTTTAAGCGAGACTTATTAAGACCACTTGTTAGAGACAGAACAAGACTTTCACTTCAAGACAATTTATAAAAATTCGAGACACTACCACGAGGTAGTGACACTAAAAAATTGTCTCGAAACGTCGCGAGACCGAGAGTGTCTCGAGACCATACCACTCTGATAATTATCAACGACATTTTTAGGTTCTCGCTTATGAAACGGACAGGGGACAGAAGAGTAAAGCCCCCAGTTTTAGTGCTCAGTGCCCCTCTGTGCCCCCAAATCGGTTCTTTTTTATGTTTCTCCAATTGCTTTATAAGATGACGTTTGCTAAGATAATTTATGCTACCCATTTTTCAAATTTCTGGGGAGCAAAATTCAAAAAGTGGGTAGTGGCAAAATAAATTTTGACGTTCCGCGCAATATTTTTAAACTTATACCCCCCCACTTTCAAAACTTTTTTACACCTCTGGGAACGGAATTACTTTCTCAGTTTTCATAGCCGATGGAAATAGATCAGCACTCAAGGAGCAGTTAAATATTTCAGATAACGAGGAGGCAATATGCTCAATAATTGGTCTAAGTATTATAATCACACCTATATTGCAAAAAATTATTAATTAAATTAATGGCTCGAAAATGGCGTTGGTTGCAGAAATGCTAAATATCATGTTTGTCAAGATATAATAATATCATGAAGGTTGCGATGCGAGAATTTATACAGCGCCAATCGCGAGTTAGATGTCGATTTTGACAGATCTTTAGAGGCATAACCTAGGTTTGTACGAGATACATCTTTATTAGAACGTTAACAGATAACCGCATTGGGTAGAATATCTTCTTTGCTCGAATCTGCCTATGCGAATCCTGTTTTACCGTGTCGTATTCTTATCATATCCAGTTGAGTTTGATGGTTCCTTTCCGGAACAGCGCCGGTCCCGTGTTCAATGCGTAGGTGCCGCCATCCGACCCTAAATCATTGCCAGCGAAGCCATCTGGTCATCATAAATAGGCCGCGATCCTTTGGCCAGATGGCCACGCTGACCAACTTCCATCGAATCAATACCGCAGAGCATAGATTCGTCCATTAGTGTCGCTTGCGCTGGGCCACCGGATCCCTTCGACCGAACGACGCTCGTCCCTTTATGTCTTCATTCGGTTTATCTGTACGCGAAAAATGCGCTATACGACCGCACGTATATATATATATATATGGCCTAGGTTTGTAAATGTGTACATTTATATATATTATGTATATACAAATGTACACATTTATATATAAATATATGTAATAATGAAAAATATACATATACATGACTTCGGTATATATATATAAATATTGTATATATATATGTATAGATATTGTATATTATATATATATATACGTATATGTAAATAAATAGATCTAAATATATATGACTTTGATGTGTGGAGGTATAGTATATTTATATAAAACTCTGTTGCTGTAGATGTAATACTTGTATACGTATTTCGCATGTGCATGCATATACCATATATATACGGTTTATTTGGTGTGTGGACGTGTGGTTTGTGTGGCCGCGAACTCAGACGTTAGCAGATGAAAAGCTGTGGACCTTCATTGTCCTAAAGATCAATCAGCCTATAAGGACAATAGACCTAAGCGATCAATAGACCTACAAGAGCAATAGGCCTATAAGGACAATAGACCTTAGGGATCGATTGGCTACAAGAGCAATAGGCTTACAAAGCACTGGCTCTATATGCGTAATGATGATCGGTCTACGAGAGCACTAGGATTAAGCGAGCAACATTAACACAATGGCATAAAACTTACAAGTCAATTAGGGCTTCCAGATAAAAACCTACATGAGCATTTTAAGTATAATGTGTCAGTGTACTCTTTTATACTATTCGCTATTTGGACAAGCTACATAGTCAAACAAAGCCCAACCTCTTGCAAGCTATCTCCTCAGCTATGTTTCCTCTTATTTTTGGAGACAGTCTTCACACTTCTTTGCGCAGGTCCGAGCTCAATGCGACGAAAGTAAAATCAGGACCATATCTTGAAGTCTATGAGATAACATCTGATAACCTAAAAAGAGTCTCTTTTCTAAAGATAAATAAAGGGACGTATCAGCCAAGGAACCAAAGTTTTGGAAGTAAGGTAGACCGCAGCCGGCAAGGAGACTAGATTAATGTGGTCTCATAAAAGATTTGTAAGCGCAAACAAAAATTCTTGTGTGCAATGACTTGACGACCCGTGCGCGCACTCGCATTGCGGTCTCCACAGGTCCTTCACTCAAAATTGAGAGTGCTGCTTTTCACAACTCCTATCCTGATTCCTGTTCATTGCTTTATCTCTGCGGTTCCCAAGCTTCGTTTTTGTTGTACCCCAAGCTAATATATTATTTGTGCGCTTACCCCAGCATAAAATAAAACTTGTCAAAAACGTTCTTTGGTAAGTTATTTAATTAGAATAGATTATTTGAATCAGAATATTATTTATAATATTATTAATGAATTTTTCTAAAATTTATTATATTAAAAGTATTATTGTTGTAAAATGTACTGCTGAGAACACAGTAAAAGTTACTTAATTCAAACAATATTTAGTATATTACTGCTATAGTATAACTATTGAAGTCTATAATATACATAAACATGGCATTTAAAAACCTGCGATTTTTATCTGTTTCTTCCAAAAATATTTTTTTTTGTAAACTTGTTCTTGTGTACCCTTGGAGACAACTAGCGTACCCATTGGGGTGTGCGTACCACCGGTTGAAAACCGCTGCTCTACCTTCCTCGCTATTTAATCTATAAACGTTTACCAAAAACCACGAAGGAATTATTGTAAACAGACTATTTATTCCTGAGGTCTGATGCAGTGCAGAATTTCAATAACAATTAACGTGGTTTTTCATTAGTCCTGATTAGTGTGAGAAACTCGGAAGTCGATGCATTTCTGACGTAATTATATCCAACTGGGGTTCAAAGTGAGTGGTTCCAATAATAAGTAAGGCATTGAAATGTTCATCAGACAATTGCGATCTGTAGCAGGATTTCGTGTATTCCTACTACATCTTCTCACGCAAATAGGCTACGTATTGAGAAAAAAATGAATTGAATTCATGAGCAAACTTTCTTAAGTAAACACATTGGTCAGATGGAAGGCATTGGTTGAATTAAATTAAATTTCCTTCCTTAAATTTGTCTTTTCAGGATGTCATTGTATTGCAAATCGATAACTTCCATTTTTAAGTTAGGAGTCAAGCCTAAGTCTTCAATGACAGAGTAAAAATCAGTTCGAGCACGACTTGTCGTGATAAAGCGCGTTATAAATGCCGAGTTGTATTTACGCATAGACTGTCTTATGCTGCTGGAGATTCTTATTGATAAGAAACTTTTCTAATTCTGACGTGGCAATGTAAATAACTTAATTTGTCTCAACAATTGGTTAAAACTGGACTTCTGAGAAAACTCTGCACTTCCTACTACATGTACTTTTATGCTAATAAAAGAATTTACAACGTGTCATCAGAGACAATATGTTGTTTAAATGAACTTCTTAAGTTCTGATATTTTACTAATATTAAGCAAATACCTCTGTACGGCTAAATATCACATTTGCTACTCATTTATTACTATTTATAAACAATGGCAATACGGCATCGCTATTCTCTCATTATGCGAATAATCGCGTTAATAATACGATTTTTTTAAATCACAAGATTAATTGCGATTAAAAATTTTAATCGTTGAGCAGTTCTACTAGAGACACTTTGGTTCCTTGGCTGATGCGTACCCCTATATAATTTTAGACAAGAGGACTTTTCTTAGGCTATCAGAACTTATTACTAAAGATTTTTAAATAGGTCTATGGTCTTAATTTAACCATAATCGCATTCAACTCGGACCTGCGCATATAAGGCATGAGTCTACTCAAATCAAAAATCTTTTATTTGCTTCTAGCAGGTACAGTAGTTTACAGACTTCGTTAGATAGGAGTGAAAACAAAAAGGAGGCTCGAATGACCCACTTAATAGGACCACCCCCATTACATAGTAGTTTAAAGGCATGCAGTGAGACATATCACATGGAGGCAAATTATATTCTAGACACAGAACAAATGATTAAGAATACTTAATTAAGAACTTAAAAATCAAAGAAGTCGACGGACAGTAATTGGCTGATTTAGGAGCAGACCAATGAAATTAATAACTTTTAACCAACAGGTAATATTGCAATGATTTTAGAAATAATATCAGTCTTGGTAATTGTCTAATTTCAGCTGGTATCTATCTCATTCCACGTAGATGGCCCAATTGACCTTACAGGAAAGAGTCTAGTGTTTGTCCTTGCATATACTCGTCGACATATGACTCAGCCTGCCTAGTTGTGTGTGAATGTATATCTGAATGTGTACGTCCGATCTTTCTGAATCGGTCTCTCGTTGGTGTCTGTTCGTCTATTTAACGTTCAACGCGGAGACTGACTTACAACCGTCTCTAGTCCTGTGACTCGGCACTGATTGTTAGAGAGAGAAAACGACTGACAACCAAGCTGACGGACAGGGTATAGCAGGCAGGCAAGTAGGCAAGCTGGCACACATACATTGTCACACGCAGATACTTTTTCCTCCTTCATCCTTCTTTTCGTCTTTCCTTTCCCTGTCAAAATATATTGGTCATTAGCAACATCAGAAATCAGATGACCCACTCTATATTAATCACGTGCTAATTACCAATGCCTGTTATTTTAGCCTCAACATTGTACGTCTTTGCATTTTTTTATTGTGATGCTGATTGCATTATGTTGGCTGATGTTTGACAAAGGTATCAATCGAATTGTAACAGTTCTTTCTTATCCCAGCTGTCTTCCTATTCCTTTTCCCTTCTTCGCATTATCGTCATATCTTCACAATACCTCTGTTCTAATAACCTTTTATATCTACCATCAACTTATCTATCTAGGTCATTTATATAGCGACCCTTCGAGATAGTTACCCAGAAGCGCTCAACTTTTGCTCTACTCTCCCCCCACTACCAATTGTTGCAAATTCCTGTGGTTTCTCTCCCCTCTCTCCCATTCGATTTCTCCTCCATATCCTCAGCCCACACCCTGCTTGTCCTCTGACACTCTTCCACTTCCGCTCTTCCCTTCCTCCTCCTCCTCCTCCTCCTCCTTCTCTCTCTCTCTCTCTCTCTCTCTCTCTCTCTCTCTCTCTCTCTCTCTCTCTCTCTCTCTCTCTCTCTCTCTCTCTCTCTCTGCCACCAACAACAGACGACGCGACCAGAGAAGCATGTCTGTGGAAATGGACTCCTCCAAGCATAAAGAGAGCTCTCCTCTGGGACGCCCACCAGGCCCACTGCCAGGCCGGGCTTCCCTCTTCCCTCGGCCCGTCAACGGCTGGCCTTCGGCCTCGCTCCTGCAGCCGCTCCGAGCGGCGTTGGTCCGGCCGCCGGCGTCTTAGGGGCGGACGGACCAGGTTATTGGAAATCAATAATCATTTTTTGGCACATGGAGTAATCGATTCGGCGCTTGGAGTACGTGGTGGAGTGGAAGAGTGGAAGGAAGGGATGGAAGCAGAGGAAGGTAGGACATGGAAGGGGACATGAAGGAGGAGAAGGGAAGAATGTGTGGATGTTGAAAAATGTTAAGGGAGAATGGACGGCAGAGGGGAAGAAGGATGCAGAGGAAAAGATGAAGGGAGAGGGGCATAGGGATGGAGAGAGACATGAAGACATACACACGGAGACAGGCAGACAGATGAAGAGAGACATGAGGTAGATGCACGGATACAGGCAGAGGGATGGAGTAAGACATGAGACAGATAAACAGAGACAGGCAGAGGGATGGAAGGAGTCACGAGGAGAGACTGAGTTGTAGAGAAGGATGTGAAACGTCAGTTGCTGCACGTGAATGAGGAAACTGAACGCAATGAAAAGACAAAGACAATGCATTTGACAAACAAAGGAAAAATGCTTTGGGAAACCAGTCACACAATCAAATGATCGTTAAAGATCAGATAAGTCAGTCAAAGGGAAGACAGGGAGGGAAGATGGAGAGAGTGATGGAGAAAGAGTTTGAACGAGATAAAGACAGATAGACATAGAGACAGAGAGAAAGACAGAGAGACATAGAGACAGAGAGAAAGACAGAGAGACATAGAGACAGAGAGAAAGACAGAGAGACATAGAGACAGAGAGAAAGACAGAGACAGGGGGAAGATGGAGAGATAGAGGAATACATGGAGCGTAGGCAGAGTGAAGACGAAAGACAGAGAAGAAACTGGAAGGATATACACGTACAGGGAGGCAAAAAGGGTCAGAGGAAGGAAGACAGGGTAGAATCAAGAGGAGATTTAAGTAGGCTTGAGGAGACGAGGAGACTAGGAGAGAGGAGGTCAGGAAGAATGAGAGAAAGCGTGATGGGTGATAGAAGAGGATTCACAGTATAAGAAAAGCAGACAACACTGGAGTCAGGATCAAGTTGGAGAAGGCACATTCTGAAGAAGGAACCAGAGTGAGGTGGAGAAAGGAGGAGATATGAACTCGATGGGTGGAGAGCGAGATAGACAGAGACAGACAGAGAGAGATAGACAGTCACAGAGAAATGGATAGAGAGACAGAGAGGGAGGAAGGGAGGGATAAAGACATAGAGACAGAGAGAGAGACAGAGGGACAGAGACATAGGATTTCATTAAATTCCGTTATTGCCCAGAGGCCCCGTAGGAGGCATTTGTCTTACGAAGAGGCGAGGGAAAGCGGGGCCAATGGTCTTACAAAGGAACATACAGGTACACCTAGACAGACGTAAACACACTCCTAGAGAGACCCACAGATGAACCAGACAGACACAGCAACATACAGAAGGCACAAGGTGAAGGTGGAACGAAACGGAGAAATAGGGAGAGAGCGACGATAGAAGATGCTCAGAGACTGAGGTACTTACATACAGAGACAAAGAGAGAGACAGACAGACAGAGAGCAAGAGAGAGACAGACAGAGAAATACAGAATGACTGAGATAGGGAGAAATACATACATATAAGGAGGGCGACGACATAATTATTTACCCGTACATGAAAGTTGACGCGGTCATACAGACACAGATAAAGAGATATACACTAAGTAAGACGCCAAGTGACAATAATGGTAATCGTTATCGTAATCTTAATCGTGTGTAATCTACAAACTTCTAAAGCGCCACTTGAAAGCCAAGCGGACTGCACCAGCAAGGATATCACTTCAAAGGGAGAGGTCTTTTTATTTTACGACTAACATTGTAATCATTATTATTTTTTCGCGAAAGCGTCTATTACTAATCTATATCGTCAGTTTAGATATCTACTCATAGTTTAGATATCTACTCATAGTTTAGATATCTACTCAAAGTTTAGATATCTACTCAAAGTTTAGATATCTACTCATAGTTTAGATATCTACTCATAGTTTAGATATCTACTCATAGTTTAGATATCTACTCATAGTTTAGATATCTACTCATAGTTTAGATATCTACTCAAAGTTTAGATATCTACTCATAGTTGCTGGTGCGCTAATCTACACAAGAGATAAGATCATAATTATTTATGGCTGTGGAAATTGATCGATCAATTGTTAATTGGTTCAAACGATTGAATGTATTTTAAACCTTTAATCGAGAACCGCTTGTAATACCTTATATTATAGCAACTGCATAGTAGATTTGTTTTCGAATCCTAGCTTATATCTACATCTAATTAATTGAGCTCCTATATTATGGTTGATTTTCACCTGTGCTTGTTTAATGGAGAATTCGTGTTTACTGGAGGCAATAAATTGAATTGAATTAAATATAACTATTTGAGCTGAAAAACGAAGACTAGACTACTAGACTACTAATTTGAACAAATTGCTATACTAAGCAAGTAACCACTAACTATAAGTAAATATTAATAATACTATTAGAAAATAACAATGAATAATGTTACCTTTGTATTTGTCATTACTCATTTCGTCGCATTTCATAGCAGTTCATTTTGTCGCAGTTCATTTTGTCGCATTTAGAAATGACACTAACCCTAACCCTGACCCTAATCGACACTCACCCGCCTCACGACGCATAACCTGACCCTAACCGACCCTCAGGATGCTTAACCTGACGATATAAATGCGACGAAATGATCTGTGACGAAATGTGCGGTCACCATACAAGTTACCCGTCTGGATTTTTTGCCCATTTTACCAACGCCACCAAATGAATGAAAGGCTGAGTAGACTTTTGAGACGGAAGCCGTTATCACAATGTAATCACAATTTTATTACAATTTAGACACAATTAACTATTAATTCATCGTTAACTAGTAAATATTTAACTATTCTAACATCTATTCGTTAAGGTTAAATAGGATGAAAATGCGCTCAAAATCATAATCTCAATAAACAATCAATTAATCATTAATTATCAATTTATTGGTCAATTATTCAAAAAACAATAATTATTATTGTTAGCAGCCCACCATTAGAATTGGTTATATAGTATGAAACGAGTTTGGATTTGTTTCGATATCCTTCCCCGCCGCTAGGCGCCAACAGTCCTTTCGCTGCCAAGTCATGGCGCCACCGCGAAAGACCGGACTCGCTCCGACTAGCAGCGCCACCTACGAACAAATTAATAATTCATGTGAGACGCGGCGTTATATCCACAACACACTCCGCGGACAGAAAACGTGACGTTTGCCAGGTAATTTGAGGAACGAAACCGAGAAAAAGCACGCGGATAAGTGAATACGGATCAAATCGATGACGTGCGTAGATCGATAAGAAAGTATCGTCGCTGATAAATTGATTGTATAATCAACTGGTCGCGAGTTTCATTTGAATGGCTAAGTTCACGTTTCAACGGGGCACAGAGCATTAGTACTTATCTCAGATGGACAGGTTCTTCTGAATAAACTGGTGCCCGGCACTTGGCTTTCGAGTGGCGCTTTAGAAGTTTGGAGATTACGATTAAGATTACTTTGAAGCTAGGCGCAGTGAACCATTTATTCGAGTATTCGTAAAATTGTCGTTGTATTCGCCAACTCTTATTGCACCAGACTGTAAAGCTGACGTATAAGATTGCTCTTGTTTGTCGTTAAAGCAGAGCGTCAAGTACGCATTATGATTACAAGTCTTAGTATGACTGACGATTACAAGTTTCGGTTTTTTAGTTTCAATTTAACGACACTGTGTGATAACAACAATCATTTGCGTCGCCCTCCTCATTTACCCAGAATCGTTCCTGGCACTCCCATAGTGCAACCAGTTGCGGAATTACTTACTGCAGTCATAGTAGTTTTAGTTTAACGATACTGTGTGATAGCAAAGATCATTAGCGTCGCCTTCGTCCTCTGTCCAATCTTGGGACTGGCACTGCCAGAGTGTGAGCAGTGGCTCACTTAGTCACAATCGTTCATTTCAATTAACCTGCGGCTCCAGCAGAGACAAAGGCTGCCAATCAACAATGATTGGCGATTTCCTGCTAGGAGGGATCTGCAGCAAACCAATCGCAAAACTCGAATCGTCTCATTGTTTTCTTACATCTGACCTTGACCAGGTATTCACAGGTAACAGTGATGGCATCAGTTGCAGAGTTAAAAAACAGAGGGCGCCACTGGCTCGTCCGTTGCTTTTGTGCGTCAAAGAGGGACTCTTGGTAACAATTGTTTCGCTGACGGTTGTAATGTCATTCGCCAGTGATATATATATATATATATATATATATATACGTTTATACAGGGCAACACACGTATCTATAATGTCTCTATATATATGCATACTAATTATTATATATATATAATTATAATTTGATATGTACGTTCATATACGGTTAATGTCTCGATATATATATATATAAATATTTAATGTCTATTTTTATTTATATGGTGGGGTCTGTTTATGATATATACATGTACAAAACTCGACTGTATTCTGTCTTATACGTTCACAGGATTTTATATCTGATAATTTATACCCATGATACGAGAACATGGAAAAAGAAATATTTTAACGGCGCTACAAAACGACTTAGTCACAATCGTTCATTTCTATAAATATTCACACGCATACATATACATCCGTCCATCTGTCCCTGTCTGTATGTCCGTTTGTCTGTCACTCTCTCTGTCCCTCCTTTTGTTCCTCTGTCTCTCGGTCCCTCTGTCCCTGTCCATATGTCTATCTGGCTGTCCCTCTGTCCCTTCTTCTATCTGTCACTCTCTGCTCTGTCTGTCTGCTTGTCCCTCTGTCCCTCCTTCTATCTCTCTGTTCTTCTGTGTCTGTCTGTCTGCCCTTCTGTTTCTCTCTGTCTCTGTCTCTCTGTCCCACTGTCATTGTCCATACTTCTTTCCCTCTCCTTCCCTCCTTCCATTCGTGCATGCGTGCGTGCATTTCGTCAATGCTTGTGCATTAGAAATTCCTAGCATTGAACGACAGCCAATAAATCGTATTCATCGAAGATATTGAGTCGTCACGACATCAAGCGTTGACGCCAACGAACACGTGACATTCGGCGAAAATTAATTCCGCGCTTCGTCGCTGCTTATTTCTATGTCGTCTGCTTCGTGCGTGACGTGTACGCCGTGACGTGTGCGATGCGGAAATATCAACCAATTAGATGGATTCGTTCGATGAGTGCGGAACTGCGATGAGCGGAAATGGCGATAGGAGAATTCTGTTTGAACTTGTTGTTTGTTTGAACAGCTTATTAATATGCTGCAACAGATCGTCATGTTGGAACAGTTTGCTAGTATTAACGTAGCTTATTTTGTTTGAACAACTTGATATGATATAAAAGCTTGTGATGATCAGATCGTTACGATATTTTGTTCCGCCGCGTTTCACATGGGGTATTTTATTATAATTAATATCATTATTTGTTGTTGTCCTAAGCATCAATGATTAATGATGATTATTATAATTATTATTATTATTATTATTATTATTATTATTATTAATATTATTGATATTACTATTACTTTATTATTAGTATTATTCGCTCTTATTTTTCGTTATTTTTATTCATGATTTTTGGGCTACTGTAGTTATTATCATAACTGGCATTATTTCTGCTGTTATTATAATTAATTTTGTTAAATTATAATTTTCATCATCAACATCACTATTATCCAGTTCAGAATGTACAATCCCAATTGCGCACAAATGCTATCTTTCCTGTTTAGAATGAACAACAACGCCGCCTCGACTCTCCCCCTCATTACCTCATCCTCCTCAACCAACTCCTCCTTCGATCCACTCACCCGCGTCCCTCCGCCCCTCTCCTCCCGCCATTCCAACCACACCCCTCCATCCGACCACGTGCAGTCCGTTTCGGTAGAAGCGCCTGTCGTGTTTATGGCGGCTAAAGAAGTCATCGCCTACCGGAAGACGGTCGCATTTTTATGACACGCGGTGTATCGGCTGTCCGTGACGTCCGCGCGATTGATCCACTCCGACCGCTGTTTATCCAAGAACGCAGGAAGTCGTACACGTCGCCATCAAGCGACGCAAATGCACAACGTCGTCTATGCAACCCGTATTATCGTTCAGTTTCCGCATCGCCTGACGCTCTATAAAAAATCGTCAACCGCCACGAAACGCCCATAATGCCGCGCGCCTCCAGGTGGATTATGGGAGTCCGGTCGTAAAGCTGGTGAGGCGGTTTGTCGGAATGACTCGCAGCTGTGTGATGGAATGTTCGCCTCTGACAAATTGAGATCGAAAGTGAGGATTTTTGATGGTGAGAAACGGATAATTGCTGGCGAATTATGAGGGTGTATGGAAATTTAGCGAGAAGGAGATTGAAGAGAGGCGAGAAGAGGAAGGAGAAAACGTGAAACAAAGCTGGGCCACTGGCGTCAAATTGCTTCAACGATTCCGTCATATTAAAAACACCAGCTTCCTGTGTAGTTATCGTATACCAATCCGTCGAAATGTTGAACAATGCTTTACAAGGCACGTCGATATAGGGTAAGGTGTTTTGCAGTGATTAATTAGTAGCTCTGTAAGAGGAATCACCTCATCAAACGACTTTTGTACATGTACTTGTCTAGACATGAGCCAAAGTTAAAGGCGTTAATTAGTAATGAATTACTACGAATCAAATGTGCCAAGCAGTGGATATATTCAAGGAAATATAAACAGGCAAAGCACAAATAGGGATGACAGAAGGCTTTACAATTTCCTCTGAGCATTAACACGTGTCTTAACGTCGGCAAGTTACGGAGAGCAATACTAGGGGAGCCGAGTACAATCTTAGTTGAGTAAGATATGTTGAGAAAAGAAAGAAATGTGCAATAAATATTTAGAGTAGCGATCAAGTGCGGCTTATAGGGCATATTACAAAAGCAAGATTGAGAAAAGTCCAGTTTTCAAAATTGATTTAGAAGTTAACGCTATCAAAGCCCGACATAACGGCTGAGAAACATGAGATTGTTTGAGGTATGTAGCGGAGAGTACCCAGGGCTTGAATAAGCGTCTTTCATATCCGTTTTCTGTTGACAAGGAAATAATAGAGAGAGGAGTCTTTTGTCGAAACTTAATTGCTAAATTAGGCTGAATTGGTTAATTGATCTATCTCTCGCGGATACTGTAATCTGTGTAAAAAGTGAGGAGCAATACCGTATGAACAGTTGACCCAATCAATAAGTCACACTGCTGAGAAGAAATTAAATCTTATGCAATTGAAAAGACACAATTGAAGGCTACATAACATTGCAACAAAATAAAGCTTATCTAAAAAACACAGGAACAGGTTCAACACACAACACTTGAAAGAACACCATTCAAAGCAATACACACGAGATGCATTGATACTAGTCGAACATCAATTCAGTAGACTGTAATTAATATCACAGCATATGAAGAAAAGGCAAATAATTTATCGCACGCGTTTAGGACCATCAACTATGCATTAGCCACACACGACGGATGATGTTACTTCAAATAACAATAGCAACACTAATTAACAAACATCCAATAATTTGCAATAAGTAACGTCTGAAACCTAGGAACCGAATTATTAGTTCGCATATCCTTGAATCAGACACTATTTATCGATATATCCCTTAAACGAGCGCTCGTTGAGCGATCCAGAGCCGCCTTCCTCAAGGATATCCGCCTTACCAGACCCTCTACCTCCTGTAACTCTCTGGTTTCACTGGTAACTGGATCTCGATCGTCACTTGAAATCTTTAGAAAAAACCCGTCTAACCTGACTCAACGCTCGCGAATGAGCTGCAGAGAACGGTTTTAGAAATCTGAAGTTTACGATTACTTTATTACGACTGAGTCAGTATTCGGTACTTGGAGTTTTGTAATCGGTAACGTATGAGAGCAGAATGAAGGAGAAGTCGTCGAATAAAAGGAGCTCAACGGCATCCGAGAAATGGAAGCACCACTACCCCAGCTTCCCCTCTCTTCCTGTCGTCAAGGTCTCTGACAACGACGAGGTCTTCGAGGATCCCTCTGCTCCGGAGTCCGCCGGGGGAATAGTCATCACTGTTCACCCGCTGGAAGGCGAGGACTCGCCCGCCGAACGCCAGCTGACTGCTCACCGAGCCAGCTCCGTCTCGGCGGCCCATCTGCCTCCACCGTCGTCCAGCGTCTGCCTGCTCCCGGCGGCTCCATACGAGACGCTGTTCAACCCGCGGCTGTCGAAGAGGGTCGTGCTGAATGTCGGTGGGGTACGACACGAGGTCATGTGGAAGACCCTCGATCGGTTGCCCCATACCCGCCTAGGGAAGCTGAGATACTGCACGACGCACGAGGCGCTGATGGAACTCTGCGACGACTACAACTTCGCTGAAATGGAATTCTTCTTTGATCGACAGTCAAGGTCATAAGCAACTCTTTCCCTCTCTATGTCTCTTTGTACATCGCTGCCTCTATCTCCGTATGTATGTATGTATATATGTATTGTATGTATGTATGTCGCTCTCTCTCACTCTCTCTGTCTGTGTCTGTCTCTCTGTCTATGTGTCTGTCTCTGTCTCTCTCTCCCTCTGTTTCTGTCTGTCTGTCTGTCTCTCTTTCTCTCTCGTGTTGGTTGACTAAGTAAACAATAGATGAATGCTTGGGAAATTGTGAACGTAAGGTGAAACCAAGAGTAAGGAATCAGATAAAGAAAAAATGTGAAGTCATAGACGAATGAAGTTATCGCAAAGGTAGCGATATGGCGAAAGTACAGATACAGATATAGATAAAGAATTTGAATTAAACAATAAATGCAGATCGAATTAAGGGTCGATAAGGCAATAATACAGATGAAGATAAAAAAATGAACGATTAATGAAGTTTAATATTTAAAGAAAGCGATGAGGCGAAATAAAAGATAGATAAAGATTAATATGCGAAGCCAAAGATAATGAAGATCTACGTCAAGGTCACAAAAGCGTGAAAGCAAAGACACAAATGAAGATAAGAATATGGAGACGACAATACATGAAGATTAATGTAACGATTAAACTAAGGTACAGACAAAGGTACTTACTAGTTGCGAAGCAAAAACCGTGCGAAATGTCCCTGTTTTCTAGACCAATGGTCCTAAGGGTGCCGTCGATAATTTGACCGAGGCACACGTACTGCTGTAGCAATCAGGCAACAGAGTAACTCTTTATTGTGGTAGCTGATTGCCCTGGGGATTCCCTTCTGAATAAGTAATGTGTATGGTCATGGGGATACGCTTCTGATGAACCGCTGAATGGCACGTCATGAATAAGTGATGAGGGGAACTAACGTCATCTGTGAGGATGTGAATGCAAGTGGGAGAGGCGATCATGTAATTGTGATGGTCACATTTTGTAACAAATTGTAATTTTGACATTTGTAATCCTATATTTGTAATCTTATATTTGTTATCTTATGTTTGTAATCTCATATTTGCAATCTTATATTTGTAATCTTATATTTGTAATCTTATATTTGTAATCTTATATTTGTAATCTTATATTTGTAATCTTATATTTGTAATCTGGAAGCCTGTTATCCGATGATAGCGATATTGTTCGTGCTAATAGTAATGTTTATGATAACGTTGCTGTTGCTGTTGTTGATGATGATGATGACGACGACGACGACGATGATGATGATGATGACGACGACGACGACGACGATGATGATGATGATGATTATGATGATGATGACGATGACGATGATAGCGACGACGACGACGTTGACAAAGAAACAAATTCGTCGTTCGTTTCAATGCAGAGTTTGTCGCCGACACACAACGAAACTTTGCTGTGGTCAACGCTGTAGCAGGAAAGACCTCGTAACATTTGACGATTGCGTAACTCTGCGTTCAAGATGAAATGACTGCGACCAGCAGATCTGTACCAAACAACTATAGAACAATAGGACTTGGTCGTCTACTTGTTTAAACGCTCGCTTTGTAACTCAGAGAGTATTGTTTCGATTCTCCTTCTCTGAGATCGTAATTGTGTAGGGACCTTAGGTCACCTCATTACTCAAATTCCCAAATCGCTCCATACATGACTACTTCTGTCTCGCCTCTTTGGAACAAGTTTCCTCCAGTAATAAGACAAATATCGGATCCAGCCCACGAACTCACTTACCAACACTTCACTCAGCTCTTGCTATCTTCCCACAGGTCTTTCACCCGCAACTGAGAGCACTGCTTTTCCCCATATCCTATCTTTATTCCTGATCTTCCACTACCCCTTGCTGTTTCAACTCCAAGCACCATCCACCGTTACAGCCGTGTGACTGTCTTTCTGACTGTCTCTGGATTTTGACCTCTGCCTATCGATTCTGTTTTGATTAAGCGCCTGTGAATAAACTGGTTCCCGCGACTTCGCTTTTGTGGGCGCTGTAGAAATTTCGAGATTACGATTACGATTACGTTCCGTCAAAACCACACGATAGTGTGATTTAGTGTCAGGCATTGATGGACGATACTATGGGACGTAGACTGTACATGAAGATAAGAAATACAAAACGATTTTGAACTCTCTTATGTGAGGATTGGTCGACGAAGAATTTAGACTGATAGTCAGATGAGACACTGTTCAACAGTTGACCGTTTAAGAGAGTATCTAGGCGCCTCACGTGCATTCTTCGTAGGTAGTAAATAAGGATCCAGACAGATAGGTTACAAAAGCCGCTAAGTAAAACATAAGAAGATTATAGCTGTGATAGATGGACAGGTAGGTAGGTAGGTAGGTAGGTTGGTAGGTAGGTAGGAAGGTAGGTAGGTAGGTAGGTAGGTGGTTGGTTGGTTGGATTGATGGACGAATGAGTGGTGGTTGGGTGGATGGATAGATGGATGGGCGGACGGACGGACGGACGGACAGACAGATTAACAGATCGGTCGGTAGATATGCCGCCAGTTATCGATCTGCACTTGACAAACCGATATCCATTGAAATTGATGCGACGTCTTTATTGACCTTTTCTGACAGCTATACTCCACCACGCCAAATCCATATACACTATAATCTAACGAAGCGTCAATTAATAAACCTGGCCACGCCCAGGTTAAAGGTCACGGACGTCAAGCGTCAATCAGTCCAAGTTTACTCCAACGCTATAATACTTCTGGAGAAAATCTCCGACTGATATTTCCAGCCATCTCGATAGGAAAGCGATATCCAAACCTTTCTTGATCGATCTATGCACATATAGCAAATAAGAAACAGTCACGGCATCGTATTATTGCTTGTAACTATATAGTTTTAGTTTAACAACACTGTGTAATAGCAAAGAACATGAGTGTCGCCCACCTCCTTCGTCCATGCTTTGGACTGGCACAACCAGAGTGCAGTCGTAGAGTTCAATCTGGATGTGGTAATAGTAATAGTAATAGTAATAGTAATAGGTTCTGTTGTAGTTTCAATTTATCGACAGTGTGATGAGGAAGATCATTAGCGTCACCCTCCTCCCTTTTTCAGGCATGGGACTGGCACTTCCAGAGTGCGAGCAGTGGTGGAGTTTACTTGTAACTAGCAACTTGTACCCTGATTAGTTACTGAAATAAATCTAACGATAATCCTCGAAAATAAATAATTAACTATGACTCTGAAGGAAAACAGCGGAAATAATAGTTTCGCAAATTCGTCGACAAACAGGAGTGCCTGACAATGCGCACTACAAAGAACCATTGTTCGGTTCGGGTTTCGGATTCGTCTTCATTGTATTCCGGTCGTCGATAATGAAGTGCAATAGGACATCGGATGTCAGTGAATTTGGAGCGTCGTGCAATATTGAAGTCGAATTCAGACACTCGTCAAAGCCTTCTAAGTTTAACGCAAATCGTGTAATACGTCTTAATATACTCAGCTTATACTCATTTAGAGTTACAACAACTATGTAGTAACTAAAATAGATATCCAGTAACTATGACTATAAATAATTATTACCAGTCCCAGCAAAAACCATGAATAAAAATAATATTAGCAATAATAATTTATTGCAACTTTGACTAGAATGGAAACCACGAAAGCTAGCAGTAAGTAGAATTACACTGCACCTTCTTTATTAACACTGCGGTCTGTTTTAGCTAGCAAAGCTTACTAGTTAATTTGGCGCAATAAGACGAAGACGGTTGAGACAATTCTGAAAAAGACATGCGTTTTGCCGTCTGATGAACAGTTCAGCAAGAAAAGAGCGTCACAAAAAACGTTGATTTCAGTACACATTTATTGACTAATTTCGTAACAATTCACTTCATTTATATTATATCAATAATTGATATAATTGATACAATTATTATTCGCTTTGATTGATTATTGCATAGAAATAACTGCTGTGTTGGATCTTCTATGTAGTTTACACTCTTTGCGTCGCACTACGTCGCCTATTATAATATCGATGTTTTTACGCTCGATTCCAGTAACAGAGACACGTTGCATCGCCTTGTTTGAATTATTTGCAGTCACGGCTGATTGATTCGGTGTGAGGCTGGGTTTCAGATCATAAGCGTACAAACTTAATGATTGCTGTTTGTGCTACAACGCAATTACAACGCAAGACTTACTTTACGGCAACGTTGTGGTTGCAGCCTTGTATTGTACGCAAATCGTAATTCAATATTATTGAATTCATTTAAATTTATTGCTTCCAAACAAACTTAGACACACGCTATATGCAGGTCTAGGATACATCCTTCGTACTAGAGGCGCTACAAAAAAGCTTAAATACACTACTACAGTACGATACAATACAATACGTTCTACTCATTACTGAAAAAGCTGTTCTCTATGGCCATAGCCAGACAGGGAACGCTTCTGAGTAGCTATGTTGAAAAGGCGCTCGATTAAGTTTGATTGATTTATTGATTGAGTGTAATAACTCAGTCTCTTTCCTCTTCGCTCCAGGTCCTTTGCATCCATCCTAAATTTCTACCGCACTGGAAGACTCCACTTAGTGGAAGACATGTGCGTTCTATCCTTCAGCGATGACCTCGAGTATTGGAACATAGACGAACTATACCTGGAGTCCTGCTGCCAGCACAAGTACCACCAGCGCAAGGAACATGTCTTCGAGGAGATGCGCAAGGAAGCCGACAGCCTTCTGGAACCGGCTGTCGAAGACTTTGGCACCGGGTACTGCGCCAAATGGCAGCAGAAGCTCTGGGACCTTCTGGAAAAACCTCAAACGTCCATGGCAGCAAGGGTCAGTCCAAAGTCGTCATCATTGTCGTAGTCGTCATAATTGCCAATCATCCTTGTAATTATCATTCTTCTCCACTGTCGTCGTCGTCATCATCGCCATTATCGCCTTCACCATCTTCTACATAGTCTGCATCATCATCATCACTATCATTACTACAGTCATTATCATCGCCATCATAATCATCGTCGTCGCTATCTTCATCGTCATCTTTATCTTCTGCTTCTTTTCCATAATCTTCGAAAAGCATCGATCCTGTAAATTCCTCAAACGGTCTCTATGAAGACAACTGTCAGTTGAGTAAATTCTGTAACGTATGCATGCGTGTACTCGGTGCAATAATCCCTTTGGGAGAGAGCTAGCGACAGGCAAGAGAGGTCTGGTATGTGCATCATATTACTCGAGTGAGGGCGCCAGGTGTTATGACTGCGAGGGAGTAAACGAATGATTTCTGCCCAAGCTCAGCAACGTCAAGTTTCACCAGTAACTCAAACACGCACCAACACAGAGGCGTAGATTACACGCATACGCACGCCTACACACACGCCTACGCCTGAATACACACATACACACACGCGCACACACACATACACACAAACACACACCCATACACACACACACATACACACACACCTGCATCGTCACACGCTCACCTCTCTCTCTCTTCTCTCTCTCTCTCTCTCTCTCTCTCTCCGAGACTTTTCCGACAGAGGAGGCCACGTAGGGGCCAGGGAACCCGACAGAGGGGCCAGTTGGATGAATGGTCTCTTCAAAATTAAATGTGGGTTATAATTAGGATGAGCCACCGTGGGAGGGCACTGACTTATTTTGTGGAGCACTGGCCCCATGTAGAGCCGCCACTGAGCCTGGTATTAATTTTTACCTGCTGCTTGAAAACGGAGCTACATGTATGAGTCGTCACCATGACAACATTGACCTCATACATTATAGCATTCTAAGATGTAGAAGCTTTCAGATATTAAACGCAGAGTTGATCATAAATGTAACCGTGATCGCAATCTCGAAACTTCTAAAGCGCCATTCGAAAGCCAAACGCGGGGTTTCTGTTTATTTACGAGCGCTGTGTCAAATCAGAGGGGTTGTACAAAGGATAGTCCGAGGGAGGTCATAATCGCCGAAAAATTCAAGTAAATTTATGCTACTCCAGTCAAAAAATTTTCTTTTGAAAACATTTAATTAATACTGCAAGCGCTATATATTAAGTCTTTTATTTCGCTAACAAAAACAAACGCGACTGCCGATTTATCTGCAAAATTTCAGGATATGGTCAAACACATCTAGGTCAACGACCCAGTTTTCGTCGGCTTCAAAACCATTCCATACTAGACTCCCAGGACGGGCCCTCTAACGGAGAGCGACATGACCTGACAAGGAAATATTTCTCGGTTTCCTCTTGGTACCGAAACCAGTTCCCGTTTCCTTTCATGCGTGATCGGTCGATGGTGTACCGAAGACGTCCTTGGAACATACTCCTTCTTGCCTCTGCCCTGCAGAGCCTCTCAGGGCCGTGGCACCGTCTGTACCGATCCCACGCGCAATGGGTCAATGGCTTCGTCTGCCGCCAAATGTATCAGTCTGTCTCTGAAAGGGTCGATTCGTTTTGAGATTTCTCTGAAAACTATTCCGCGCAATAATTTCCACTTCATTCTCCTGTCTTTCTTGTGTCGTTGCCAAACATGTTATATTTTCCTGATGGTCCCAAGGGAGTTCTAAAGCACTGGCAGTTTGCGTGTTCTCCGCATAATTGTTGCAGACACCTTGGTTGGACTGATGTAGAAAACGTTGTGTAACATTACGCTGCATATACGACAGTGCTCTGAAAATGGCATGACATGACAAGGATGACATATCATGTCATGTATTGATTTGGCAGATCAGTTGTTATCATCTGATACTGTTCGCTTGTCAAGTGCAAATAATGGCCACCTCCTTACTTAATAACTTACTTACTTAAGATAATGTAATAAGGTACTTATATAGCGCCTCTCGATCAGCAGCGCTCTCTAGGGGTTTCTGTGCTTGCGCAATGGGAGAGAAAAGTCTTAAGGCGTCTCCAAAACAGGCAATATAATATATTTGTATCCATCAAACTTAATGAACACATTACGCAAACAAACTCAAATATAGAAATAATGTTCCACTGAAAGTAACATCACGTCGACTCGCACAAGTAAAGTTCTCTGACCTTTTAACTTGCAAGCACTTTGGCGCCATTTAAATTAGGGCTGTACCGAATAGGTGATTTTCACTATTCGGCCGAATACGAATAATTGCACCAACTATTCGGTCGAATACGAATAGGGTACAAAATAGGTCTACCGACAAACTTAAAAATTTTAAGTGTGAACAAAAGTTTCAGTTCGGAAAATTTAATACACAAACAATAAATTAACAGTTACGGTAACTACATGTAATTTTTGCATCATTCTGTCGGCCTGGGAAAACTAGGAATGGAACTAATTTAACTAAACTTAGAAAGAAGACGGGTGACACTGCGATACCGCGGTCCAGGCAGTAGAGAGTCACTTCAGTCCACTCGATATAGCACCCCACCGCCGCTTGTGCATAAACAGATGTCACGTGACCACTATTCGTATTCGGTCCGCCCGTTGCTCTTCGACCGAATACCGATTAACTATTTAGCCCACTATTCGGCTCCGAAGCGAATATTCTGTACCGCCCTAAATTTAAATTGTATTTTCATAGCAATAATGGTCACAAATTTAAGTACCGCCTTTTATATATACATAGAGACAGAGAGAGAGAGAGAGAGAGAGAGAGAGAGAGAGAGAGAGAAAGAAAGAGAGAGACGGACAGAGACAGAGACAGGGACAGGGACAGAGACAGACAGAGACAGACAGAGACAGACAGAGACAGACAGAGACAGACAGAGACAGACAGAGACAGACAGAGATGGAGGGAGAGAGGAATAAAGCTGCCATTGACTCATGAAGAGATAGAGAGAGACTTATATGCGTACATACAGACACGCAGACAGACAGATAGACAGACAGATAGACAAACAGACACACAGACACAGACACACAGACACACAGACACAGACAGACGGAGGTACAAATACACAGAGATTCAGGAAACAGACACAGAGATGGAGAGAACCATTATTGACTCACAACGCGTCATTGTTGCCTGTCATCGTTACATCTCTGATCGATACGTGGAAATCTTTAAAGAGCCTTCGTTGACTCCGTGGGCGTTCCCTTAATTTCCCCATCCACGAGGCTCTCCAAGGACTCTCCTCGCATCTCTTGACGGTCCTTCGGGACATCCGTCACCCACGTTCAATCCGTCGTGCCCAGCATCTGGCTGGACTCGGATGCCCTCCCTCGAGTGTCATTTTGAGGCCATCCATCTTGTTGACCGTGACAGTTGCTGCTTCCTGTGTACAACATTTGCCTCTTCTTTGTATTCGCTCTCGACGAGCGTAATCGTAAACTAGAAATCTATAAGAAGCTGCTCTAAAACTAAAGGCACAGGGCACAATGTTACTCACGAGCGTTGAAAACAGAAGAATTTGGAAGCAGAATGAGACGAAGAAGAAGCGATTAAGTAGATGAAGATGATGATGAATAGGCGGAAGGGGAAGGAAGAGGAAAAGAAGAACAATGGGATGAAGAAAGACGAGTAACACGAAGAAGAGCAATAAGAACAGGAAGAAGAAGAGCAATAACAACAGCGACATAAAGAAAAAGAAAAAGAAGAGAGCAATGAGGAGGAGAATAAGAACCAGAACAAGAGGAACAGGAACAAGAACAAATGAAATATGAAATACAAGCAAGAAGAGAAGATGAACCGAAAAGGAGCGTGAGAAGGAGAGGAAGACGACGTAGGCGAAGAGAAGAAGGAGTTCTAGCACAAGAGGACGAGAAACGCATTGGAAGTGGAAAACGCCGTCTTAAGATTTATCGAACTTGTCAAGTTGACTTCAGATCAATACTGCCTGCCTCGTCGTCGGTCTCGTCCATGTACCGTGGGATGTAGGGGTTCTGACGCTAACCGGACCGAATCCGCTCCGGACGTTGATAAAAACCACATCTATGGCCAGCTCTCGTCCTCATTGTCTTCCTGCCTGTTAGTTTGCTTCCACTTCTAACTCTCCCTTCCCATCCTTCCCGGTTTCTCCGTCGTATATCCAACCCCTGCTGGAGCGCATAGGCAGCGGGTTATGGGAGCGCATTAGACGAGGATATCGGACGGATTGGAAGGACGTCGTGATTAAGCATTGTCAGTTGCTAAATCATTTTATGTGCTCACGCCAACAAACCTGAGGCGCATCCTCTTATAAACATACGCACATACAGATACAATGATGTATACAAATATTAAGCAATACTTTCATGCATACATGAACACATACATACACACATGCGGTTAGTTGTTGTTTAACGACACTATGTCGTAGTGAAGATGACTACCGTCGCCCATCTCCTCTATCCAGTTTTGGAACTGGTGTTGTCAGCGTGCAAACAGTGGAGGAGTTCAAACATGCGCACATATAATAGATGGATGGATCGTGTATAGATGGATGACTGACTGACTTACTCACTCACTGACTCACTGACTGATTCGCTGACTCACGGACTCACGGACTGACTCACTTACTCACTCACTTACTCACTCACTGACTGAAACCTGTTAATCCATAGTACCCCATCCATAATTTTATAGAGAATTTGTATCGGTTATCCCTTAAATTATGAGCTGCAGTTACTGAAGTCCGACAGAATAAAAAAAGTGAACCGGTTGAACTGAAGATGCACAATTCGACCAAAGTACCTCAAAACAGAAGTTGGGCGAAATTCGAACAACGACCAATCAATGCGAACCTGACCGGATGTCCATTTAGCCAGGCGCGGCCAGGAATAAACCCATTGGGAATTCTCCCAATCCGGAAATTTCTATCAGTTATCCAATTCCACAGTAAACGCTTGTCCCAGGCGTTGCTTTGTTTGCAGATGCCTCTCTATGGCGCTCCAGTATCATCTCTTTCTCTATTTCTCTGTCTCTCTCTGTCTCTGTTTCTCACTCTCTCTCACTCTCTCTCTCTTCTCTCTCTCACTCTCTCTCTCTCTCTCTCTCTCTCTCTCTCTCTCTCTCTTCTCTCTCTCACTCTCTCTCTATGTCTGTCTCTCTCTGCCTCTCTCTGTCCCTGTTTCTCTCTCTGTCTCTCACTCTGTCTCTCTACTCTCTCTCTCTCTCCCCACTCTCTTTGTCTGTCTGTCTGTCTCTCCCTGTCTCTATGTCTCTGTTTGTCTGTCTCTGTAGTATATGTAATATATCTATATGTTATTTATTTATGACCGATTCCATCTTTTAAAATGTCACGTTGACAACATGACGTCAATCCTTCTAAGTCATTTCCTGTTTGTTTCCTGTCGCAATCGCGTCGTCTCAGTCTAATTACCATTGAAGCCCTGCAGAACAATCCCCACAGGACTACAGTCCGTCGACGAAAGCATGTCTTCTTAAATCATCAATTGCGCTGGCTAATGCTACTGATTACCTTGGCTCATATCACCAATTACCTTGGCTCATATCACCAACTATCTTTGGTCGCATCACCAAATTGCCTTGACTCATATGACCAATTATCAAAACACCAATTACCTAAGCTTTTACCACCAAATACATTGACTCACAAACTGTATCTAACGAATTACCTCGGCTCTTATGATCTTATCGCCAAGTACCTTGACTCATATCACCATTTACCTTGAGTTATATTTCGATGGTTTATGGAGGTAGTTCCCAGCCTTTTTAGACTTAGGGCTACTTTCGTTAACAAGGTTAACAATAGTTACTTTAAATTTTAACAGATTTTAGAATAGAATCAAATTGGTCTACACATGAATAAATTCCGGGTATAATCGTATTTTAGCGTATTATATAGTCTTTTGAAATTTTCCAACAAACAAATAGCGTATTTTATTATTATAATGGCATTCTATCATCAATCCAGCTTCCATTTAGGTATATTATTTGAATCAATCCAGCTTCTATTTCGATTTCTTTTCATCATTCGAGTTTTTGCGTATATGGACTTGTTTACATCGATTCCACTTCCATCGTAACGACATTCTCTTATCAATCCAGCACAATTATGCATGATATTTTCATCAATCCAGCTTCCATAATTCAGTTTCTACTTACACAATCTTATTTTCATTGATTCCGGCTCAATTTAGGGCAAAGTTGGATATATGTATTCGCGTAAAATATAAAAATACGCTGAAATATGAGTGGAACAAAACGGTCAATATTAAAATACGCTAAAATACGATTTTACCAAATTCCGGTTTAATAATTTTAAATCAATAATCAATAATGGAATTTTTGTTGCTGGATATCGTTAGCAAGTTTTTCAATGTCCTGGATGAAGATTAGCCCTAGCCAGAATCATTAGTCCGTTCAAATTGCAATCATTCAGCCGTGAACGGTATTTCCTTTTATTCAATTTAATTGCAGAAAAGGACTGTTCACATCCTCGCTCATTTCAGAAAAAGTTCGATTTCTGAAATAAAGCTAATAAGAGATTTCTTTTCAGACCATATTAAATGAAAAGTAAATACACCTGTTAGAAACTAAAAGTGAATCAACTGTATGCTGAGCCGCTAATATTATTTTTTATTTAAGAATTTGCGTTGGCATCTAACGAAACACAAATGTTGGATTATACATGTATTGGACATAGAAAAAAGAACCTAGCGGCACTTATCCAAGAAAGAATACTTAAGTATCAGCGGCTGCTTGTTATGATACAAAAAACCTGAAGACTATGAAATTGATTTTTTTTAAACACCCGTGACAGAGTCAAGTGGAGACGAAGGATCCGTGTGGCTAACCCCTCCATTGTGAGGGATTACTTCAAGCCTGAAGGAGATATTAGTGGCTGCTTGCTGGCATAGACTAATTTCGTGACTAGAGATATACTAAGAACATATATAATTGTTAAAATTGAACTGCAATGGTACATTTGATGTTACTGATAAATGTCAAAAAATGCAGCAATTGATAATAGAAAATAATTATTCTGTCAAATATCCAGTTTTTGCACGTATAGTTGTTATGTCTTTGATAGGTCGAGGTCTACTTTCTGAGGCCCGCGGGCCACATGTTGGGAATAGCTGGTTTACGGTACGATAAACCGGCACGTTTAGGCATTGCATGATGCGTTATGGTAAAAGCGCGACATGATTAAATTTATTTACGAAAAAGTATGGTATGTTATGTACTAAAATGGTATGATACGCTAAAGGCAATTATTGATATAAGCCAAAGTAAGATTCGAATAATAAGCCAAAATAGAATTCGTGATAAACGTAACAGTAGGATTCATGATACTAGACAAGGGGTGGGAAACCGCGGTCCTCATGCGGCTCGCGGAAACATGTAATGCGGCCCACGAGACATGCCAGCTCGATTAATAGTTTTTAAATTATACACAATTGTATGTAAAATCCTTTGAAAATTTACAATCCCAGTGTTAAAATTTCAAATTATTATAACAATATCAATTAATTACTATTCATAATATTAAGAAATCATGAGAGAAATATTAAGCCAAAGGTAATACGTGATGTCAACCAGGTACATCTCGCTCTCCGATATACCTGTGTCATAAGTTGTCCATGGAAGATTTTCCTGGAGCTAAAGGAAAATTGGACGAAGGCGCAATTGCCACAGCAACAACAGCCGATCGTTGATTTACAAGACCTGACTTCGTGTTGTCAGCTTAACATTAAGGTTCGTCACGTGCCCGGCGGAAACCGAACCAAAGACTGCATCAACCTCGACGTCCTAATTTCAATCATGCATTTATATAGCGCCAGTAGTCAAATATTCTCGGATATGGGAGTATATTAAATTTTACTCAAGTAGAGAGGCGGCAGTGACGTAGTTGACGTGAAATTACGCCATCAATCGCCAGGCGGAGCTAACGGTCGTTAAAACATTGTCTGGTGACTATACATACGTATATATACTTAGCGATGGTTAATTAAAGTCTCGACTACTCATCTCTTTCAACTCGTATATCGACTAAGGCAGAGTAGTAGTTGTAGCAGAAGTAGTAGTTGGTGTGGCTGTGGAAATGCTAGTAGTAGTAGTTGTTCTTCTTGTAATAGTACGGTCGAATGTGGTGGCCTGTTCAGTTAAATTACCGGGACCTCTGACCCACAGAATCGCAACAGACGTAAGCCTACACATAAAACGTGCTACAGGGTAAAGTAATTATATTAATAACTATTGGCAATTAGTCGCCATAGTCACTAATTACTAGTCATAAGGTGTTGGCAGCTAGTAATTAGTATTTGTAATTAGTCATCAATCATCAGTCATTGGAATTGCAAATTCATACAGTACCGCTTCAACACATAAGGGAATTATTCCACACCACCACCTAACAGTCTGAAATCTGAATGTTGTCTTCGACAGCTGGCATAAAATGGAGACTGAGGCGTATGTGTACGTCTCGTATTGCATTTTGGGGCCATCCACATATTACGTACGCAGTGATGGGAGGGAGGGTTCCGAATTTCGTCAATTTTGCGTACGAGTGCGTACGGTGGGGTCCAGAAAATTGTGCAAGTACGCAAATAATAACTGTGTAATTATGACGTCCACAATACGGAATATTAAAATCAGAACTATAAACCCACTCACAGATTATATTCCTGCTTAATCAATTTTATGTAGCATAAAAACTGTTTAAAATGAAAGTGTTGTTAGTGTTTTATTTCTTCATAACAGTTAATTTGAGCTGTTAAATATGATACACCTAGAAAAATGAATAATCTATGATAAAATCAATGTCTTGTAGCTAAATGTATTTGACCTTTGCAAAAGATTGGGCGGATAGAGTTCAGATGTACGTACGCATGGGGCGCGAGGGTCCACGAAATGTACGCGGTGCCCCAGAGGTAGGGGGTCCGAAAATCCAATTTTTTTGTATACGCAATATATGGATGGGCCCTTTAAAGTTGAGTGGGTCGATCACAGAGAAACCAGATGGATTGTATAATCGTCGATATTAAAAGGTTGGCAAAACAATGACTAATTACAAACTGCTTACTGCTAATGAATATTAATTAATAACAAATTTCTAGGTTCTAATAACTCATTACTCATTACTCATTGCTCATTTTGTCCGTAAACGTCGCAAATTACTGCTTCTCTTGTTCCTTTGCTTTGGAACAATCTTCCCTCTCCTATTCGCTCTTTGAAACTGGAGGTGCTTTTACTTCTGCCCGTGCTCTTAAGAATTTCCTTTCCCGCAGGGCTTTTCGCACCTCTGACCCTAGTGACACCACTGTTAGAAGCGCTATAGAGATCTGTAAATAAAATGGAAACTACAATACAAATCATTGGTTACTAATAATGTACTTATCCTTTTCTTGCAGCTACTAGCCATCGTGTCCGTCTTATTCATCGTCGTATCGACGATTTCTCTCACCCTAAACACGATCCCCTCCCTTCAGAGCCGCGACCGGCATGGAAACGCGACGGATAACGAACACCTGGTGGCCATTGAGGCCGGATGCATCGGGTGGTTCACACTCGAGTACGTCCTCCGCTTCTGGGCCTCCCCCAGCAAGCTCGTCTTCCTCAAGGGAGCGATGAACGCCATTGACCTCCTCGCCATCATGCCCTACTACATCTCCCTCATGCTGCTCGAATCGAACAAGAGCACGGAGCAGTTTCAGAACGTTCGCAGGGTCGTCCAGATCTTCCGCATCATGCGGATTCTTCGGATACTGAAGCTGGCGAGGCACTCCACGGGATTGCAGTCCCTCGGCTACACCCTCCATCGCAGCTACAAGGAATTAGGGTTGCTGATGATGTTCCTAGCCATCGGGATTCTCGTCTTCTCGAGCCTCGCCTACTTCGCCGAGAAGGACGAAGAGAGGACTGCCTTCCACAGCATCCCGGAGACGTTCTGGTGGGCGGCAATCACCATGACGACAGTCGGATACGGAGATATGTGTCCCACGACGGTCTGGGGTAAGCTGGTAGGGGCAGCATGCTGTGTCTGCGGGGTACTCGTCGTTGCCCTGCCGATCCCTATCATCGTCAACAACTTCGCCGAATACTACAAGGACCAGATGCGCCGGGAGAAGGCCCTGAAGCGCCGGGAAGCCCTTGAGCTGGCCAAGAAGAGTGGCAGCATCGTGTCCTTCAGCGCCATGAACGTCCAGGACATGGACTGGGGCGGCAGCGGTGGTATCGGTGGAGCTGGCAGGGAGTCCGCCTCGGCTCAGGTGGTGGTAGCCAGTCCTTCGTTCCAGCGATTCGCTGGCACCAGGAACAAGATCAGGCACGCCCTCAGCATGTCAAGGCTGGCCAGTTCCCCCAGTTCCGCCCAGTTGAATGTCACCCGAAAGGATGGAGCCTTCAGACTGGCGGCATCGAACCCGAACCTCTGTATCTCAGAGGTAGGACCATGAATCAAAGCAGCTCGACGAATGAAGTGTCGGGTAACGTAAGAATACGTTAGTTGAAACAGGGCATTTGAAAGAGACCTTACGAGTAGATGTCTAGATTTCAAATATAAATACGTGCAAGCACTGACACATGTAGTAGATCATAGTATCTTTCGAATTATAAAGCGCCTTTTACAGATTAGGCCCTAGTTATTCAGAGGTGTTCTCAGTGCGGAAACCCCGTGAAATAGGAAACTCCTTTTAAGTGCGAGAAGGTGTTGGAGAGAGCTAGTTATTAGTTTATCCTTACTGACGGAGGAAGGGAGGAAGGTCATTTTAGCTACATGGAACCACAACAGCAAACGCCCGGTGTTGGGCCAAGGCAGTCAAGACTATCAAGAACAGAGCGCAAGGAACGAGTTTGGATTGCAGATAATGGTCAGAGATATCTTGAGGCACTAGTAAAAAGATCTTGTAGTGGATACACACAGTGATAGGAAGCAAGTGCAAGACTTCAAGCATGTAGTATTATTTAGAGATAGGCACAAAGCAAGGAATAATATACAGTGCTTGCTAACTTAAATACATAATTAAGTAGGTCCCTGCCAGCACATAATGCCTCTGCAATTTTCCAATAAAACGGCCGCACTGCTAAAACGCACGTGATTCGATACGAAGCGATGCATATATGTTGGTGTTTCTTTATGGTTCAGGAGAGGTCACTGTCGGCCAGGTCATCGAGGACGCACTTCGCATCGCTGTCCAGTCCAAATCCCGGTGGGGCCAGGAAGCCACCCCCCGAATCACCGAATCAGCTCCAGCACGGGAGAGGCTCAGGTCTCACGCTTTTATGTAGCACCGCTCTAAGCAACACGGATTGGAGAATTTAATTTAATCTGGCACTGTGTCTTTGGATGTATGTGCGTTTGTATGCGTTCGTCTGCATGTCTGTCTGGCTGTTTGCCGGTGGGAATATGATGCATGGAAATTTATGGTAGAGTCATCTATCTTTTATTAGATTGGACTTGATTGGTTTAGGTTGGGTTGGGTATATTGGATTGGACTAGATGGGCTTTGATAATTTTGACCGGAATATAGATGAGATTAGGCTAGATAAGATGACAATGGATTTAACAGGATTATGTTTGATTGGATTTAAGGGGTTGGATTTGACTAGATTAGACTAGATTGAATGTAACCGTATCCATACCTTATCTTCGTGCACCTCATTTACCTTGCTAAATTGTCTATTACCTTATTACCATAATTGACCTTACCTTATGTTGAATTATATAAGATTGTGTTACCTTATCTTCTTACTTTGATGTTTCTTATTGTCATCGAATTTATTGTAAGAATTAAATATAATTAGATCGGATCACTTTCCGGGATATCTGCTCAGAACGATTTCTTTTAAAAGCAACAGAATCTCAAACTTACTTCTCTCTTTCCAGCCGAACTGCCAAACACTGGTCACACGGTGGCGCCTTCGGTCGCTCGCGTGTGTCTACATCCGTCCAAATCGGAAGCGCGCTACGCCTCGGAAAGAACGCGCAAGAAGAGCTCGCTCAAGCGGGACGCCCGCAACCACGAGGAGATGGAGGGTCTGCTGTCGAGGGAGAGTCGGCCTGGGTCCTCCCCCTCGCGTTCCCGATCGGTGGACGGTCCCCAGGCCGTTCGATTGGCCTTCTCTGACCGGGTCGAGGCCTCCGCCCCGTCTTCCCATTCTTCGCACGATTTCTGCACGGGTCCCTACGCTCCTGGGGAAGCCGGCCCGAACGGCAAGGGAGTGACGAGTCCCTTGGGGCGAGCCCTCGTCTCGAAGTCCTCCACGTCCTGTTCGGGTCAGGGCTCGACGTCCGCGGCCACTCTGGAGCTGGAGGACACACCAGGTAACAACGGACAGTCCCCGAGCCACTCTCGCTGGCAGGCCAACTGCCGTCAAAGCCCTGTCAGGTCGGACTTGAAGCCGATCCGGCTCAACAGTCTCGCCGGGGACGAATACTCGACGCCGGCGCACTCTCGGGACGGCGACGACGCGGGCACGGACCGTGGCCAGCGGGACGCCAAGCGGCACAAACCCGACGACTGGGGCCGTTACCGGCAGAGGGCATGGTTCGCACCGTCCGCCAGTCGCCTGCGACGGGACTCCCGGCTGATGCCCGGGTGTTGCTGGACGCGGACAGACTCGGCCAAGTCGCAGGGCTCACTAGGTGACCAGTGTGGGTTCTCTAGGACGGACGGACTGGAGAGGAATCAATTGCTCGGACTGAACAACAGCAACACGAACTCCGCCTACTTGATGCAGGCGACGACCGAGACGTCGTTCGTCGTGGACGGCAGCAGCCATGTGGGCACCACCACCGTGGACCACACGGCCACCGTGAACCTCAGGCCCTCCCTGGTGACCAGCGACACGACCCTCAGTCTCGACGCCAATCCGGCAGCCCTGGCTGTCAACGCCTACCGGTTCCACCGCGACCACCTCGACAACCTCGTCCTCTGCACCGAGGATCCATCGCTCGCTGACTCCAAGATCGCTTTCATCGACGACTTCGACTAGCCGTGGGTGGCTTCCGGGTGTTACGGAACAGTAAATATAAACGACGGCTCCCTTCTGGTATTCCGGTATGGGCAGCCTGAAACCGAAGAGAGCGGGTCATGCGGATCAGGTAATTAAAACAACAGCTCTTTTCTGGTATTCCGGATTGGGTACCCTGCTCCGGAGAGGGCTTGTTCTGGCCTCCTCTGAGGCGGTCACCGTCTATGGACCCTGCAGGGCAAGCCCCTCACACGCGATAATTGCTCAACGCCGCCCATGTCCTGAACTCTGGAGGGAGAACAATTTCAATCACGGTTGTATAGGTTTGAGTGACGCATGTGACGGTCACGTGTCGTGTGCTACATAATCTGACAGCCGATCTGACCATGTGATCATCTTCTGAAGCGTGGACGGGATCTGACGACGCAGATCTGACTCGTTAGCGTTTGGCTCAGATGCGAGGATCTCGCAGAGGTTCAAAGCTGGCCTCGAATCTGACGATGAGACTGAGATTGGAAACCCAGCTTCGATCGATAGTGTAGAGTGAACGAATAACGGTTGATCCTTTTGGCACAGGACCCAGTTTTCAAATCGAATCCGAAAGTTGAGTGGATATCTGGAGTCTCTGAAAAAATTCTAACTACGACGCCTGTTCTACCCACTCATTTGAGATTTATAAGACGAAAGACTATACAGGGCCAAAGTCTCCATACAAAATAGACAGTGTTCATTTTTGATATTTTGCCTCAATGACATCCATGAGAGAATGACATCAGTCAGAAATGACATCGGTTCATAAATGACTTCCGTCAAAAAATGTCGACCATCAAAAAACTGACGTTCGTCAAAGAATGAGATGCGTCAATAATAATCGTCTTGTGTGTGTTGAAGTCAGTTTCATTGTAGCCTCGATCTATCTGAGTGAGACATTGAAGTTTTCTTATTAAATCAACACCGAATGATTCGCTCTTAGGTTGAGACAGGCTGTCAAGCTGTCTCATTATGTAGTATTAATAATTAATTATTATTATTAATAAATGGCCATGCTCATCTAACAAAGGAACTCGCGTCGATTCAGTCGTTGCCATTGATTGTTGGACGCTGTCAAACAAACGAATGTCGTCACAGTTCAAAGGGGCGGAGCTTTGAGTCGTTACCATGGTTACGTTTTGTAAATCGTCACTTAGATTTCGTGGCAGATCGCAGGAGGCGGAGCTTAAAGTAGCTGCAGCCTGCAATGGTTGGGCATTGCAACCTTGTCCTAGACCAGAGAGGCGGAGCTAAGAGTCGCTACCCTGGACAATAATTACGTCACTCAGGTTTATTGCAGATAAAAGAGGCGGAGCCTAGAGGCCGTTGCCGTGACTACCCAATGTAGTGATAGGTACATCACTCAGGTTTTGTTGCAGATCAAAAGTTTCTACCATGAATTCTCTTTGTAAATTTCGTCACCCAAGTTCTGTGCAAGATCATTAAGGCGGAGCTTAGACGTCGCTGCCACGGCATCCTATCGTAAAAAGCACATGACTCAGTTTTCCTGCAGATAAGAAGGGCGTGTCTTACCGGTGGCTACCATGGTTACTTGTATAATACGTCACTCAGGTTATGTGTAAGACAAGAGGGCGCGGCTTCTCAGACGACACCTGTGAGACAGACAGTTAGCGCTAAGCTGGATTTTCCGTGTGCCATATGCTCTGGACATGCTGAAACTTCTACAAATCGCAGGAAATTCTCGATTTTGGCGGAGGCAACAAGCTGCAATAAGCATTGGCGTCGTGTAACTTTGGCAAAGGAAATCCGCATTTTAATGTGTGTTTATGGTAAATGACGCAATAGGCCACACGTGGATCCCGAATTGAGTATGTATACTTAACTAGAGGAAGCAACTGCTAATCGCTGCAATCTAAATGTTTGTAACTATACTCGCCAGAACAGCAACATGCCTGGTTTTCTAGGCACAAGCAGTATTGTGTACTTTCCTCGTATGCTCAATTCATTACAGCATGTTCTCTGATATCCTACTCTCGGACATGGTATCCTATAAATGATATAAATCACGATGAGTTGTGTTATCAAAATCATATCTGATAGCCTATGTCTTATAAATGATTTCTTTTATAAAGCACTTGCTATTGCATCTTAGAATGATGATGGCTCATTGGGCTATTTTATAAATCATGAGCGATATGATATCTTATGAATGATATCTGATACGACAAGTTTACTTATTATATGATACGTTATGTCGAAAGTGATACTTGACATGTTATGCTATGCATAATTATCTTATATATTATCATATAAAAAATTTCTTCAATGATATCTTGGGAAGGATAAGTCAGATAAGATATAAAAATATCTTATATAAGACACTTGATGTGATATATGGGGTCCTTAATACAGGATATCTGTCATGTTATAAGTTGTATATTAAGCCTATAAAATTATATCCTAAAATGACCCATTGTCAACATATCTTAGCTAAAATAATTGACTCGGTTTAAAAAAATAAAGTATTGCGTGATATCAGATGATAGCCTATCTTACATGTCTTATAAAAATTAGTATATGTTAATAATAACAATAACAATAATAATTACTATTATAATAATAATGGCTATCTTTTAAAGCGGTTTCAATTATCAACACGCCTCAGTGCTGTCGCGTATCGCGGTACCTGCCTTACAGTTATGCTTGAACTGGAGGAGACGTAACAGTTCCAGATCACCAAATTTTGAATATAATAATAATAACAATATTAGTAATAATAATAATAATAATAATAATAATCATAATAATAATCATAATAATAATCATAATAATAATAATCATAATAATAATCATAATAATAATAATCATAATTATTATTATAGATTTAATAGATAGATATATAGAGCGTAAATGCATATATAAAAATCATCAAATATTGTTTCTGTGAAAGTGCTGACTCTGCTTACAGTCATTATAAAAATTTCAATATATTTTGATCAACAGAACATAATGGAGAACCTTGACCTTGCAATGGCTGATTGAAACTTTGAAGATCCGAAGAAACCTAAAGATATTTAGTACTTTTTATCCAATCGCTATATTTTTAAGACGAACCCAAAAAAAGCATGACATAGAATCATAGAACATATGCCTTTTTTACTGGGCCAGCACGCCCTGCCGAGCCGACATGTCCGGGCACGCCCGTGCCGAGACAAGCCTAGGAAAGAAGGATCGTGCCGAGATCGGCACTCCGGCGAGAGTCGGTCCGTGCCAGGCCAGGACGACCCGGCACGCCCGGTCCGAGATGGGCTAACGCCCAAAAGAAAAACAGCTCGGGTCGTAATAAGTCACAATAGACAACTATCTCACCCAGTATATAGCGCCGCCGATTGAGGGCAAATAACACCTCATTGCATAACGCTACACTCTTTACCTACTTTAGAAGAATGGATTTTCCTGCGAATTGGGATCAATGAAAAAGGACGAGGCTTTCAAAAGAATTCGGCTGAATCCAAGTGATCAGGAATTCAAAGATGCTACAAGTGCCGTCTTTTTCACGGTCAATCAAATAGTTAGGGTGAGAAGGGCATTGCACTTAATCAGTTCTAAAGAAAATTGTCATTTTGAGTAAATTATGTTAAATAGTGTTTGTTTTTTCATCCTGCATATTGAGCGCAGTCAGAGCAAGACGCTTTATAAACAAACGTTGCACGTAAGGCAGCGATGGACGAAGAAATTCCATAAGCTCTGAATGAAAGGTTTTTCTTTTGGAAAAAATAGTTAGTTGAAATAATTTTCTTAACATTTTGATGAAGGGAATCAATGCACTTTTCGCTGAAATGTCAAGCGATTCTACAAGTTCGTGTATGGCATGGTGGCCGATTGGTTAGAGCAGTCAGCCCGTAACGCAGAGAGTGCGGGTTCGACCCTCGTCCGAAGCAGTTACTGCGTAGGGATCTTGAGCAAGTCCTTCACATACAATTGCTCTGCATTACAACTGCAAAGATGCCCTCGAGGCGTGTGTCCATTTATGAGCTGATTGTAAAATGGAAATACCAAATTACTGTCGTATTGTATTGTGTGCTGTATAGTTCGGTCTTGCATCAATTTGTAGCCATAGTGTTTGGTCGTTGGTCCAGACCCAGCAGACGCGAAAAGTTATGAAATATTGCTAACCGATGCAAATGCCTTGACGTACATAATAATAGTATTATTCCAGTCAGCCCCAAGTCATTATTAAACTGATAAAGCGTTTTTATATTTTTTATAAGTTTTCACTTGGGACATGAATCATTCAACTATTGATACACTGACACGATCATATTACGATATCCTGTCATTATATCTTTTCATTTGTCATCTTAGCTTGTAACGTAAGACTGTTCTGAAGAATTTCAAATAAAATTTTCTCCATTGTAATAATCTTCACTACATTAGGATTACAAAAGTTGACACTCAAATCCGTCATTGCTTGAGCTTTCGACATTTCTTTCAATTTAAGTTAATTATATTGAGAATTTTATTAAATAATTAGAAAATTAATCTTCACGAGAGGCAATGTTTCATGCTTCTATTAATTAACAGAGATGAAGTATGGAAGAGGTGTCTACTTTTCCACAAAAACTTCAGCTACTTAGCGCATAAGATAGCGTATGCAGACGGGAGTAAAAGCCCGATTGTTCCTTCACAAAATCCTAGAAACGCAAGTAAGAACTACGATTCGAATGTTGACAATGTCTTCAATCCGACCGTCTTCGTCATATACAACGATAATCAAGCCTACTCCAAATATTTGATCTGCTTTAAGTGGAAGTTCCAAACTTGGTTGGTTTTTCAGTAATCAGTGGAGCGTTTAGACGAGCATCGAAGTAGGCCTAATGTTTTCTGTAGGCCAAGGCTGATTACAATAACATACAAGGTATTTATGTAATTTCTTTTGCTAATGGTCAATATAATTATTATTTCTTTGTTTGTGCGTTATTGCCAATGTCCATCTTCTATGATTTTTAAAGAAATTGAAGACGATTACATGAATTGGATTTGTAGATTTAGCACAGAAAAACAGAAAATATGATTGCAGATTTATGGTTTCGTTGCAATGACTCAGGAATGAAAAGTGAAGCTAGCTCACACCGAGCAACAGGGAACAGTGGATATCTGACAATTTTGAGTGCCACTGAATAACCCGATTAGGACCAACGCTATTACAGATAAACTCTCTTATTTAGTTTCAGTTTAAGTTCGCAATCTAGATAGGAGAACTTGTGGGATTGGGAAGCGACGTTAGTTGGTTACTTAGTTTCATGACCACTAAGCTCTCCATATTAGGGAATTAACACCAAGGTTAGGTGGGGCTTGCAGCGGTGTCCAGGTGTCCTTTGGCTGTATTACCATGTCCAGGTCACACTAATCCTTCAACCTGGACTACAACGCTTTTTGAATTTCCTATCTGACGTCAGCAAACCTTCGAGTTCCCAATTTTTATTTTATTAACTACTTGCGCAGGTTTTTTGACATACTTTGCTTGATGGCTCACATTAACAAAATATCGTCAGATATTCTCAGTTCATCCATCTATTGTCAACGAGGGGACATCGATGTCTTGGTCTTCCAAACTCAGATGAATTATAGGCCTAGATCAATCTATCAATCAAGCCAACAAACACCAGTTACGTTTTGGCCAATTTAAGCAATGCATTTACAGTTTATAGGCGTTTCATAGCCAGGTTACAAACCTATATAAAAATCCAGGAACGTCCACATAGGGGGTCCGGAGGCAAAAGCCTCCAATTTCACGTGGGGGTGGTAATCTTTTAGTCTGGGGGGAATCTTGCCTTGCCAACACTGGCGACCGAGGATT
Organism: Bimastos eiseni; assembly: GCA_959347315.1. Lineage (NCBI taxonomy): Eukaryota > Metazoa > Annelida > Clitellata > Crassiclitellata > Lumbricidae > Bimastos > Bimastos eiseni. The sequence continues at coordinate 58,667,887 of OY365807.1, forward strand.
TGCCCCAATTACTCAGAGGGGATTGACTCCCTGTAAAGATCAGAAACGTTTCGATTCCAGTCATTTTTGATTACTCCATAACGTTAGGTGCCTTGATTTCACAGATATAGGGGAGAGTAGTGCAAAGCGCCCATGGTATAAGGTATGAACCTTTTTCAGTCATCTAATGTACCGAAACCAAATTTTAGTTTGAATCTGTTAATTTCAATTCCGGTCGAAAGACAGCGTTCTTTCGTGTTATCTGTTAACAAATCACTCGTTATCAACAAAAGTCTATTTTTACGAAAGCTGATGTAGGTAGCATTTACGGTTTCAATTTTTTTAAATATAAATTATGTTTTTAATGTCGTCCAAAGATGTATGTTTTCTTTGCTAACTTGACATTCAGAAATGCTACAGTGCGATTGAACCTGTCATTGCTTCATGTGACTGGGCGTCTTGTCTCATGTGACTGGGCGTCTTACCTCACCTGATCGACCTCCTGTGTACACCAAAGGCGCCCACAGTTTTACCTCAATATGAACATATTTTATAATCTGCTGATTGAAAACCGTTAAAAATATACATGTATTTTGCACTAAAACACTTTTTCGCTACAGAAAATGGTACGAAAGTATATTTAATTATATGAGAGAAAGACAAAGAGCGGAGAGTACGGTCTTGAAACATTGGAAAAATTGCTTTATGCGAAAGTCAGATCGGGTGAGAATTGCTAAATTATGATTCCACGAAAAATCCTTTCTAGGCTTTTAAAAGAATGCAATACTTTCAGTGGGGCAAAATGCCCAGTTTACGCATTTTGCCCCGTATAAGGGCTAGATGCCAATTTTGACCAAACTGGTTAATGACAATTTTAAGCTCAAATTTTAATCTATTTACCCTTTTTTAATCTAGTGACCTTGAAGCATCAGAGCAGATGTTGTTGCTGATCATAAATGTTTATCAGCTGTCATTAGGCATTGCACTCTGAACACAATTGCCCTTAATATGGGCGCTTTGCCTCACCTTCCCCTAAGCTTAGGCGTACAACTTTGATGTGCAACCAGCGTTCTAGTCAGAACGAGCAGCTAAACGTAATCTAAGCCAAACTTGGATGAATAATTATTCACGACCTTAGGTTAACTTTCGTAAATAAGGCTTAAATAACCATCAGTCAAACCAGTTTAAAGGGGGCGACGAAATGGTTCGACATCCCAAGCCCAGTAGAAGTGATGACGTTTGGGCTTGAATTGGCAATTTCGTATTCAGTCAGAAACTGCCTCCAAATGATCTCGAATTTTGAGGCTGAAAATCTTTGAGTCTTTCGTCGGCGCATTCGATTGGTTGGTTTGAAGGCGTAGCGGTGTAACGTCAGAGACCGTATTTGAAGCTGATTGGCTATCGTCATTGAGACCGTTAAAGAGCTGGGCTAACTGTTTTGCCTCGGCTTTATACAGTTCGCACTCGGACTTGAGGCTTGCTAGCATCTGGATCAGGTTATCGACCTCACCCTAGAATAGTTAAGATCATTATGGCTAATCACATTTAAGGTACGATAGGATATAAAAAGTACCAGACAGTAAAGAAAAGGTATGGCAGGGTGTGAAAAGTGTAAAAATGTATGCATTAAAGTTATGATTACATTAAAGTTGTGCTGTAGTAGTGTAGTGTACATGTAGGCAGGGCCTTACCGAGGGAGGGGCCAGCGAGGACGTGGCCCAGAGCGCAAATGCGGGAAGGGCGAAAATTTCAGGATAGAATAACTTATTATTCCATAAAATGCACTATTTTCAAAATGTGGGAGCGCCAAATTGATGCTAGGCACAGGGATCAATTATAGTTCGGTTAAGGCCCTGCATATAAGCCTATACCGGATAGCTGTAAATGGCATCATGAAACACAAAACGAACGAAGTTTAAAGAGTATGATAAAGTATGCTGTCAATGGTACGAAAAGGTATCCTAATATTTGGAATGGCTTCTGCCGACACACTTTACAACAGACTTAGGTTACAGTAAGGTATGCCATTTTTCCGGGGCTGGAGCAGGACACAGGAGCGCCTCTGAGTAAAAAACTAGAAATCTTGAAAGGGGCGCAATAAAGATTTCTGAGTGAATGAAGAAATAAATAGGATGTACGACATAGCACAAATGGTACTCATGCATATATAGAAATAGTACTTAACGGCACTAAAATGAAGACAAAGGATTGGTATGGTAAATAATGAGAATATTTTTGACATATACCTATAGTTTCATTGCATTAATAATCATAACTAGTATCTAATGCCGATGGCTACTAATACCCTCTCATCATCTTACCCTGGTGTAGTGATTTTCTGCATGGTCTCCGCCATTGGCAGTGGCTGGTGTCTCGCTTTCCCAGGCACTATCTGGTTCCCTGAAGACGAGAGGACCACAGGGAACGCAATACATCGCTCGAACAGCGCCATGTTTGTTGAGGGCAAGGGTCAGACGGTGGATCTGAGACACTCCACAACCATCGGTTACGACTCGACTTCGCAGTTTCCGCGTTCGACAGAATATCACTAGGATCTGTTCAACAGTCGTTTACTTTACAATACAATTGTAATTTTGATAATGCCCTCCGTCGTCAAGATCCGTCTGCCACCTAAGCAAATAATAGTTATCCAGCACCTAATGGAGTAGATTCGTCTACTATAGATGTGCTTTTATCACAAGAATCGACTATATTATTCTTCTCCTTTCATATAACTAGTCTCTTTTCCACATAAAAAAGGCGAGTTTCGGTAATACAATAATCAAATGGACCAAGAATTTAGAGAATCAAGAATTCGAGGACCGCCACCTCTGAATAACCATCACTGACTGACTAGTAGAGGTAGTAGTAGTAGTAGTGATGATAGTAGTTGTAGTATCTGCTGTATTTGCAGCGTACCAGTAGTAGGGGTGGTGATGATTGTTGCAGCAGTCGTTATAATGTACTAATCGTAGTAGCAACACTGGTAGCTGGAAGACGTAGACGAGAGATTAACTCGTTACCACGACTTAATAAAATTAATAGTGCGAACGAGTTATTAACAGGCTGTATATATATATATAATCTGTCGTATTATATATATATATATATATATATATATATATATATCCACCTATGTTGCGTAATTCTATGTTGCGGTGGATATATATATATATATATATATATATCCACCGCAACATAGAATTACGTGCTTAAGAGCAACAACATGGCGGTTTCTTATTTGCTTAGGATTCAGAACAGATGGCGCCCTATGATCCGGCGAAAATCCCACTGTGCTGCCATCTAGCGTCTGTAGTACGTGTAGGGTTGTATGGCGTGCCGCTGTCGCATAAACCGTTCTGTTTCCCACCGATAGCAGAGTATTAGAACCACACGTGGTCCTGGCTGGTAAAGCTCTAGCAACAGATGCGTGGTGTAGCTTCATAAATAAATCACTGCCGTATCGATGCGCTATATATATATATAATTGTTGCGGTATATAAATAAGTATATATATATATATATATATATATATATAATTATACATATATAATAATATATGCGCGTGTGTGTTTTCATGTATTTGACAGAGGATGGATGATGAAGGTAGGCAGATAATTTCCGGTTTAAGACGGGTGGGAGACCTTGGAGGTTGATATGGAACAGAAGATAAAAGTTTAGAACAGATTGGTTGAAGAGGCAGGCATTGACTAGGCAAGTAATTTAGTGCAAGTAGGAACTGCACCTTTAAAAAACGACATTACGTTACAACGTAAAAAACATCAGAGTCTTGTCTGCGGTAGTGGATGTTCGAGGGAGTGGTATTGTCCGGTAGTGGATATGTTTCTATCTGGTACTAATTGAGGGGAGAGGCAGTGACTTTGTACAGGGGAGTTACAATCTCAGTTTCGTTTCTCTGAGCCTGTAGACCCCGTATCACATCTCCCTAGATCCACGTTCTGATGTTCAAAGTTCTATTCATCCGTCCATATATACAGAACCATGGTATTGCTACCCTTTTCTGCTTAGAACACGTCTGACACGGTATATAGTCTAATAATTATCAACATGCGTTGTCCTCTCTTGTCTCAGACCATCTTCGATTCGAGAATTGGGGACATCTTCCAGTCTCCGATTTTCCAGCGCAGGGGTGGGAGGAATTAAACCCCAGCTTCTGCTACCAGGACGTTGGTATATTTGTGCGGAATTCTTTAGATTCTCAGAAATTCTCTGCTTCTTTTTTACAACTCGGTCGGAGCACGGACAGTTCCACTCCATCCACCTCTGCTTCTTGTTTCTTTCAATAATAGGTCGAATGGTAAACCCAGTCCATCGTCCAATTGATTGTAATAAATAAACAGATTTGCTGCTGGCTCTGTGATGTGGATACGATGCTGGTCTGCACAACGGAGTTCAGCTACAGAGGAGATAATCTGTTACGCTGTCACATGAAACTATTATATGTAACAGACGCAATGCTATACAATTCAGTGCAATATAACAACACCACGATAAAATGGAATTCAATACATTCACTATACTATACAATACAATAGAATTGAATGGAATACAAACAATTCAATACGATACGCAATGGCCAACCTTTGGGATGAAGAGAATTCAATTCGTACATTTAAAATGCCATACAATACAAAATAATACAATGCAATCAAATACAAAGAAGACAATTCAATACATAAAATATAAACCAATGCAATATACAGAGAATACAATCCGTACAATCTAATACGATTTAATAAAGAAATACAATATGGTAGAATGTCTCACCTTAGGAATGAAGAGAGCTGTCAATGTAACGGCGAGAGTGAAATGTGTCCGCAATGATATCAACAGGAAGAGATTGATATCCGGTCTATAGCACAACACCTTTCTACAATCATATACGCAAAACACAAGCGTATCTTAACATAATAATAATAAAATAATAATAGTAAAACAACACGATACTTATGCAAGAATTCGATCAACTACTAGCCACTTGATTTCTTTAGCCTCGACATATGAACGCGTCTGGTTATATAGACTATATCATCGCCATCTCATCTTCCCACCCACAGTGTAAGGTCAGTGTACTTATCGTAGCTGAGTTGGCTAATATAGGCCCAGGTAGAGCAGAAATCACGAACCAAATTTCTGCCCCAGCCAGCATTTGATTCGCTTACCTCTCTATTGAAATTCCAGCATACAAACAACTATTCTATCGAGACCTATAGTCCATAAACTTCTGTTTACTGTGTCTTCCCGCTCTCAACGGTCTGCGCATTGATTTGAACTCTTACTGTTCGCCAGTTAAGGTTACTGAGTACTGCTATGACTAGGCTCCCGTGGATTATGCGAAAAATTTTCGTAAATTATGCGGAAAATTTTCGTAAATTATGCGAAAATATGCGAAATCGCATAACCCTCTGATCCTAGTCATCAACAATTACGTCATCTGGTCGGTAAACTATATCCCGTATAGGGTAATAATAGCCTGGACAAGCCAGTTATAGTTGACACTGACACCGAAATTTTCTAGCTTTATGCAATAATTTTCGAAACTTTACATAAAAAAATTTATGCGAAAACCGCCTATTTATGCGAAATCGCATAAACCACTGGGCCCTAGCTATGACCCAACACCGTGCCACTAACATCTAAGTATGTACCTATGTACATATATATATATATATAGTAATATACACATCTATATTTGGCTTCACACATACAAATATAATTATATATATACATATAATTATATATATATATATATAGTATATGAGTGGAAAATTTACACGTATCTTGCACATGATATTTATCGAAGTATACTGTGCTCTATGTCGATGGAGATAATTGCGATGGTGCGTGCGTCGATTAGATGTTTCTCACCTGGAGTACAGGTAGAAGACGGACCAGAGTAGTTCGTTCCAGAGAGCGTAGCTGAGAGGTTGCGTGTCGTTGTACGGCTGAGGTGCATGGCGACATTGGTAGCACAGAGACAGCGCCCAACACAGGAAGAGACATTCGCCTGCAATGACGTATAGACACAGAGGTGACTGTGTTATTGGAAGGCTATGGATAAGAGGCGGGAGAGTATGGTGAGTGGGTGATGGAGGTAGGGATGGATGTGTGGGTGGATAGGTAAATGGATGGGTGTGTGGGTGTGAATGGATAGGTGGACGGATATATGGATAGGTGTATGAATAGATGAGTGAATGAATAAATGAATGGGTGAAAGGGTTTTGGATGGATGAATTGATGGGTGGATTTATGATGGGTGGATGGATGCATGCATGAATAGATGGGCAATTTGATGGAGAGATGAATTTCTGTATGGCTAGATGAATAGTTGAACAGAATCATCCATATTTCCAGCCAACAGAAGTTTAATGGAAATATGGATGAATGGGGAGATCTAGGGGTTGATGTATTCATGAATTCATAGACAGGTGGGTTGATGGCTGAATGAATTGATTGACGAGTATGTCTTGTGCTTGTTTAAACGTACAAACGTTTGTACTGCAGCCATGCACTGATACATGCGTGTATAAAGGTAGTTTGTTATGCAATTAGACAAAGAGATGAAATGAACCAAATAAGTGCCCTCATCGTGAGACAAATAATCAGCCAAGTAAATAGATCAGTTTATCAATAAACATGTAATATGTTTATAAAAATAAACAACGTGCTTAATGGAAGTATTTTGTCCCATTGTTTTTGCGCAATAAATGATGAAGGCGTATTTTAAATAATTCACCCTTGGGAGATAGACTACTCTGGATAGCTAATATAAATGACATGACTAATGCTAATGGGAGCAATGAACTTGACAAATGACCGAGGGTAACGCGGATCGTTAATTCGTACCCATCGCCACCAAATGGCTGGCGTCAGGCACTGACGATGATGATGACGATGATGATGGTGATGATGATGACATTTGGGAATAGCGACCTAACGTCCGTGGATATAGAAGATTATGGAGCGCTTTTTCAAAGAGAGCGCTCTATCACGCATAATGGCACTACCACTCCTTCAGCGTGGCTGATTAATTACTCCGCTGTTAGCCGAGTCTCAGACGTTGGTCAGAGTTGCAGTTTTACGACACTGTGTGGTAACATAGGTCATCAGCGTCGCCCAAGCAGTGTAGTGATATTAGGGGGCTCGAATCAATGGTTTTCTTATTAGAAAGTAGACAAGTTCTTGCTGATGGCGACAATTGTTCTGGATAGTAGTGATAATTATTAGGCTACTTCTGGAGTAATGATCAAACATGAATCGGCGACAGACCCATCCCTTAATACAAACTCTGAGGAACTCCGCCTCTGTTCCAACTCTTGACAGTGCCAGCACCAAGGCTGCATAAAGAAGGAGGGTGACGCCAATGATCTTTGCTATCACATAGTGTCTTTACACTTAAGATACTACAAACAGTGAGACATTCACAAAAGCCGTACTCCTACCGGTTGTCATCGAGATTTCCCACCAGCTGTAACGACAACTGAATCCTTCGTCAGATAACGTCACTTCCGGGTCAACGGCCGTCCAAGCGATGAGGAAGATGGCAGACGCCGACAAGATGGCGGCTGTCGTCCTTAGAATCTGTCCATTGGTTGTCAGATATTCGCGCGTTTTGTGGGCACGCATGATTGATGCGATCCTGAAATAAATCAATCGATAAATAAATCAATGAATCCGTAAATCAATAACTCAATATAACAATAAATAAATCAAATAAATAAGTCAGTCAATTTAAAAAATTAATCTGTCAATCAATAATTTTATAGATAAATCGAACACCAGTCAATCTATCATCAAATCAATCAACCAATTCATCTATGTCTGTCGATGTAGATATCTAGGTATGTCCCCATCCATCCATTAATTTATCAAACAATCAATCTATTCCAGTGTCTATACATCGATCAGTCAGTCAATCAACAAAACATTCAATCAATCGTCGCAATCACTATCGGTATGTGAAAGAAATCATACTGTTGTCGCCTCGGTGATAATCGATAATCGCAGCCAAGACTCAAAGTTCACCGTAGAATCCAGTTCGATATTTGCCAGACGAGAGAAAAGATAAGCCAGGCTAAAGTGGCTTAGCAAGATGAAAGAGATGAGTCTTAAGTATTGACATAAAAGAATTGACCCTGAATTGGTCATCGAATTCCACGTCTTTGGATCAACGACCAAGAGAAAGCCATTGAGACCAACACTGAACATCAAGAGTCACATTGATCCAATTGAACCGATTGAACCGATTGAACCCATCCCTTGTTATATCACTTTCTATATGTGCGTGTATTTCCTCAGTATCTTTCTATTATTGCTTGTCTAAGTTACTGCCGGTCCCTTTCTCTGTCTTGCTCTCAACGACTGTCCTAGTGCTTTCAGTTTGACGAAATTGTGTGCTAACAGAGATCATTAGCGTCGCCCACCTTTTTTATCGAGGCTTAGGACTGGCACTGTCAGAATGCAAGCAGTGTAGAAGTTCTCTGTCTGTCTCCTTGCATGAGCTGCCTAATAGTGCCTATATTTATTAGTCTTCTCTCCCTCCTTTCTACCCTACGTTCTTCTCGGCTGGTTAAAACGCATATTTAGGGAACAAACTATTAATGGACATAATTTGAAATGGATTGATTCTTTGCTCAATAAAGCTTCTAGATAAATGACTTCAATGTGGATATTTTATCCGGGTATTTGCGTGTAGCCATAGAAAAGCAACTCCATTCGTTGTATTGTCGCATTTCTATAGCGCCTCTCCGCTTTCAGTGCGAAAAGCTGCGCGTGTATTAATATTTATATTCCATTCTATTCTTATCGTTTTCCATCGGAGGCATATACTGCAATGAAAAAACTCCATCGAACTGAAATTTTATGGCCAACCATTTTCAATCGTAACTTGGGCCTACAGGAATTATTGATTTTAAACATTGTGCGAGTTTCATAGCTTATATGAGTGAACTGCTATATTACATTATTTGAAATGGATTCTTTTGCTCAATAGGCAGCTACACTGTTAATAGTGTAGACGACTGCCTTCAGTGTGGGTATATATTATCACGGTATTTATGGGTCTTCGAATATTATTATTCTCTTCCCTCTTTCTACCCTGCTTTTTTCCCGGCTGATTAAAAACTATAAACTCCAGGAACCAACTGTTGTTCAGCATAATTTGGATTCTTTGCTCAACTATGCAAAAGACTCCAATATGGGTCTTCATATATTATTAATCCACTCTCCCTTCGTTCCAAGCTGTTTCCTGCTGCACCTATCTTCAACCATTCATCAATTTATCCATCCGTTTATTGCTTTGTCCCTCGTTAACCAATCGCACGGTCATATCTCTAGCGGACAAATCCTGGACATGATCGAACTCCCTTTGGACGCAGATATCGATAAACGGCGATCGATCAGAAGAACGATTCCCCTAAAGTGATACGCAGGAAATGACAGATATTGGCAAACAGACATCGAGACGATAGATACGGAGATAAAGAAAGAGGGAGGAGAATGAAGAAAGAGAGAGAGACAGACATGTAAAGAGACTCACAAGATAGAGGAAATGACATGCAGAAAGTCAGATACACACTTTTAAAGAGAGATACATGGAAAGAGAGCACATATGAGAGGAAACAGCAGGGAGGCAGATATACAGGTTGAAAGACAGAAACACGGAAGGAAGACATAGAAGAGTCAAAAGAGGTACAAGGCAAGTCTGATGGATAGACAGACGTAAAAGCAAAGAGACGGAATAAACAGCAGAGAAGAGACTTTCAATATATACATAAATATATATATATACATATATATATATATATATATATATATATATATATATATATATATAGGAAGCAATAAAGAGGCAGAGGCACACAGAGCGACACCGAGACGGAGAGAGAGACAGGAGAATAGAGAAGGAGATCAGATAGACGTGGTTGTGAATCAATCGATCATTCCATACAGATATTAATTAGCTGATCATTTATTCAATCTGCCAACGCTGACCGCCAGAGGCGCCACTTATGTCTTCAGCTTTTCAGTCCTTTTCTATCCAATGTTGGAACGTCATATTCCATCAGACATCTGATATATATCCTTCATCTGAAGTGTTGGATTACCCCAAGGACCTATTATGCACAGGACTGGAAAGTCCCTATGTAATGTTGTATACCGGCGTGTCATTAGATTTTGGACGATAATCGGGAGTAAGAAATTTTCACATTTTTGACATAACAAACTGATTCAATAACTTTTAGCTATGAAAATAAATTGACGAATAATTATTTAAGCAAAATAAAACAAAATACAGTCGGAGGTAAAACATCATTATTATTTTTAATTAAAAGCAAAATTGAGACAGATAGTGAGAAAGAGTAAAACGTGTTCACGGAAATTTGACGAATAACCATTCCCCTAATATAGATTCCTTGGGATTACTATTCAACTATTCCTCACGAATAATTCAACGTGATATTTTTGACTAATTTATTTATGGCTTTGTTGTTTTCGCTGACTAAACTGCTGTAAATGAAGATTGCTTATATATTTAAATGATTTTTTACTAACTGACGTTGTGAGTGGATATGTTTACAGTCGAAGTGACCCTATATTGTTATATTAACGCTGCCATAGAATTGATTAGACTAGAACAGAGTGGATCAGATCAGATTAACGAAACATTATAGATCAAGAAAACATCATAAAAGCTGGGGCTAACGGTTTTAAAAAGTGCGTTTTAAAGCAGATTGATGACACGAGTAATTGAATATTGACAACTGATCGATGACTGTAGAGTATTGCTCAACTAAGAGAAAGATATCGTTGCTCTGCTGTACATCGTAATGATCATAAATAATAATTACCTAACCTAATGTCATTCTGTATATTGTTTCACTTATTCACCGTGCTTTTGCGCAAATCTTACTACATCCGATTCTGCTTACTGCATACGATGCTTTTGCGTCCATCCTATTTTAAAAAAAGTTCACAGGGCATGCCGTATGCATATGAGGTTCAGAGGGCGTTTGACGGGTAAACAGTGTGTACACGTGTCATTTTTCACGGGTAAAATGCTAAAGTTAAAATTAAAACAATGTACCACGGGCGTTAATAATAAGTTTAGCCACAGTTTTATCGATGTGTACGAGTCATACATCGTGTAAACGGTGTAATGTAATTATGTAAGTATATTTGCAGTTATTAAAATTAAATGGAAACTTAATGGATGAAACTCGAGAAGAGCGCCAGTTCCGGTTGACCCGTGAGCAAAAGTAAACAAACTCTTCGGGGACCTGTGATTTTTCACTGGTTAAGAACGACTTGTGATTTTTCACTGGTTAACAGCTAGTAATAGTAATAACAAGGCAATTTATCGTTTTAGCGTCCCACATTCTGACCACTTACACTGTATCGTTTTGGCGTCCAAAATTCATCATACGCAAGGTAGCCACTACATCATAATCAGTTCATGAATCCAGCTTCCATTTCATTCATTCTTTTCATCACATCTAGCTTCCATTTAAAACAATTCTTTTCATCACATCCAGCACCCATTTAAATATAATTATTCTCACTACGTCCAGCCTCCATTTAAACACGAATATTTTCATCGTATCCAGCTTCTATTTAAACATGATTCTTATAATCGATCCAGCTTCCATTTACGTATATTTTTTTTCATCATATTCAGCTTCCATTTATGTGTATTTTCATCACTTTCCGGAAGAGCGTCAGGGCCGATTTACTGTGGCTTTGTCAGATGTAATGAATTTAGGACTTTAGAACGATAAATCGCCAATAATAAGAATAATATAGCACATTATCTTAAAACTACAATTTGCAACACTGGTTTCCACTCATAGCTCGCATTCGATTTAACGTTCTTTTCCTTACTTCCGGAGCGTTTCTTTTGGCTGCCTCTCGTCGTCTTCCTCGTTCTTTAGATCGCTTGGTACATGTACCTCGGACAGAATACAATGCACTGCAGCTTTTGTAGGTGAGTTAGTGCTTCTCCTGAGGTTAAGGCCACTCACAACTGAGCAATAGGTCTTCACATTCAAAGCATTTTCTGAGAGTGATCTGCGAAGTCAGCGTTTCTATTGTATAGGTAATTGCGTGACTCAGTGTGTATTTGCTTATCTGCTATCTGACACATTGCATCTGTCTGTCTGTCTCTCACTCTCTCTCCACCCCAACTTACCTCCAGGTTTTCAGAACGAGGGTGACGTAGGTCAGTCCGAATCCCAGATGTCGCAGCCAGTTGTGAAGGGTGCAGGTGGCCCGGTTGGGAAGGGCACTGAGGAGGATTAGGGCGTAGAGAAGGAGAGCCCCAGACAAACTGACCAGAAGCAACTCAGGACAGGCAGCCCGAACAACCTACAATCACAATTTATACCCAACTGTATTTTCATGCATGATTCAATCTGAATGTATCTTGTATAACATATAGTGTATAATCGTATGTGTATGCATGTGTGCACCCTTAACGTATGCATACATGTAGGCCTGCATTCATTATTTGTATATATCTATGTATAATTGTATATTGAATGTGACTCTCTCTCTCTCTCTCTCTCTCTATATATATATATATATATAGCAATATATATAGCAAGTCTAAGACCTCAACGTCGCCTTAAGTAATCTTGATTAATTACAAGGGAGATGTGTCAGCTTGAAATACGCAAGAGATCCGTATCTCAGAAACCCGGTCATAAGAAGCCACAAACACACTGGCGAAGCCAAACACAGTCCATCCACACCTTAAGTAACAGAAGCTTATATAGACCGAGCGCTCCTTGTAATAATCATTCAAGCAGAACCGTCAATGCAAAAGAAAGTATACTAGTCAGACAGTTCAAGCAAGCATCTTTAGTGCGGTAACAGAATGTGTTAGATACATAGTTCCCTTAGGCTTAGATCAGTGTAAAGCCAAGAACAGGTATCCTAAACTAATAATTACCTAATACGTCTGTCAATCTGTATGTCTGTCTGATCTAAATATAGACTGTCCGCAGCACCGGGTGCAGTAACCTTTAGACAGTTTTCTGTAGATCTTCCATAAACTTTACTGCACCGGGTGCGGTTAGCGTTTTCAAATAAACAGGATGTAAAAAAATGTCAGATTCGAGTTTCAAAAACCCTTTATTCGCGTATTTGTAAGTATATTTGCAGGTATTACAATTAAATACATCATTCTGTGAGAGACGCTATGTAAATCTAAGGATGCGATACGAATCTTAGATGAGTAGGAGCACATTTAGTTCCAACAGTACGCGCAGAACTGTGTTTTAACTTCACTTTCCATCGATCACAGCCGACATTTTATTCGCTAAGCGAACCAATCAACTTCAAAGCGGAGTTAAATCCTCCCAAGTGACGCATTAATTCCACAGGGTCCACAGACTCCACAGACTTTACCAGCGTCCGTCCATTTCAGCTCTTTCAACTTCCTCTGACCGTTATTTTTAAACTCAACGCTCTAAATCTCCTGATTGGATGCGGCGTTATTCATCGCCACAGCAACGACGCGCTCAGCTTCCTCTTGTACGTCAGCGAATACAATCTTTTTCGCGGCCTTACAGGTAAAATTTGAAATTATTATAGCGCAAGCGTTGCATCAGGTATTTGCTAAAATACCTCCAGATAATACTTCAGAAATTATGAAATAAAGCAAGACACTGGATAATTCTTGCGTTCTCCACAGAATATAACAACGCATGTTTGCATACTTGATGAATGTATATATGTGTGTATGTGTGTATGTGTGCATGTGTGCATGTGTGCATGTGTGCATGTGTGTATGTGTGCATGTGTGCATGTGTGCATGTGTGCATGTGTGCATGTGTGTATGTGTGTATGTGTGTATGTGTGTATGTGTGTATGTGTGCATGTGTGCATGTGTGTATGTGTGCATGTGTGTATGTGTGCATGTGTGCATGTGTGCATGTGTGCATGTGTGCATGTGTGCATGTGTGTATGTGTGTATGTGTGTATGTGTGTATGTGTGTATGTGTGTGTGTGTGTGAACACACACACACACACAGACACACACACACACACAGACACACACACACAGACACAGACACACAGACACACAATTATCTTCTTTTAGCAATTAAACTGACAAAACGCAGTATGATAACTAGTACAGTATGAACGAATGATGACAAGTTATTACAGAAGTCGAATTTAAATGTCGGCAGCCACGTAAGGCGCCCATTATACATTATTACTTAAGTTGCATTATGTAGGCCTAGATCTATATTTATATACGGCATATGTATATATGTATATGTATGCATACGTATATATATACATATATATATATATTAAGCGATAGTCACAATGTTGCATTCATTACTTGAGCAAACCCTCGGATCATTTGTTGTCGCCAGGCGACGCCACGTTGACCATAGCAACGGACGAATAAGACCCAGAGACAGGTGGCCATACACACATTCTCGCGCGAACGTACGCACAGACAGCGATAAATATATATATACACACTTATATGCATACTTATATTCATATATAGACACTTGGATATGGGATAGAGTTGTAATCGTTTTGTCGATAATGTTGTCAACACGCTCTCCACCGACGAAGCGTGAGATATACGGAGAGAAAACGGATGGGATGTCAAGCGCTTCATTCACTTTTTCCCGTCTGTTCTGTTTCAGTTCTTACAATACGCCGCACATCCTGTGTCAAATTGTGTCGTTGAGTCGTGATGAAGCGTTTCCGCCATGGGAGAATGACTGCGATTTAGATTAACAGAGCTATGGACATTGGATGTTGATGGGACCTATCTATCAGTTAGGATTAGTCGTATATCTATGGATGAGCTCCGGATGCACTGGTTGCCAGGCATGGAAGAGGCGTTGATGATAAAGTACCTAATTAAGATGCTGATGATGCGTAACTATTTTGACTGTAGTACGACATCCTATCGCTTGAGAGATATAGAAGACTCATTCCAATGCCATCATCATCGTCATCATCATCGTCGTCGTCAGCATCATTATCATCATCATCATCATCGTGGTCTTCGTCATCACCATCGTCATCATCACCACCACCACCACAACGATATTAGCCAGCCATTTGGTAATATTTCGCATCGTCCTAGTTCATTCGTCGAATCCACTGCACCTCTTAGTGTGAGTCCAAACGATGCAATGTCTTCATTAATGGTATCCATCCAGCGTATAATTAAAGTCTTCGTCTGCCTTTGTTTCTTTTTATAGGCCTATATATAGCGTTGGTAGGCGTCTTAGTAAAAGTGTCTAAAATGACAGATGCCTCATGCAGTCCACGTAATGTCATGTCCTTATTTATAGATATGATCTGTACAGCAGCGTCTTGGTTTTTGTCTGCCTTCATTTAAATTGGCATCCTCACCTCTTCTGCTTTCGATGCCGATTAGTGATGACAAGAATTGTTTCACGACCCATCACCTAAAGCAGACCTACCTAACCACGGCTCTCATCCACGTCAAAGCAACCATACGAATTGTATAGGCCTTCAACTTAGGAACATTCAAATATATATGTTTCTTTAAAAGATCGAATTCTAAAGTAACTGCTATGGGCAATTAAGCCACATCGACAGCTACTAAAACCCAAATACAGACGCGAATCAATTTAATTTTTCAACGCATTGTCTGTAAGGATTCAACGACATAACCTGGTTGCTGTTGAGTGTTGAGGGTTCCTTCTCCTCAAACGAAGACTGGCTCCAGAGACAAATTTCTCAAATCGCTCACATACAAGATAAGAAATAATATTAATAATAGGCCTAATATTAGAAATCATTCTAAAAAGCCTGTTACAAGTGCGATATAATAAAGCCTCCCAATCTGCGCGTGTGCATATACAAATACACACACATACATACACACATACACACATATACAAATACACACATACACACACATACACACACATACACACACATACACATACACACACATACATATACACACATATACATATACACACATATACATATACACACACACATAATATGAATGCATGGTTACATAATGTATGTTAAACGTATGAACGCATGGATTAATGCGTAGACCCTGAGCCCATAATGTACACAAGTAATGTATGCAGCGTGTAAGTCATTAGTTTAGTAAACGAGATGTAACATTAGCGGTTGATATCTCATTGGACCCAATCCATCGGGGCTTTCCCTTTGAATTACGATTGCCGGAGTATTATCCGTTACGCACCACGTATCCGTTGGCCAGCGGGCAGGAGATAATCGCACCTGGCAGGATAATATGGAGCTTACGAAATTCTGGAGAAATTCTGTTGGCTTTCGATTCAATGGGAGTGGGAAGCGCAATGCTAGGTCAAGTATGCGGAG
Source organism: Bimastos eiseni (assembly GCA_959347315.1). NCBI lineage: Eukaryota > Metazoa > Annelida > Clitellata > Crassiclitellata > Lumbricidae > Bimastos > Bimastos eiseni. Next base: position 58,684,252 of record OY365807.1, read on the forward strand.
CACGATCCGAACAGAATTTGAAGCGGCAAGGTTTCGAGGAAACGGAAGTAGAGGATGAGGATGAAGAGGAGGAGAAGGAGGAGGTGTTGAGATGGTAAGGAAGTAGGCGGAGCAAGAGAGGGTTAGGAGTGTATGGTAGAGAATGAGAAAATGGCGAAATGGAGGAAGAACATGTATTAGAGGGAATAGGAGGCGTTATAATGGAAGCGCAGGATGACGAGAACGAGAAGGGAGAGGCAGAGAAAAAGATGGAGCAGGGAGTATAAAACGCAGGGAAGGAAGAAAAGAATGGAGAAGAGGATATATTTATATATATATATATATACGTATAGGGTGGCGGAACAAGACGAAGAGAAGACGACACAGAAGTATAGAAGAGATGGTGATCGGAGAGGATGAGAGAAGACAAAAGACAGAGAGCAGAGGAAACAATAAGAATAAAAAGAGGAGAAGAAGAGATGGATGGAGAGTAACTGAGGCACACATGTAACCCAATATTATTAGTCCAGTATAAATCTTAATAATTTCTTTGGGCAGCTGGAAATTCGCGCCTAGGGAAAGCGTCACCAGCAAATTCGCCGTCGCTCATTCAGATCACTTCGGCAAAAGACTGACGAGTTTATGTTCCGGATATGAGCGTAAATTAACGAGATTACTTTAACTCAATGCCGGATAAGTTCGTAAAAGATTGATCGTGTAGTTCGGTTCAATTTTCAGAGGGCACTCGGGTGGTGGCTGCAGAAGACGTGACTTGGAAAGGAAATGTCCGCGGAACGCATTTGGTTCGTGGTAACTTCGTGGAGTGTCTATTAGAGAGAATGATCTTGTTAGGTCTGTCGTTTCAACGAAGCTCAGTCTCATGTAACAAGAAAAGTTCTACTGTGTCACGGTGACCGATTGGTCAGAGCGGTCAGCCTGTAACGCGCAGAGCACGGGTTCGATACTCGTCCGAGCAGTTACTGTGTAGGGACATTGAGCAAGTTCTTCGCGCACAATTGCACTGCAATATAACTGAAGTTGTGCCATCGAGGCGTGAGTGCACTTCTGAACTTAAGCGTAAGAAGGGCGATGTCAAATAACAGTTGTATTGTATTGCATTGCCGATTCTAAGCAGCAGAATTTTAGTTGAATGGCAAGTGTGGTCGGTGTATATACTGCAGAGAGCACGATTTAGAGCCTTCTCCATTGAGACGGTTACATTGTAGGAATTACTCTGAGCAAGTCCTTCACTCACAATTTCTCTGCAACTAATGTTCTGCTGTATGGGTCGTGTGCGTTACTGGACTTGGGAAGGTGTACAATATCAACTATAGTCGTATTGTATGGTTTTGTGTAAACAATTTTTCATTGTTCTTTTTGTACTTGAAGAGGACGACAAAGAAGAACGAAGAGAGGAAAGAAGAGGAGGAAGAGGATTAGGAGCAAAAACTGAGAAGAAAGGAGCAAGAGGAGAAAAAGGAAGAAGAGGAGAGGAAGAAGAAAGGAGGGTATAGAAGAGGAAGAGGATAAGGAAGAAGGGAATTACGAACAAGAAGGGGAAGAAAGGGAGAGAAACACAGACGAGAAAGAGGCTTTGCTTGAGAGATGTCTTGGTGCGCAGTTGTTGTCGCATTTGTATTCTCGTACTCCCATTTCTCTTCATCTGTTGCCTTTCACAAGACCCTCATCAACAGCAGAAGCAACTGCTTCAATACCTAGTCTCTGTGGAAATATATGAAATTGACATCTTAGTATGCGACAGTGAAACGCAAGCGTTTCCATATCCAGGGCTTTAGATGACACAAGACGTCGCTAAACTGTTGGGTCGAATCGAGAGAAAATTGCTCATTTTGGTTGTCTAGAGTTATGGGAACATAAAAATTTCCACATTGTTCCTAGTTTAAAAAAATTGTCGCAACGCCGTTCAGGAAAGCGATGGTGCTCTGAAGTGTTTAAAGACATTCAATATGGTCTCCCCCTTTTTCCAGACTCGGGACTGGCACTACTGACCATAATCTATAGGTGGCGTATAGTCGTATACTTTAAAGTCCCAGGACAGAAGTTTGTGTCGAGATTCTTGCTCCACCTGCGCCCCTACACTGTCGGTCGGAAGATGAGACGGCAGGGCAGAGGACCATGCCACCCGCCGCCAAATGCCGAGACCGAGAAAATTAAGTCGCTTGCACTTGATACCCATGGCCGCCTTCTCTTTGCCTCAGTCTCTTCTGTGTCTTTATATGTATGTGTGCGTGTGCTTTTGCAGAGATATAGACGGATATGGAGAGACAGACAACGATTGGTAGAGTCAGAGACAGAGATAGACCGACAGAAGTAGATTGAGACTAGGGTGTAACAAGCGGGGGCAGAGGGGCACCGGCTTTCGGCTTTAAAACTGGGGTATCAGTTTTGGTGGTCATTGCCCCCAGTGGCACCCAAATCTCTTCTATTTTTATACATGTTTCTCCAATCACGTCTTATATCTAATGATTAAGGTATTGCGGTTGAATAAATCTTAAGCAGTCCAAAGTTTTGTTTATACGTTTTTTTGCTTATTGCGGGTATAAAAGACTGTCGTTTGCAAAAGGAGAGTAATGCATGCTTGGTTGTTCATTCATCTGTGTAAGGAACACTCCTTTTTCTTCTTTTGTTTTCTCAATGCTTCTTTCTAACATTCAAATTTCTTAAGTTTCTCCTTGAATGCTTTTACTGAGTCCTTTGCAACCGTCTTTTCATCTAAATCACTCCACGCGTTCACCACTCATGACCCATAAAGTCTTTCCATCCATAAACCAGCTGTTTTTTATATATCTTGTAACTGTGTCCTCTGGTTTTATTGTCCGCGGTAAATGTGAAAAATTTTTGTGCTCACTGTCTCCGCTTCTGAATCTCCGCCTGTTTCTGTCCGTATGTCTTCATTTCAGTCTGTCTGTGTGTCTGTCTGTCTGTGTGTCTGTCTGTCTGTGTGTCTGTCTGTCCACCTCTGCCCATGACTCTCTGTATCTTTCTGCGTATGTCTCGGTCTCAATCAGATGTGTAACAAGGTTTCTAAAAGTGGAGGGGGCATAAATCTGATAATATTATCGCGGAGACAGTGATACAGACAGCGAGAGATACAGAGCCAGGGAAGCATACAGAGATCATCACGGAAGCAGCAAACGAGACATCAACAGCCAAACAACGTACGCATACACACGCAGACACCGACAGAACCCCAAAGCAAGTTACAGATGCACAGCATCCCACAGACACCAGGACATACTCACATCCCTGCGCAGTCATCCGAAAAGCCAACCCTTCATAACCTTTGCACCCTCAACGAAATTCGTACATTCACCCTTCCATACGAAGACCAATACCTCCCCTCTTTCCCTTACGATAACTGACTCATAAATACGCATTAGGTAGTCATGAATTATGGATACATCGTTCGCCATAAAAGCGAGTCTGCTCGATTTCGCGAACCATGTCCTGAGGGGCCTAGCAGCTGCGCATGGGCCCCTAGTCGAAATCTTCAAAGACGGGAACACATGAGTCGCGTCCGTTGTGGATTAAATTTGAGAGCATTGTCAAATCGCTAGACAAAATGAAGGGTATTTTTATGGGCAGTTCCTGATAGCTAGCGCACTCCAACTGTGTACTGTACTGTTCCGTTCTATATGCGACCTAATCATATGGGGCTACAAATTGGGGTGGCTAACATTTTGTATCCACGCCTGCCCCCTCGCGCCTAGCTAAAGGAACTGCCTTACTTTTTGTATAGAAAGGTGGATGAATAAGTGGATAGATAGGTGGATGAATGGAATGGATAAACGGATGGATGGATTATTGGATAGATGGATGGATGGATGGACGGACGGACGGAGAGATGGCGGGATGGATGTGGATGGCTAGATAGATAGATGTATGGTTGAATGGATCGAATGACAGACACACAGACAGACAGATGGATAGATGGATGGACGATCACAATTCACGTCTTGGTGTAGTTTTGCAACGTGATGATCATAATGATCCGCGCTGTGCTTGGTCGCTGGGCTCAAGTCGTATTAGTTGAGAGGAAATATATTGGCCCACGCTGTACAATGTATGTGCGACGCTAGGAGGGCGAGAAGTACAAATGCATAGCACTGACGGGACAAAAGAGTCGCATCAACTGGAAACAGAGGTCATCTAATTATATGTAATATATGCATATATATGTAATGGATATAATATATGGATAAATGAGTAGTGTATTGTTGGATAGATAGATAGATGGATAGATGGATGTGTGGATAATTACTTAGATGATGAGATGGATGGAAGTACATAGAGATAGGTAAATGGACAGATATACAGATAGATCGATAGATGGATGGATGGATGGATGGATGGATGGATACATAGATAGATAGACAGATAGACAGACAGACAGATGTCTAGTTAGAAATATAGATCCTCACATGCATGTATGAAGGCTAATGAATTAACAAAAGCTTCGCCGTTTGATCTGCAGATGGAAAAGACAGAGACGGAAGAGAAGGAAGAGGAGGACAACCGTGGATATCCAGTTATCCAATGACGAGAGTGGAAGAAGGGACGAAAGTAGATGGAAGAAACAATCAGCGGCGCATCAAAGAGGGGACGATAATTAGCGGCTCAGAGACTCATTCAATCGGGGGCGCGGCCTCTTCAAAGAGAAGAATACGACGATGAGAAAGACCGTCAGCTGCGAGGGACCCCGAGGCGAGATGCTGAGGCAGACGGAACAGCATCAGCATCACATTCCTAATCATTGTACTGCTTTGTGTGAAAAGATGACAGACGCGTTGATAACATAAAGAAGATAGAATCACACGCAATCACACGCAATCACACGCAATCACACGCAATCACACGCAATCACACGAGACCACACGCAATCACACGCAATCACACGCAATCACACGCAATATCACGCAATCACACGCAATCATAGAGACTCATATACAATCATAAAGAATCTTTTGCAATCGAATAGAATCACATACAGTCATTATCAGTCACATAGGTGTAACAAGGTTTTGAAAGTGAGGGGCATAATTTGAAAAATGTTGCGCGAAGCAGAAACATTTTTTTGCCCTCCCCACATTTTGAATTCCTCCCCCCCCCCCAGAAATTTGAAAAATTGGAAGGCACAAATTATCTTAACAAAAGTCATCTTATAAAGCAATTGGAGAAACATAAAAAAGAACCGATTTGGGGGCACATGATGGGGGCATTGAGCACTAAAACTAGGGGGGGGGGCTTTCATAATTTATACAGTCGTATACTTTAGCATATAACTCATATGCAATTATATACCATAATTCATATAAATAATATAATATGATATGCAACCACATACAATCATTCTACAGTCATTCAACGACTATTTCTTTGCTAAGATCTAAAGATCCAATACACAGGCTTACGAATATACAATTAATATTATATATTCACTGCTTTTTCAAGAATATAAAGTCATTGTACAGTGTAAGCAAAAGTGGGATGGATTATCCATTGTTGGCCAAATAAATGACCTATAAATATATATAAGCACTTACTGGTATATTGGGATGGTTGATCATCGGACGATTGATCACTGATTTTTATACTTTGAGGGACTGCTATGGACCTTAACGTTTGGTGATATTTATCTTTTATAGCGCTAAGTACGACATATTTATTAAAGCGATCAATGTGGACACATGAATTTTTGTAAGAATTGACAGCAACAGCGATCAATCGTTTGGTGATCAAACGTCCTAGAACCCACTTATTTACATCCCCTCAAATGCACATCAAATTATTAGACAACAAGTATTTACATTTGCAAACGTATAGAGCAAGAGTAGAACGTACAGACATTCATAAGCATGTATTATATGCAGATACATTGTATATGTAAATAAATAAAGTGTTTCATGCTCAACGTGAGCGGGTTCTTGCACGCAAGCTAGTCAATATTTTACAAAAGTGCGTCGCTATTTATTCCGAGACAATCGACGAACGCAAAGAACGATCGACTTCTCCAAAACTCTATTGCCAATTGCTACACATTCGCGTCCCGTTTTATCGACTCTGGCAGGCATCAGCGCCCTATGCAGAAACAAGTGTGCGGCTCTCTCCGCTAGTCGAAACAATTGTATTGTGTCGGCTTTGAAACCGAATGTTACACACCTCTTTAGTTTTCTGCCTTTTTGGCAATTTCGCATGTCCAATGTCGCCACTCTTTGTTCTGGGCACTAAACGTCTTAAAACAAACGTATTTATGGGATGGTTGAAACTACATCTATTCAAGCGTTCAGTCTACGTTTGCTGCTTATAATTATAGCGTCGGTGTTCACAAGACATTGCTTACAATTGCATAAAATTTGTGTTCCTGTTTAAAGTTTGCCAGCTAAACGCGTTTCAAAGGTGTATAGATTCAACATTGACTGTCTCTTAACAGCTTAATCGTGAGACTTATGGATCTGACCTTCTGGACATTATCCTGACTGTGGGCCAGTGGCTTTTTGGTGGGATCAATAGAAGTCTTCAGAGAAGAAATAATGAGACCATAGAAATAGATTATAATATTATGTCTCCAGGATCCGATTTGTCAAAAAAGAATCAGGGGGTCGAAAATATAATTATTCAAAAAGACCTAATAATAATTTCCTAAGTCGCAATAAAAAATTTTTATTCGTGATTTGCTCCTCGCGTTTCAAACTCCTTGGCTAGTCTGATTAACACAGAAAAAAATAATGGAAATAGCCAACATTTCCAACTTTCCTTATTTGTTGTCAAGTAATTAATGAACTTCCACAGTAAGTCAAGATTCTGCAATTACTAGCAGTGGGAGACGATGCAGGTATGACAAATTAATACATTGTAATAATAATAAGAATACTACTCCTACTAATAATAATAGTAAGAAGAAACGTGTTAATACCATGTCAAGCAACCACATGTAGTCTACAAAACCATTATGTAAAACTTACTTTTTACATTTCCTAATCCTTAATAAAAAAAGCGTTTATGTTCACATAATTTTAAACTTTCATATAGCAAAATAAAAAGCCTTGACATAGTCGAAAATTAAAATACGGTTAACTTAGCATGTCGGGCAACTGATCTAGACCTAGGACTTACATGTTAAATTACTGTCAACAAAACGTATTAATAGTCCTAATTGTCGTAATCATAATCTACACCCTTTTAGGAACCCATGCGCGGGGCACCAGCTTATTTACGAGCAATAAAATTTGGGAACTCGCCTTCTATCAACATGTCTTTGTTGAACAACTTTGCGTAGGCCTAGTGTTGTAGCAACAGCACACAATGCACAATGCATGTCGCATTTTAAATTTATTCATAACACATGCGTAATTAAATTTACTCAAAAGTTTGAACGGGTTTTACAAGTAAATTATGTTACAGTATATATGGACTGAGTAATTAGCTTACCTTCTAGCATTATGACATTTTGAAGAAAGAAGATATCGTTTGCTGACTGCTAACTCGCATCATTTCTGTTAAATCCAACGCTGCGGCAAGGCAGACTCACTCAAATGCCCGTTTTGTTTTATATATTTTGTATAGGCCTACGGGTGTCCGTAGGAATATTCAATTAATTGTTTGATGCTGCCTACTGACTCACAAAGTGGAGCACGTAGTATTAAGTTTCACGACTTACTCCCTCATCGAGGCTTGGGCTAGTTCCGAAGTTAGCCGGGGGTGAGTAATATTTTAAAATCTGGATGAACGTGTTTTTTCTCTGGCATATAGGCCTAATGCAAGAATATGGTTCCTGAGCGTCGTTCCATGCACTCAGTATCAATTAGTTATGTTTATACATTTCCGTGTGCGCATAGCCTATATGTATATATATATATATATTTATATGTAGTCCTTATACCAGGCGCTTAGCCGGTAATTTGTGAAAAGCAACACATACGAGCAGGGCCGCTAATTGCCCGTCTCGGCTCAAATCATTTCTTCACGACTGAAATCATTTCGAAGCCTGTCAGTCCATGGCCGGAAAAATCTGTTTCGAGTAATGCCTGTGCACTCAATGAATGTGAGGGGTTCGAGTCGACCATCAGACTTTATTAGCACAGGGGTCAAGGAATAGGAGCATGGGGTCCAACCCCCTCGACCCCTTCGGAAAATCGGACACTGTATGTCTGATGTCCCCACGAATTCTAGTTACAGATCTGTTCCTTCCAATACGTATTTGCAATCTATTGATACCTCAATTTTAAACCTTTTACTACGTTTAGTTTGAGCTATATAAATCATTCATTAATGAACAGTAAAATAATGAACAGGGCGTTCATCATTTTTTGTATTATAGTAATTTTGTGTAGCGTAGGCCTTTAGGCTACGTTTGCTTGCACTAGTGCACCACATCATCACACCGCATCACATCGCACCAGACCATAATAATGTCACCAAGTATTATTGTCGTCCTTTCATTCGATCTCCGTTGCAAGTGCGATGTGGGCCTCGCTATAGTAACTTATGTGAGGCCCACTAAACAGAGCGCTCTTCTAAACAATCAGTTGCAGTTTCCAAAGCTCATCGTATCGTATTGTATTTAAGGATTTATAGAGCGCCTTTAGTAGGGTGAACCGTTCAGAAGCGCCTCCGGTGTGCTAGGTCCCACGAGAAGAAGTAGGTTTTGAGAAAAGCGAAGGAAGATGAGAGACTGCCAGATAGAATTTAAGAGCGAACAGAACATGAAAGATATTATGGGGCAAGACCCCACTGAGCTTTAAAGAGGAGAATGAAAATTTTTAATTGCATGTGAGCATGGAGAGGAGCCACCGAAGCTCATCAAACATGAAGATTTTGCGTTTGAAGGATGTCTACAATGAAGGGTCTCAGTAATTAAAGCATTTTTATAGATTCATAAAATTATTAGTAAAATTATCGTGTAATAGCAACTAACTCCTTTTAAAAGGTGTTTAAAGTAAGTGCTTTATTAGTTAATTTCACGACACTGTGTGATAACAAAGATCATTAGCGTCACCCTCCTCCTTTATCCAGGCTTGAGACTGGCACTGCTGAACTGCAAGTGTATGAGTTATAGGCGTTTAAAATATTATCACTCTGTAATATAATATCGGCAGACTGCTTTAAAAGGTGTCTAAAGAGAGCACTATAACCGTTTCAGGTGAGACTCGAACTGGCTCACTCTGCCTTACAAAAAGAACGCCGAGTCAATAGGTTGCCTCGTCGTGCATGTTACATGTGCAACACAAATTACAACAGGGCTACTCGTTTCCTAAGCATCAGGTGGTAGCATGCCTTCCCAACTAATTAATTAGCTTTATTACTATATCGTCACGGGTGACGCCGATAATTAGAAACCCAGCACTGGGGGAAATGATGTTCGCGACGCCAATGTACGTCAGCCATTGTAGAAAGTCTTTTTACGCCAACAGAAATTAGTAAATTCAATCCTCCTCTTCCTCCTCCTCCTCCTCCTCTTTCTCGTCCTCCTCTGATACAGTTACTATACGTATGGTCCTTGAGCAAGTCCTTCACTCATAACTGCTCAGTGACAATGATCAATAGACAATGGCGCTTAAGAAATGAATATTGCGACTACTACAACGACTACTTCCCCTACTACTACTCCCCTACTCACCTACTACTTGCCCTACTACTACTCCCCTACTCACCTACTACTTGCCCTACTACTACTCCCCTACTCACCTACTACTTGCCCTACTACTACTCCCCTACTCACCTACTACTTTCCCTACTACTACTCCCCTACTACTTGCCCTACTACTACTCCCCTACTACTCCCCCTACTCACCTACTACTTGCCCTACTACTACTCACCTACTACTTGCCCTACTACTACTATGTGGTAACAAAGATCATTAAAATCGGCCTCCTCCTTTATACAGGCTTGGGACTTTAGTAGTGCCAGCCCAAGCCTAGCCAAATGAGGAGGACGATGTTAACGATATTTTTTACTACTTTACTACTACTCCCCTACTCACCAAATATAGCTCGACAGCCTTTTGATAGATTTGCGTCAGACTTGGCATTACTTATAAAGTTCATTGGTTGAGTTATACCAGTGGCGATTGATCTAACCAACTGCAGTGTCTTATATAAAAGATAAATATAAATTTGATTGACTACGTTTAAAAGGTGTCTTAACCGTTCCAGGTGAGATTCGCCCTCGCAGTAGTTTGACCTGAATTAAACACCGAAGCTGCTGAAATTACTAATTACAACTACACTGAATTAGGTTTCATTATGATTAGATTCGCTAGCCTGTCTTAGTCACTCATCATGGTATAACGCTTCTGTGTAGTACAGGCGGTCGCCATAAAACGTCTCTTTGGAATATTTTCCTATTACATAAAACATGCGTGTGCGCTTGTGCAATGTCATAGGTTGCTATAGACTCTGTGTTTTCCAGCTGTCAGAAGGCACCAAGGGAAAGAGATATAGACGATACGGCAATTAGGTTAACAACTCAACACAATTGCCGGTGTGGTGTCAGACAGGTTCCAAGGTGAAAACTGTCCAGACACATATACTTAGCATAACAATTGCTGGCGTGTTGTCAGATCGGTTCAAAAGCAAATACTGTTACCATTACGGACAAAACAATTACTGGCATCTCTGCATCAGCTTTTCGTTCTTTAAATTCAATAAATATAGCTCGACAGCCTTTTGATAGATTTGCGTCAGACTTGGCATTACTTATAAAGTTCAAAACACAAGGAGCCCTGGGGAGTGACTGAGTGACTGCCCCGGCCCCCGGGGCACGTTGTGGCTCTCGACGCCTCTGACTATAGCCACTGATAAAAAATATCGTTAACATCGTCCTCCTCATTTGGCTAGGCTTGGGCTGGCACTACTAAAGTTCAAACAGATGAATGTGTGAACTTGATATGCCAAAACACCAATTGGACACTCTTAGAACGTTGTCAAGAGAAAGAAGCTATATAAAACGCAGCCTTGGTTAATTATTGCGGTAAGTACTGTAATATGCCAAGCAAATTTCTGTCGACAGAAACGGTATCTTGTTGTCATAAGCTGTCGTTAAATCCTGGTTCCATCCAATTATTGCCGTCTTGATCAGAACCTAGTAACTTACTACTGTGTTATATTGCACTACCGCATTGTAACTAATTAATAATAATAATAATAATCATAATAATAATAATAATAATAATCTTCGTTTCATTTCAAACTGACAAACCGCAGTATGATAACAATGCCATGTTCAGTATGAGCGAATGATGACGAGTTATTACAGGAGTCGAATTTAATTGCTTTGTCGATGATTAATACATCATCTACTAGCAATAGTACTAGATATACGCATGGCCTCTCAATACTCTATAGCTGGACCTACAAGCCTACACGAATCATCGCTTCGCAACTTGAAATTGAAAAATCACTTCAAATTTATATGGCATGTAGTGCAACTTAATTAGTTTACTAACTTATTAGGCTTGATCAGCTCGTCAAAAATTTCATCAAACGAGCTGAACATTTTTTTCTTTTTTCATCTGAAAATTAATCACTAGATGCAACAGACTCCGATGAGATGAAAGTTAATTTCATAAGATGAAAATTAATTTTATGAAAAGGTAACTAGACTTTATGACACGAATTATAGACATCCATTATATACATGGGCCACTTCAGTTAATAAGTAGGCCTAATTAAAATATGATTTTTGGAATAGTAGATAATTAAATGCTGCTGTTGATAACGTACGTAGAGGAATTGCATGCTGCATGGACGCTCATGGGCGGCGTACAAATCCACATTTGACATGCGTTGAGTTTTTCTCTTTTTTGTTATTTCTGTTATAATCTACTGACTGCAAATCAACCAGAGGTATAGTCCTCAAAGCACCTTATTAATGTTTCATTCTTTTAATTCATAAGTGCTCAACATCTTTTAATTTTTCAGTTAGCCTATAACATCACCTATAGAATTCAAAGTTAGCCTATAGAAGTAGGCAACCGCGCAGATTATCTAAATAACTCCACCACTGTTTGCACCCTGACAGTGTGAGTCCAACGCCTGGAAGGAAGGATGGTGACGGATAAGGAAGGATGGTGACGGATAAGGAAGGAGGGTGACGGATAAGGAAGGAGGGTGACGCCAATCAGAGGTGCAACCAGAAACTTTTTCTGGGGATGCTTCTATTGCAAACGCCGATGGCCTGAACCAGCGTACTGAAAGCACCCCTATTCCCAGCCTTTAAATAGAAAACTCATCGGAGTTGGATCAATGGTGTGGGTCAACTTTTCTGTCCATGGGTGCTCAATCAACCCTCGGGACCCTCCCCCCCCCCTAGTTGCGCCACTGACTCCAATGATCTTTTCTATCACACAGTGTCGTGTAACTGAAGCTAACTGACTACCTATCAAGGAGTCTAACAAACAGGCATCCCAAGGGACCCAGATACCATCGCTAGTACCGAACCAAACCCATCCCCAACCCCTCGGGCATCTAGCACTAAGGCGGGAAATTTCTCGGGAATTATCTTCAGTGCCCAGATGGCGTCAGTAGTCCTTCGTGTTGCCATCAAGCGGTGCCCGATAATCAAGGGCCCGAGGGGGAGGACAAACAGATCAATCGGTGTGGAGGAGGGACGCGCGGTCTATTATGTCTCTTGTGGTTCCCACGCTTTCAACGGGACTCTGTCATTGCATGGCCTGCGGCGTCATCTATTGAGCTGACGAGAGCGTGTAAATGGAAAAGCGCAATGAGTGGATACGGTTTTTCAATTCTTAATGAGCGTGATTCTCGTGCGGCCGAAAAGTGGAGTACGGACTGTACGGTTGTGCAAATGATTCCCGAGCGAAGGATATTCTGAACTGATGAGAGAGTGAGGGAGGGAGGGAGGGAGGGAGGAATGGGTGGGGTGGCGTTTCGAAGATAATTGGTCTTCGTTGTGAGTTGGTCAGAAGGACTAAAAGAACGGCATATGAAGATAATCTCATTAGTCGGTCAGTGTCAAGTGTTCTGAGTTCGGCTAATTTGCATCAATGACCTCTGCTTTGCTCTGTCCTCTTCTCTTTCCAGCTGCTCTCCTCTCTTATCCACTCCTCTGCTCTCCTTTCTATGTAGTTCACAATTTGATCCTCTCCGTCGCAATCAGCGCTCATGAATAAGCCGGTGCCCTGCGCTTGGCATTCGAGTGGCGCGTTAGAAGTTTGGAGATTACGATTACAGTAATTACAATCGCACTCTTTACAGCAGAGATGGGGGTCAGTCTTAACAAGCGGGAAAGACATGTGGACATTTAATTCTAACAGGGATCATTCTTAACCAACGGAGAGAAGGTGTGGTGAAATGAGACCCCGGAGGCAGAAGTCAGTCAGAAATTGCTGAAAATGAGGCAATCAGAATTTATATAGCGCCCTTGCAAGATCACTACTCAGAGGCGCTCCCTACCCCAGGCCAGAAGAGATGGTAAAAGGTGATCTCAAGAATGTGATTACGCTGAGAGCAGAAAGCTCACGGGATTTGGTTCATTCCATGTTGGATGGGTTTGGGCAATCACGGGAAAGGTCAATGGACAGGCACGAAATGGCTGTAATGTAATGAATTGGAAAATTTATATAGCGGCAATCGATATAAGATGCGCTCAAGACTCAACACATAGCTAAACGGTCGTGAATAAGCTGGTGCCCTACGCTATTCTTTCAAGTGGCGCTTTAGAAATTTGGAGATTACGACTACAATTACAAAACGGAGAACAGAACGTCTCCGGAAGGCGGCAGAGGAAAGAGGGAGCAGACACTCACGAAGAGGAAGGAGGATGCTGTTCCAGCTGGTGTGACCCACGAAGGCGAAGTACAGGGTGGAATGAAATGGGTATTATGAAATGCATGAGGAGACATCCAGTGAGTATACGTTGTCTTTAAGTAGGTAGATCATAATATGCACTTGTGCCAGTAGAAACTCAAGTGCATAATTATGATCTTCCAGCGAACACAGTTTAAGAAGCAATATCATAGGGAGACGTATGGACATAATATATGGAACCATAGAATCTTTGATGAAGTGTGTAACTTCAAACAGAAGATCTCAATTTCCTACAGAAATCCCAAGAAATCCCACTGTGCTGTATGCATAGCGTCGTAGCAAAGTGTGGGCGCTTGTCAGGCTCTAACAAAGACAACCTACTCACTTACTTACTTGACTACTTACTTCTGTGTACACTTGGAACAACAGAGGACAGCACGGTAAAAGTAACACGGCAACCAACCACCTCTGCTCAGAATAAAACGAATCCTTCCAACTCTGAGCAAAATCCTTGTCTCGCATTTGCCTGATTACCGGCCCGAGCGTTGAACACGTCACTTTTATGGGATCGCGACTGGGCCGACTGGTCATCCATAAATTCAATTTGTAGTCTTTATGGACCTGATTTGGCTTACACTGCTCCTTAATCGAAATATAAATTATTATATGATGCTGCTTTTCCCTTATCGAGGACAACTAACAAATGTCATAATAAATTGAAACAGCCTTGGATGACAAAGGCCTTATTACAATTTTGCCATAAAAAACTCGTCTTTATAAAAAAAATACCTTGCCAACCCAACAAGCCAAAATATTATAGGGTACACTTTTACACAATATCGCAATAAGTTTACGATTATCCGTAATAATTGTGAATCGTTATATTACTCTAACCCAGCGTTTCCCACTCTCTTTTGGCCGCGGAACCCTTTTGATTTTCAATTGTTTGGCGGAACCCCAGTTCAAAACTAAACATTGTTCTGTTTTCGATACAAGCGTTTCAGAATGCAGACATTATAGAATTAGACCTAGATTAGATTAATAACGACACAAAAAACGATGACAATGACGCATAAATTCTCTTCATAAACATATAGGCCTCCTAAACGCAAAATGTCAAATTTGCAGTTTAGGCACCTCACTCTCGTCCGTATCGGCCTAATACGTACGATACAATTTCCGTAATTTAAGCTCTATCTTAAAAGGCAGATTGATTAATATGTAACCACAAGCTTGATTGATGAAATGATGTTAACTAGAAGGCTAATTAATGAAAAGAATTGATGAAAAAATGCCCTTTAATTGGAAGCGGAAATGATGATGAGATTTTAACTGAAAGGTGGAGTTCTGCCTAAGTAGAAGCGGGAATCGTGAAAAGATTTCTGTTTAACTGGAAGCGGGAATGATGAAAAGAATCATGCAATCTAGTAAGGCGTAAAATGCGCCAACTATACTGCAAGTTCGCCTGAAAAATTCGTATAATTTACTTGAAATTGTTTCAAGCATGTTGAATATTTTCCGCGGAACCTCTGTCATCGCCTCACGGAAGCCTTGGGTTCCGCGAAGCACAGTTTGGGAAACGCTGCTCTAACCTTACTTTACAATTTGAGAATAACGGAAATAAAAATAAAACATGAAAAATTTTCAAAAAGATTCTTAATTCCCATGAGGACCCTTGATTTTCGACTGTCTGACTTTGAAAGAGCATATATTTGTTGTAACCAGGAAAATCTCTAGGAGTATCAGTATATTGCTCAGAAGTAAACACTGTTTATCGCAATCAACATCTCATTTTTACCAAGGCAAGTGCTCATCCGATTAGACTCTCATTGAAAAATGAGCTGAGTCAAGGCTATATTTTAGACGAATACCGTAGCTATATGAAAAGTTTTCATTTACCTTTGTTTGTTGTTCTGCTGAGTGTATTTAATAATGAATAGTTCAAGGGAGATGATAGTTTAAGTTTGATCTTGACTAATGAAATAAAATAAAGCCCAAAGTGAAGGTCAATGCCAATCCTCCATGGCTTTTGTGTGACTATGCTGAACGTCTCTCTCCCACTCCAGCCAATCAATCCCTATGAACAAAATTACGGTTTAGATGGTCAGAACAGCAAAAATTGGGGATTACAGTTGAGCGTATACTATAGATCTAAAGAACTGAAATGTGATGAGTATTTTTTATTGATACTAAAAATAGAACTAAGTAAGTAGGCCCATATTCTTCAATCAGACACACTAGCCATGCAGTGCACAGTGCCGTAACTGGCAAGCATAAAACATTAAAATAATAATAATAAATAACCTTGGCAATACTAAGCCCGTTCTGGTAGCCAGCCATGATGGGTGGGTCTGATTTTGAGGGACCCTGGCATGCAACCAGGAGAGATGCAGGTAAGTTCGCCCGAGCCTAGCTATGGCTAAAGTCGTCACTGCCACAATACCGTATACTCGCTATATTCACGGTTATTCCGTCGCACATGGGATACAAGTCCAAATGGTTTTACATTTACATTATGCTACAGATAACGCTTACCTTATTTCATTGTTCGAAGGATTGCTCTACTTCTTAAAAGTATGACTATAACAATTTCAACCTTCATCATGCCGATTTGGCATAATCAGTTCTGAAAGTCATTTTAAAAGATAGTGGGGTCTGTGTGAATTTATACATGTATGTTATGTAGGCCAGTGAATATTTTGTCAAGACTTCAATACAGTAGCATTATTATTTATCATACCCTTGTTTGCAGCATGTATATGATTGCACCGTCGGTTGCCTAATGCACCATACCTCAAGCAAGCATGACTACTGTAACCGATACTAGATAGCCGACACACAGCTAGGCACACGTGTACCAGACACAGCATCTAAACTCAGGCGAGGTCACGACCTCTGAACCTTAAATTGACGTGCTCTTATCTCTCGGTCTGGTGTCTTGCACCTCACATTGATGAGACACTCACTGACCAGTGACAACCCGCAAACTAAGACAGGCAGGCACACCACGAACCAGCCTCAGGCATGAGAAAGACAACAGCAAGCACACGTTCAATCGCCTGAAATTTGGGGGGATATAGGCTACTCAATCCCCACACTTCAATTATTGGGGGGAACCGTCCCCTGCTGGCTCCACCTAAGTCTCCACCCGTGGGGTAATAACTATGGGTGGGTATGATTATATTGGCTGAGGTAATTTGAAAAACTCATTAGAGCTTAGTCGTGTATAGAACTGCGAGGACCTGTCAGAAGGCAGTCATAGTAGCACAGCATCTGTGGGTCGAGAGGCTGATAAGCCACGAAGGATTAAATTAGTTGTTGGAGCGGCGAACCGTGAGATCAAAGAATACGACCTTGGTGATAATGAGGAATTGATGACGTCAATGATGGCGATGACGATAATGGAAAGGTCGCGGATGATGAGGGCTATTAGTTCATATGATGATGAGGACGACAATGATAATAATCATGGTGGTAGTGATGATGATGATGACGACGATTATGATTACGATGATAATGATGATGATGATGATGACGACGACGACGACGATGATGATGATGATGTAGGGGAACATGAAAGATGACTATTATGGTGATGGACATAATAATGATAACAATAAAACAACGAATCTGATGATGACGACGAAAGTGTTGCTGCTGATGCTGGTGAATCTGATGATGAAGATGTTGATGATGATTATCATTAGGATGAAGGTGGTGGTGATGATGATGATGATGATGATGATGACGATGATGATGACGACCACGATGATGACAATGATGATGCTGTCGACAACGACGACAACGCCAACGATGATGATGATTACGATGATAATGATGATGACAACTACCATAACCTCTAGTTGTCCAATTTACACGCAGCTATGCGTACGACGCGTCCCTTCTGTTAATTAAATCGACTCCTTATCGCCTAACAAGAGCGTCTTAATTGCGCTGAGCAACACTTGCACGACCTAATCAGAGACCGAAGGATGGCAGCAGGTGCCCCGATAGAACGGATTCAATGGCGGTCGATGGAGTTGGAAGACTGGAGTGAAACGCACCCAGGAGTGTACTTACTCACTCGCTGGGAACATAGACTGTCTCTTTAGCATGCGGTCCTGGTCGCTATAGGCAGCGGAGGAATTTAGAAATGTGATACTGTCTGTCTGCTTATGAGTCTGCCTGCCTGCCTGCCTTCCTGTATGTCTGTCTGTCTGTCTATCTGTCTGTCTGTATCATTGTCCCTGTTCATATGTCTTTCTCTGTTTCTGCATTGCTCTGTCTTTGTCTCTGTGTGTGTGTCTCTCTCTGTCTCTCATCGCTCTCACCCTTTCACCAATTCTTTCGCTGTCTCTATCTGATATAGTTCACTGCTAACACAATTCCAAATGGCTACAGTGATGAAGACAATTATGACGAAAGCAACGGCAACGACGACAATGATGATGGATCCCAGTTGTTTATTTTTTTTATTCATGTGCGTGTGTGTGTGTGTATGTGTCTGTCTGTGTGTATATATGTGTGTGTGTGTCTGTGTGAGCGCGTGCGTGTGTGCAATTTTGGCTATCTCTCTACATGGCTTACCGTGTCTAAATAAAATAGGTGCAAAATTTTTTGTCAGAACTTCGTCAAATATCCACCAATTTTAATAACTTTTGGTAGGTAGATGGAAATTGGCTGAAAGTTTATACTATATATAAATTTTCCACATTACCTGACTCATATCATCGCAATATCTTGTTAAACACAGATGTACCGATTTTTTATATAACGCTTACATTTCATTACTTTCAACAAACTGTCGGACGACCGAATTAGCACGCAGTAAAGTAAAATATGGTTTACTTAGCCGAGTTTTTAATTGTTATGACAGATCTGCCTAAAAGTGCTAGAATTGGTGCTCGAAATGTTCACTGCTTACACAGACACAAGCGCTCAGACGGCGACGCCTCTGGCCGATAGCAGCATCAACGATCGAGACTAGTCATAGCGCGTCCACTCGTCGATCAGGCGCGTTTTAAGTTTGTCGACGTTGGCTATTCTGGAGTGTCAAACCTTCTCCTGCAGCACACTCCATATGTTATAGTCGACTGGGTTAAGATCCGGTGAATTCGGCGGCCACAGTGCTTGAAGGATCCGAGGGATGAAGTCGGGCGTCTCTCGCTCCAGGAAAGAGACGGTGTCGCGAGCTCGATGCGCCTGGGCGCCATCCTTTTGAAAGACAAAACCTCACCCTGGGATATCCGGCGTATGTCTGGCAGTAGCTTCTCCATGGGCAAGAAGGTTGTCGCGATAGTATGGCCCATTCACTTTGACACCCGGCTCGATGAAATGAAGTTCAGTGCAGCCAAGTAATAAAATTTAAGCGTTTTAAAAAAAAACTGGTACATCTGTGTTTGACAAAGTAGTGCGGTGATATGAGTCAGGTGAGGTGGAAAATGTATACATAGCATAAAATTTCAGCCATTATTCCATCTACCTACAAAAATTATAAAAATTGGTGTAAATTTGACGAAGTTCTGACAGAAACAATTTTGCACAGATTTTATTGAGACACCGTTTATTTACCACAAAGGACTTGCAATACGTAGATCTTGTAGTAGTCGTTAACTGGACATAATGTGCATCGTGTATATCGCACTTAACACATACTAAATGCATATAATATTTTCATGCATACATATAAAATAAGTTGCCTCATATCGTACTGTTAGATCTGCTATAAAGAGACGCTCATTGAGGATATATAGCCATGACCACAAAAGCATATACAGGGATATATCCTACCGGGTGGTACATTTAATTGGTATCACTACAGGCAGTTTTGCAAGAGATTTCGGCTTTGATTAAAGTCATAGTCTGTGCGATTGCGTCCAATTTTCGGCCATATTTTTCTCATCCATCGTTTTAGTGCCTTAACTCCGGAAACCGTTAATCCTTTGGTTGCTGAGTCATAACTCTTCAACAACTCAGAGGGGGCTGTTTTATAATTTACGCTAACGACGGGTCCCATGCATGAAACGAAAAGAAAATATTCAGAGCACGAATATATATGGCGCTTAAAGGGTTCAGACGTAACGCGTCGTGAATAGTTTATAACCTGATGTGACGTCACGCAGCGTCCTTGCTATATGTCCTCACGGGGCGTGGCTAAACTATAAGCTTATGGCGAACCGTTCAACTCTAAACTTGCGTTCATTGGCCTTAAATACGGCACTGTGGTGAAAAACGTTATGACGATATGAATAAGATATAGAAGTTTCGCCGCTGTGGATTGCTCTCTACAGTTGAAATTGACTATAGAACAGTCAATATGGGCCAACTATTTTCCATAACCTTTGATCAGTTTTGTAAGCATCTGAAAACTGCTAGTCCTCACTAATCAATATTATGATCATATGGCGGTCTGACTGTACTGCATTTTTACGACATTAAAATTTGACGCTAAATAATATTAATAAAATTAGTTTTATTAGTTATACTTATATATATATATATATATATATATATATATATATAATTATACATACATGCATAGGCCTACTTACTCGCGTGTGTGGTCACGCAAATCAATAGTTATAGGGCTACAAAATCCTACCTTATCCTTTCGGTGACGGGCAATCAGTATCATGAGCAGAAAAACGGCGCAGATAGCCAAACACGTTAGTACGATAACCAGGCACCAGATGGCAGTCACGACACTGGTACCCTTGTGTACACAGTCCACTTCCGGCGGAAGGATTTCACCGGAAGTCGTCACCGAGTGCTGCATCTCTGCAGAGCAAGGATTCAGTATGATTGTCGTATTCGACGATGATGATGACGAAGATGAAAAATACGACGACATCGTTATCGTCTTCGTCGTTGTTGTGATCGCATGTTCGGTTGAGCCGGACGTCGCTTCATTTCCGGAAGTGGAATTCTTCTGATCTTCGGCAAGTGAACTGTCGATGCGAGTGAAATTTTCCATGACGTAAGTCAGTTTCAAATGTGTATTAGACAGAGCTATAATGTGAAGCAACAGTAAAATGAGAATTATGCTAGTTTACCCATATACATACATACATACATACATACATACATACATACAATTTAGACAATTTATGTTCGGTTTGTCTGCGTATATATATATTAATAATAATGTGTCTTGTACTCGATTGAAATGAGTACACTGACCGTATGCGCTGTCCGTAGGGAGATGAGACTACGGCGAGGGAGAGGACTGGCCATTCGCCCTCACATACCGAAGTTAAGAAAATCAAGTGGCTAATACTTCCTTCCCACCAAGATCTGCATTTCTTCTTATTTTATCTGGCATAATTGGTAATAGAAGCCGGGCTACTTTAGCGTTGAATCTACTCAATGATACCAATGATAGAATTATTATGTCGTTCATTTAATTATTAAATCGTTATACGATTTCGTTCAAGAGATAGTCAAAAGAGGGTGTTACCCTCCACCAACACAAGGAATTTATAGTAGAGGAATGATTCTTATCAAATATCCGTATATAGGTTTCGCGCTTAAACATATAGTCCCAAATGTCGCCCCAGTTTAAATTTTTTTCTAATTAAAAATATCATGTTGAAAACTTCCATAGACATTTTTATATTACTGACACAGTTATTTGTCAGTTTTCCTTCATAACTAAAAGTTAATGAATCAACTTGTTGTGTCAACATGAAGCGAACATATCTCTCCCGATTATCGCCCAAAAACTAGTGGCACGGCGTTACGCACAGACTTGCCAGTCCTGTGTATAATAGGTCCTTGCTCTCCAATCTATGCTGAATACATACTTACCTTTCAGCTGGATCAAGTCCGCAGCCAATACAACGACTTTTTATATAGGAGCCAATACGTGCTGGGCAATCGAGGTTTATATTGCGCCTGTTTATCGTTTTGTTCAATAAGTCGGAGGCATACGACTGCCTCTCTAAGGATTTCAGGTCGATACGTCTGCGTGGTTCGCTCTAGACAGAATGGCATTCAATGCAAAGCGAGAAATATCTAAGCGCATCGAGGCCGCACTCGTCACGGGCAGCGCGTAGGTTTACATGCGCGCAAGAAGACGCAAAGCTATGATGCATGCAAGGGAACCAGTCAATGGGGTCTTTTCCATGGATACCAGAGACTCAAATAGCGTTGGTTCCATAGATAGGCTACAGTGAAGACGTGAAGGTGACGACATTATTAAGGAGGCGCATTTTTATTATTATTGTTAACTTGTTATTGTTACTGTAACTTTTACTGTTGCTATTACCACTACTAATACTATTATAAGACTATTATTATTTTTCTTCTTTTCATTATTATTATTATTATTATTGTTATTATTATATATTTTTTTCTTTTCATTATTATCATTATTTTATTATCATTATCATAATTATTTTACTTCTACTGTCACCACCATAATCGCTATTATTATTATTATTATCATGATTGTTACAATTGTCTGAAGTGTCATCTCAACATAATGTTATTATATGAGAGAGCGGTGGCAATGTTCCGATGAGTCAGTTGATTAGTCACCGAGATATGCTGTAAGTGAACCTTGTAGTAATAGCCCATGAACAACATAAAGTCATGGACTGGAATATAATTCAACCGGTTATAATTTAAAGACACCAGAGACATACACAACAAGTGGATGGAACAGAATTGTCCGTGGGGCGGCCAATTCTCAGATGGAGAATGGTGGGTCAGTCCGGTAAGGGCCACCGATAGAAGGTGAGAGGGGTCCGGCGACCTTTAATGGGCACCGGCCGGAACCTTGGCCGCATTGAATTTTTTCATATAGCCTATAATATGGTCCGGATTTCTGTGACGACCCTGATCTAGAGTTCAGGAATTTATGTCGAAGAACCTCTTCACAACAGAAGAACATAGCTTACATATTATCCACATAATTATTATTACCTGGATTCACCCGCTGTCTATTTCTACACGAACCCTTCTTCGTAATGGCGCGAAGAGTGCAGCCCCAAAACTCGTCGAGGAATGAACGACCACATCACCACTTTGAAACTCCTTCTGCGATCAATCTAAACAAATATAAACGTCTGCAGTTTTACAGATGAACCGTATAATAATTATATTTTCCACAAAACAGTTACCTCCACACACACGCGCGCACACGCACACCGGAGACTATATCCTGGGTTTGAGGGAAGAGGTCGAAAACAATTCGATTCTCAAACGTTGCAAAAACGATCATCTGTGGAAAACACTAGACATGTATAATATTTGTAAAATATTGCGTGGATATAAGCAGCTCAATCCCCTCAACCTGAATAATCGGAGGGGACCGTCCCATCCTGCTCTCCTCAAGTCTCCAGCCCGGCACATACATGCCCACACACGCCATAGTATGAGAATGAGGAAGGATCCTCACAGTTCACCGTATATTGTAATGACTACCACTTACAGGCCATTGAAGAGTGGCGACATCTTACGACGACCGTCGTCATTCAAACGACGGCTAAGCTCATCGGCAAAGACGCCACCTATCGCCATTACTGCAGCCGACCGGATCCGGAAATGACGTTGGCATGGCAGTCGTCACATCAAACGCTAGGTGGCCTCCAATCTGTCAACTGAGCACGCAGTTCTATTCAACCGATTTTGCTTTGAAATGAACCTAGGGCGTGTGAAAGAAGGAGCGAGTGCGTAGTACGCATGCGCATTAGTATTGACGTTTGTATATTGCGTAACTCGAAAGCGCTTAAAGGCCAAGTTTTTAGGGCGTGGTCTAATGAATACCTGCCGCCTGCTAGCTAGCAATCAGATCTCTCCAAAGCATCTCATCCGCCTGGGGTACAATCTTAAACAAATGGACCGGTGTGGTCAGTCCATCTGAATAGGCTCAAATGGGCCAAGTAGACAGCTGAGGGAAATGCACTGGAAATAACAATTGAAACAATGATCGTGCTTCATAGTTCTTATAATTATATGCATCTACACACCTGTTCTTGATATGCCACTCATATGCCTTCGTGCCTGTATTTGTGTGTGTGTGTGCGTGCGCAGCTTTAGCCAGTACGGCCATCTTGCAAGTTGCTCGTGGACAGCCTCCCTTCAAACGTGTGAAAAGTGCAACCAAACCCATGCGGGAAGTTTGCTGCAGTGTTGTACATCGCGACTTCAAAAGATGAAGCCATGAGCCAAATCTTGGCGGTTGCCTGTCACTGTCTCAATTTTCAGCTGTTTTATTCAGTACAGATATATGTTTCATCATGACCACGCTGAATGCCTATATTGTATTCAAATTGATGCCTTTATAATATATATATATATATTATATATATATATGCCTATATTGTATTCAAATTGATGCCCTTATAATATATATATATATATATATATTGATATTGATATATATTCAAATTGATGCCCTTATAATATATATATATATATATTATAATATATATATATACATATATTATAAGGGCATCAATTTGAATACAATATAGGCATTCAGCGTGGTCATGATGAAACATATATCTGTACTGAATAAAACAGCTGAAAATTGAGACAGTATATATATATATATATATATTGAGACAGTATATATATATATATATATATATATAATATAGTGGCTTGAATGATCATGGCATGCATAAGACCTGAAATACAGTATGTTCTTAGGTTACACAAAAGCTATTTTTGGAATAAATACATATACTGCATTCTGTATTTACCAATTTGTTCAAAATCCCAGTCGTTATGAATAAAAAAGGCTCTTATCGCTTCTTCCTGATCACGATCGACACGAATTGTTAGATCGTACTTTTGCATGGTACTATGTAATATCAACTACAGAGTTCTGCTGTATGCATATATCGATCATCAAAAGAGTGAACATCCGAGTGGTTTAGTCTGACAGAGGGAGACGGGGGAGGGGTAGCGGTGCCATTATTGTTTACATACTGCCACTCTGCAAGAACATAAACAGATGGACCAACTTTGACACCTGTCAATACAGCGTACATAAGCCTATTGCTTGTACGAGAGAGGGAACATTCTATTTCAAAGAAGGTGACTCTCTTCTCATACAGACTCAATGAGACAAACATATATGTATATATACATAGATTCATTGCATTGAATGGCATTACAATTAGTCATCTATTTACATTATGTCACAAGGTCTCATTCTTGCATTTCAGGGTTGTGTGCCCTATTCTCAACGCGCCCCTGAAAACCATATGAAATAAATACAAAGGGCGAAAAGGCGCTTACTATAATGATTGAATGCTAAGACAAAGCTGTGAGATAGAAATTCACAGGTAGTCCTTCAGCTCAGAGATATAAATATAAACAGCGTGTGTGTGCGTGTGTGTGGGCCAGCTCACAGAGAAACAAACGCAAACAACAGTGACCACAGGCAATCGCCAAGATTGCTCCACGAGCCGAGTGATCTATAATGATCCATGGGCTGATATCCTGGATGCGTCCTATTGCGTTTTGGCTCATGGCTTTATGGCTTTATATGTATGTATGTATATATATATATATATATATATATATATATTATAAGTAGATGTATGTACAGAAACAGACAGACAGACAACGGCCCAGAGGCATGCAGGCATTTCATTGAAAGGAATTGACCGGCGGTGGACTTGAATATGGCACTTCTTGACTGTAGCCCCACTCAATGAGTTCAGGTTTGATTGACAAGCAGTTTTCCAAGTGGATTCCCGTCGACAGCTGACAGCTGGCATGGATGCTCAGAGTCTCAGCTATCATTTGTCGCAGGTGGGTGGGGTACAGAGCAGTTTGTCGCAAAACTGCCCGCCCAGAAACCTTCACCTTTAAATTTAACTCCTCACTGTGACACCGTTTGCAATCTGACTGAGCCAGTTCCAAGCCTGGATAAAGGATGAGGGCCACGTTGATGATCTTCTTTATCCAAGGGCGGTGATCCCTGGGGTCGAGTGGGACAAGTCCCCTCACCTTTTACAGAGATGGGACACGATATGCGTTCTTCGCTCCACATTTCTTACACCTATCATTGGGTTCCCCCAACCTCTCGAACGAGATTGCCGCCTCTGCTGATATCATACAGTGTCGTTAAACTGAAAGAACTGCTACTAACCAAAGTAGGTAACTAAGTCACTGCTCGCACTGCGGCACTCTGGCAGGGCCAGTCTTAAGACGAGACTAAGGAGGAGGGCGACCCTTGCAATCTTTGTTATCACAGAGAAACTACAGCAGGCCTACAAATGAATCAGTTACGTTTCAAAGGCGTTCTTTGGGATTATAAAATGGTAGCATAATCTCATTCAGCTTGGCTAATAACTTCATAATTTCGTATCGGCCATGACAGGTTGCTAGCTTATCGCATGATAGAACCGTGATGAAGCTTCAATTAGACTACATGAGTCGGATTAATTAAACGATGGGCTTAGCGAAGTCAAAAACGCACACCCAGACACTTTGTAATTGCATGCTTATGTGAACACAGATAATTAAGAAGATTATAGGAAGCTGGCGATCGATGTATTAGGCTGGTCGGATTGAGTTTGATAGACCAATCGTACATATCCATGATTTTGTTCAGGCAGCCTACTTAGTTTAACGACACTGACATCAAAGATCGTTAGCGTCGCCCTTGTCCTTTATCCAGGCTTGGGACTGGCACGGTCAGAGTGCAAACAATGGCAGACTTCTTCAAGCAGGCACTCATAGACGGCTACTTAATATGTAGCTTACCTAGCGGACTACATTTTTAATCATAATCGTAATCAATATTTATATTATGTTATAGCTCCGCTCGACAGAGGCGCACCCGACCAGGACCAATGTTTTCTCTGAGAAAGAATGAGGTTTTAGGCGCTTTTTAGGCTCCAGCTGAAGGGAGCCACGGTTGCCAAACTCTCAGTGCCAGTCCCAAATCTGAATAAAGAAGAAGGGCGACGCTAACGAACTTTGTTATCACACAATGTCGTTAAACTGAAACTTCAACCACCATGGCGTGGCCACAGGAATCAACACACAGCATCTTTATCAACAACAAAACTCTCAGAACAGTCGCATTAAACGCATTCAACGTGTCGTGTTTTCGTAGACTACCAACCAGCTGTCCTAGATTAAGTCCATCCTTCTTCCGGCAATATCTTCCCTTGTGAATGGCTATCAGGGGAGCTCCATCCAACAGCAACCTCAAACTTACAATTTACACAACAGACCGTAAATCTCGAATTACGCTCTACTGAATATAACCGTAATAAATTACGACAACTATCACGGCGCAAATGCCAACACAGACTAACATAACATAAATTGTAAAGCGTTTTCGAAACATGAAGGCTTTTGCCTCATTAAAGGGTTTAGGTAGACAACAATTAAAACTTTAAGAGATAAATATTTGTCTTAAAGCAAAGTCTGAATTGTCAAATGCAAACAGGGGGTTGAAAAATTCTCGCCTGTCAAGATCAGAATTTCTTACGTATTTACGAATACATAAAATACCGAGAAGGTAAGAATAATAATTATTCTTAATTGCTCGATATTTTATTATTAGAAATCACAATTATTATTATTATTATAAAACTCTTAAATTTTATTATCAAATTATCATAGTAATAAATAATGACCTAACAAAAACTGAAATGTTAGGAATGAAAACCGAGAAAGAAACAAAGAAATTGTTTTACTAATAAAGCAAATAAGATATTGTGGACAATTGAAAGCTGTGCTGGGGCAGAAGTTTAAATTAAACCCCAAAATTAAAATTAAATCAAACTTTAAAAAGGTGAAAAGGTAATTTTGGGAATTAACTGAGAGTTCGGAAATGAGTTTCAAATCTCCCAGCACCACAGACTATTGATTTTTTTTTAATTAACTAGACGAGTACAGTAATGAGACGGGAGTCTTCGACACCCCAGACAATAGAGTCCTGGCTTAAAGCGAAAAACAGCTTCGTTAAGAGAGTTGCAAACGTGAGCAGGCAGTCTCTGATGGAAGGACCAGCAGTTGAGAGACAATAGGCGTACCAGAATCGACCCACCTGAACGCATTATTGAGAATGTCGTACTTGAAGATATTTGGTGACAATCCAACAACCACCGCATTTGGATTTTCTTCGCTTACACCTAAATTAAAAAAATTTAAATTTCAACATATTGAAGATTTTGATATCTAGGTTCCATCTCAAAAATACAACACATTGCACAGTAGAAAGCGTTTTGTAGTTTCAGATGAAAAATTATGGACCAAGAATGACAATGTTATGTGGACGTATAAATGGATGTATGAATGTGTGAATCATACCGTGCGCAATGCTACGGCCCCGGAATTTGCCCCCGGACATTTGTCCCCCGATTTTGGCTAGGACATTTTTAACCTCCAGGACAATTGCCCCCTCACCTATATGTATATATGCATGCAAGGGGAGCGGACAATTGCCCCCAGACATTTGCCTCCCTCCATTTTGGCTAGGACATTTTTAACCCTGACAATTGCCTCCTATATGTATGTATGTACGTGGGCATGTATACATACTTACATGTACGTATGTATGCATGCATGTATGTATGTACGGGTATATATGCATAATTTTATATATATGTATATATATTGTTAGGTGTTCCTTAGAAGGCTCTAACAAGAAACGTTGGGGTTGTTTTTACATTGTATTGTAAAACAAATAACTAAGAAACCCTCACAAAAGAAAACCTCCACGAGCGGCGTAGAACGTCTCTTGCACAGAAGAGTCACCATCGGAAGGTACAACGAAATAATAAAAAAAAACGCACGTCTCGTCCTGGAGAAGACCTGTCGTCAAACGAAAGCGAGAAGGAACAGAAGCCTTAACAACGCTTAATTAATACACCAGAGTTGCTGGAAAATAAGAGAAGGCAACTGGTCTGTTACCAAACGCGTGGCTAAACCACACACTAAACCAACTCCAGCAAACTCCAACACACCTCCTCAAGTCACTTCCTTATATCCTCTCCCAGCAACGCCTACCAATACCGTACACAAAGGCAGGGATCATCCAAAGCATGCAAGACAAGATCAGCCTATCCCTCAAACACAGACAAAGGCAAACATACAGAGACAGGGTCACAGGCACTCAACTAGACCATCCCCTAAGGTCAACGGTAAGTGTTAGATAGTAGATAGTTTTATCTACCGTCGCTCATAAAGGCTCACTATCTAACAATATATATATATAAATATATATATATATATAACATATTTAATATATATATATAATATACTATAATATATATTTATACAAAAATATATATAATAGATTATCCTTGCCAAGGAGGCGAGTCGGAATGCAATGCGCTGCGGGATATGCGCCATGAGGGCCGGTTAAGGTGAGGATAGGCCTTTTTTAGATATAGCCTAGTCCTACGCGAAAAGCCTTCGGATAATGACGGAACAGTGACAACAGTCAGCCACAGAAGCACCCCGCAGTCAAATTGTATTAAAGGACACATAGAGTGACAAAATATTGAATTAAAAAAATATTTCAAAACGATCCCGCGAGGCGGATTTGAACCACCGACCTAAGGATGTCAGAGTTCACCACTACAGTCCTCCGCTCTACCAACTGAGCTATCGCGGGCAGTCGATACCATACTCCAGCAACGGGACCATATTCGCAAACCACAAGCACAATCTATGTGCTGCTTCAAAATTTTATCTGTGTCTTACTTAACTGACAACTGCATAATAATCTTATAACGCCGAAAGCCTAAAACGCAAAGTATCACTCGACTGCTATTTTGACCTTAAAAAGCGCAGCGCAATATAATTTGTACCGCTTGTACGTCACAATATTTTTTCTCTCCGACGGATGCAATATAACGTGACATTATTGCTTTATCATTCAATCGCAGATTTTTTCAAGGATAAATCTTCTACGGCCGAAAATTCGGCCCAGAAATAAGCGAAATTTTACATCTTCGGCCGATTCCATACAAAATTTAGCGCGTGCTAAAAACACCTAAAATTTGTAATAAACAATTTGGGGTCGTGAGGGTCGGTTAGGATCAGGTCAGGTGTCGGGAGGGTTGTATGGGGTTAGGGTTAGTACCGTTTTTAGACATACGAAGAACTTTAGGACGCATAATTAATTTTGGGGTGCATTTTTAGGGAGAACTTTCGGCCGCAGAAGCTCCACGCTGTTTTTAATTAAGAAAATGTTTAACAACGCTCAATAACGAAATAAAGTTGTCGTGCAAGAAACAAATACAATACGATATGGAGCAAAGTCCGGTATTGAGTGAAAAAAATGTTTATTCCCGCGAGGCGGATTTGAACCACCGACCTAAGGATGTCTAAATTGTCCACTACAGTCCTCCGCTCTACCAACTGAGCTATCGCGGGATGGCAATTTACAGCGAGTCCGTACATACTTGTTCTTAGTGCGTTTTACACGGTCCAATAAAATGTTTATATATTCTAAAGTCCATAATTATGTGTCATATCTAAAATTAGGGACTTAGTATAATATAATTATTATGATCTACTGAAACCTTTGTCCTCGTACGAACCGGACCTTGTGGAAATTGAACTACATGTTTTGATTATCCTCTTAATTTTGACGCTGCGCTTATGAATAGGTTGGTGCCCATGCGCTTAGAAGACGCCATTATAAAGCTAAGCTTGAGTAAGGGACATACAGAGACAGACACACTGGTAGATGGAAATATAGACAGAGATGAGGAGATAGACAGAGACAGACAGTGAGCGAGGTCAGAGACACAGAGGTATGTGGAACGGAAGTAATTGCGTAATGTAATGTAAAGCTCTATTATAATTCTGCATAAAGAAGACTGGCGACAGAACTCAATCTTTCTAGGCAAACAGTTAACTTAGTTGGATAATTTATGGTCTTAGTGGTCCCAAATTTTTTTATATCATTAAGCGTAGGAGGAAACGATTATTAATGAAAAGATGAACACAAGTCAGTTGCACATAATTATTTTCATCACATCCAGCTTTCATTTAAACACGATTCTATTAATCAGATACAGGCTACAGCCTGTGGCGTAGCGAGGATTCAGCTTAGGCATTATTCTTTTCATCACATCCAGAGATTAATTCTTTTAGTCTTGTGACCAAAAGCCATGCGAAATGTTTGGGGCCACTAAAACCATAAATTACCCTTAGTGGCATAATATTTACCCTCGATGTTTCCTTTTCAGCATTCGCCAGGTGCGCTAGCTTTTCGGCTGCGTTGACCTCACAACTTTGTGTTTTGATTTAGTTGTCAATAATTCGCTAGGTGGCGCTCTGAATCGCCTACGTCGCACACGACGTATATATATACAATATATATATATATTCATATATATAGTACATTGGTCCTTGCCTCCTTGGTATGGCGCTCTCTTGCTGGGGCTGCACATATACTTAGGGGCCGTCCACATATTACGTACACAGCGAGGAGGAGGAGGGGGTTTAAAATTTCGGCCGTTTTGCGTACGGGTTCGTATGGTGGGGGAGGGGGTCCCGAAAATAGTGCGTACGCAAATATAATTATCTAATTATGACGTTCACAATACAGAATATGAAAATTAGAACTATAAACCTAATCACAGACTATATTCCTGCTTGATCGATTTTATGTACCATTAAAACGGTTTCAAATGCAAATGTTGTTAGTGTTTTAATCCTTCATAAGAGTTGGCACATTTAAGCTGTTAATTATGATGCTTAACAAAAATAAATATCCTGTGGTAAAATCAATGTCTTACAGATGTTTTAACTATTTAACCTTTGCAATGCGGAGGGAGTAGACTCAAATATACTTACGCATGAGGATAGGGTCCACGAAATGTATGCAGTGCACCAGAGGAAGGGGACTCCGAAAATCCGATTTTTGCGTACGTAATATATGGATGAGCCCTTAACTTCAGGAGCTATGCCGCCCTCCTGCTGCAGGGCTGAGAAATACCTGGGCTCTGCTGTGCAAGGCCCTCTCAGCGTTCCATTCAGACGCACCACTATTCTGCAACATCGTTCCTTCTCTGTAGTGGGCCCTACCACATGGAATGGGCTTCCTCTGGAAGCGCCGGCTTTTACTCAGGATCTCCTCATCTTGTTTCTACTCTTTTCTTAAAATTGTCCTCTTTGACCGTGGTTGGACTGGGTGCGCCTCTGAGTAGATTTCTTGAAGAGGCGCTATATCAAGTTTCTCTGATCGATTAGAGTGTGCTACCGTTGGACCAAGAAGAGGTCAACGACCTGCACCAAAAGGAGACTGTTATCAAAAGATCTAACGTACAGTTTGGCAACAGAATGTTTGAAATATCTGGGCCATTTGAATGGAACACCCTTACCAGAAGCAATGCGCGGAGCTTCCTCGATGGAAGTTTTCAAGTCTAAACTAAAAGCTCATTTATTTTCTGTGTACTGTAATTAACGAATTGTCTTGTAATGTGTTCATTAAGTAAGGCTGTCTTAATAAGGCACGCTATAAATGAAAGCTGTATAGTATTGTATAAGTGCAAGCCATTGAACACTAGCTGTCTGACAAATATAGCAACTTTGTCTCGAGAGCTGCATAAATTAACTTTTAAATTTAATTTTTTTAAATTAATTTACTCGTATACAAATATGTCATTTCTCGGTAACAGATTTTGTTAAAACAATGGTTTACAGATTAAATATATCATCCATGACATCATCATCTTGTGTTTTATTTGCTAGAGGCTCAACCCAATAACCTCTTCTTAATAATAATAATAATAATGATAATAACAACAACGACATCAGCAGCCATAGTAACATCAGCAACAACAACAATGTCACATATGATTATGATGGTTTCTAGTAGCCATTGAAATCAGTGAAAACGCATATAAACAACAAGTTTAGGGACGTCTTATGACAGCAATGGTCTTTGACGTCTTACCGTGTTATCGACTCACTGATGGTGAAAATCAACATTGGTACAGTGACTGAATGGGAAAGCTCGAAAATTATATTACTTCTTTATTAACTGAAAATCCTGTGTACTTCATTAATCTACAAAATTCTGTTTAATCTGTAGAATATTCGAAGAATATTCGATATTCTTACTGACAACTAAAACATTGGACGTCATAGTTGTTATCACACCGCCGTCACAACCACCGCCATTTTGAATGACCACCATTTTTAAAGTCCAATGCCGGTGGTGATGGTTTGTCCCACAAACGCGGCCAAGTCTTACAATGACGACCACAAAACCCCAAAGTTAAAACTTAAGTCTGGGGTTCTAGTCTTACTCAGTCACCAGATGAGTACCCCTTTAGATGGGAAAGCCCCCAAAGGTGCAGGGTCACACTGGGGTCAGGCAATGTCCTTTTGGGTGGCAGGTCGAACACAACTGTTACGCTTGATACATCGGACTAGCCACTCGATTCCCTCGTCAACGCCGTCCCTGGAAAAATCCGCAACAGCGTGAAAACGAGGAGGGGAACGGATGTTAAAAAAAGAAACAAGAAAAACAAAGAATATAGTTTAGAATTACAGAATAATAGAAAACGTTAATTATCTCGACGTCACCCCTCTAAAAATCAGCAACAGCATAAAAAACAAAAATCAAAAACAAGAAAAACATTTAAATTGAATTTATAACCCTAGAATAATGAAGAACATTAATAATTATAAAACGTGAGAAATAGAAGAGAGTGAACGTTCAATTAACTCAGCAACACTGCCTCTGGAAAATCAGGAGTAATAGGATTAAACGGTCGTACTGAGGGCAGTGCCAGCGGTTCCGTGGCACAGGGCGCAAATATAGAAGGAGCGAAAATTTCTGGATGGAATAACTTTAATTATTACATAGATATTCTTGAAATATGGTATTATTTTTACTCACGAAAGAAAAACTAAAATTACAGTTGAAACGTGGAATTAGGAAAGCATTTTGGTGGTTATTACATCCTGTAGGCCTGTATGAAAGTTGAAATGGAATATTATACTGGATTAGCTGAAATGAAAATATCAAGAACTAGGAAGATCTCATCGCCGAGAACTCACCCGCGGAGGGCCGACACTCCCATTGCCTTGATGTCCCTCCTTCCGATTTTGTGATCATCCTCTTTGAAGGCGTTTTTAACAGCAGTTACGCTCAAGCATTCCTACAAATTCCACCACATATATTGTAAAACTCTTTTAGCATTTGGCATCTTCTCACTAGCACTTGCCTAACTCAACTAACACTTGCTTTCAGCACTTAAAAAATTGTTGCCAGGGCAATTTAAATATAAAAAGCATCCCAATGATCAATCAATTAATCAAAAAGGTATGAAATACTGCCATTTCAAGGAATTACAATGTAGGAACTCTTACATTGCTGTAGTATACATATTAACAATAATAAATATCTGAGAAACTCGACTTAAAAGCTGAATAACTCACTTCTAGATCTTGCTTGTTGGCAAGAACTAAAAGTGGAACATTGCCCAGACTGCTGTTGGCGATCATTTGATCTGAAAGTAAACAACAAGAGTATAAAGTATCTTGAAGGGGTGCTATAGAGATTTTCATGATAAATAACAATATTAGAGACAGTTAGGTCATGCTATAAGACAAGTATAGCATTATAGGGCCAATTCATATATTACATATGAAAAAATCGTATTTTCGGACCCATTCCCTCTGTTGCATAGCATACATTTTTTTATACCCCTCTTCCATGCATACATATCTCTTAGCTCTAACTCCTGCCCCCATTGCAAAGGTTAAATAGCTAAAGGCATCTATAAGACATTGATTCTACCATAGGCTATTTATTTTTTTATTAAGTATCATATCTTACAGCTTAAATTTGTTAAAAAACTGTTGTGAAAAAATAAATTACTGACAACAGATAGACTTACATTTTAAAAAAGTTTTAATGCTACATAAAATTGCTTTTAAGCAGGAGTATAATCCGTGATTGGGTTTTCACTTTTCAGTTCTGATTTTAATATTCAATAATGTGAATGTCATAATTAACCAGTTATGTGCATTGGACCGAAAACATGTGCAAAACTGATGTTCAGCTTTGCATATATTCTCAGTCGAGTATAGATTCATTGGACCATCGCTTACCAAATGCTTTCTTTGATTCGTCGATTCGTTCTGTGTCGGATGAATCGACGACGTAAATGATGGCATGTGATTCGACGTAATACTGTAAGAATCCCGTACACAGAGACATGTTAAGATTACTGATTCACCCCAAAGAAATACACACTGAGGCAAATCATGGCATGTTCAGCATTCTCGGCCAAACACTTCAGGGGCCCCCAGGACCCTACACATATAAAAACAATATATGGCAAAAAAATTAGTTCTTTTGCCATGAGTCACTCTATTATTGAGAAATGGCAAAAGATGTCTACATTTAACAATAAACTGGATAATTATAAGACCTATTCACTTCGTACAGAAAGAAAAAAGCAGGAATTGACAGTAGACAAATGTTGATTTGTTGAATAACACACATTTCATTTATCCTTTTGCTGTGATTCTGTGGAGCTGGAACCCCCACAGTTTTAGTGAACAGGGTTACCACATTTGTTAACCTGGCACAGCATACACACAAGATTCACAGGTTCAATTGTCAATAATAATCTCATACTGTGAAACTCAAATTTTTCTGTCGATCTCATATTCATGGCCTACGTCCGGAGTTACCTCTGTTGCCTATATTGTGTAGTGGTACTCTTCATGGTCAATTGAAAACTTACAATATGGTCTGGGCTGGAGTTGGGAACTCTATTGAGTAGTTACTATGAAAGGGCGCTACATAATTTTTTGAACGAATGAATCAATGAATACACAAATGCCTATTGGGAGAGTAATAAAGTAGACATGGCATGAGGGAGCCAATATTTCCTCATATCTGCATACACACTAAAATTAAATGGATGTTCACAAGCAGTGTGTTATCAACTTGCTCTATGTAAATCTTCATACAGCGATACACAGGTCATGTGGGTTCTCTGTCCATCTGCAGTACCCATTTTCTGTTTCATCGACGTCATCTTGCCTCGAATTCAAGATCCCACCAACCCCTTTCTTTCTCAGGGTATGTAACTCATTGTCTGTCTGCCTATCTGTCTGTCTGTCTGTCTGTCTGTAAGTCAATGTTGTGTAATTCCATTTGTCTTAGAAAGTCCAAAGCTACCTTGTCCCACAGTGACTGGAGTTCTTCTTGTCCACCAAGGTCCCAGAAATTCAGGCGAATTCCATCAACGTCGATCTTTCCAACTGCATCAAAGGAAACAGTATTCAAGTTATGCAGACAGTAACAATGAACTGTAGATAACACTGAGCTTTGCCATGATTTTGCTTACAATTTAAAGAATGCAACTACTTTAATTTAACAACATTTACTGAAAAAAATATACCAACAACATTGATTATTATCAAACAGGTGAGTATGGTCTGATATTTCTGCTCCACCTTTGCCCCTAGCCAATTCAGCTATAATGAATATACTGACAGTATATATGAAAACTTGACATAGCACCACTTCAAGAAATCTACTCAGAGGTGCTCTCTGCACTAGGCAATATGATGTTAATTTTCATATCAACAATTGTTAGAACAAATTATTAGCAAAACAGTGCACAGTAAGCTAAAAGAGTCACCAGTGGTGGGCCCACGCACAAATGTGGACCCAAACAATGGATTTTCGTCGACGGATGGCATGGTTGTTCAAAGTCTTGGGACAAAGTTGTGCTGATGAGCAGAGCTGAGACACAATCGCATGCATTCACATGGCCCAGGCAACTTGCAAACAAAATGCCTCATAAACACAAAAACTCTTTTAAAAAGTTGACGAATATGTCTTGCCACACAGAAAACTAGCAGCAGAGAACTCCAACTCCAACGGTACCTAACAGTTCATACCTATGGCTGTCTCAAGCTGTTCTTCGTTGTCAATGCACGATGCAACTGATGATGACAGTAATAATGATGATGACACAACTGATGATGATTAAAAAGCACTTGAAGATGATGATGCAACTGAAGATGATGATGATGATAATGAAAATGACTGACTGTTTAGGCCAACAGTCGTAGTAATCTTCCCAGGATTCATTGCTTTGTAGTTCCTATTAAACTTTGTCTTCGTCTGCTCCAAGTACGTCTGAACAATCACAAGCGCATCGACAAACAAATCATCCAAAGAAGTCAGATTCTACATCCCGACTTACCTACCTACCTATATGCTAAATTTTTTTTTCGTCCGAACATTAAACACCTACAGAACAACATTATGAAACGTGCAGTCGGATAATCCATTCAGAAGTTCTCTCATCTATAATGGTATTGTAGAAATCATTGGATGAAGTTATGATCAGATAAGAGCCAAAGAAAATAATTGCATACCAGTCTCGCACTTAAACACCGATGTCACCCCACTTAAATATTGTTTCTTATATTAATTATGGTTTTTTAATCCCCACAGGCAAACGAATACTTCGCAAAACATAAATACTTGTCAACTCCCTTCATAAATACGACTAATGTTTTGCTATATAAACTAGATGAGAAATTGTCCTCACCTCGAAAAACGCCCAAAACTAGAAGCGTGACCTTGCATAAGGAGTTTCCAGCCCTGTTTATAACAGGTTCATGGATCAGTGATAGAAACTGATGATGACAATGACGATAATGAGATGAAGGAAGAGTAGGAAAGTGAGAAGGAGACTGGAATCAGTGGAATATCAGTAAGGCAGTTACTTCTTACCTTAATTAAACATCAATATCAACTTGACTTAACCAACAATCAGATCAGATGTAGAACTCACCGTTTTTCCTGCATTATCGAGACCAAGAATGAGAACGAAATATTCGTCCTTTTGAAACATGTATTTCCAAAGTCCAGACAGAAGTGTGAACATCGTGACACGTTACCTGCCAAAGCAGAAAATCAATACAGTGCACACTGCAACTTTTAAAAGTTTAATCATGCAGTGCAATATACTGTTGACTTGGTATCAATTAGGAGCAACAAGATATCTCAATGATCTATATTTCTTCTTTTTTTTAAATATTCAACTTGTATCTTACAATTTTGATGTTAAGGTAACAGAACTGTAGTTCACAATATTAGAGGGTATAAAGTCGTGTAAAAATGTGTCGACTTACTATACTAACCAATAAAATATTAACCAAATAGGCTGTAATCTATAATTATCAGCACAATGCGTGATAGCAAAACCATTAACTCTGAAGTGCCAACATTGGGTTAGTAACTTGAGCGATAATATATGATATTCTTGATAGAACTTCGGTAAATGCGAAGAATACAGTCCTCTGTAGTAAACAATATGGCCGCCATTAAATGCGCTGAAATAGTTATATTGTAGTAAGAAAGTAAGTAACAATGCAATCAAATTGTCGATGAAAAAATGCCGTTCAATTGGAAGCTAGACAGACGAAAAGAATTATGTTAATCTAGAAGCTGGATCGATGAACAGAATGTTGTCAGATAGGTGATAGATTGATTAAACGAATCATGCTTGAATGGATCCGCGACTGCTAAGATGAAAAGAATGATGCTTAAATGGAAGAAAAATTGATAAAAAGAATAACTCTTAAATGGAAGCTGGATTGATGAGAAGAATTTTGCCTATTTAAATACAATAGCTCGACGTGTCAGGCTGAATATCGGGTGTCTATTTAAGACTTAAGCGCATTTGTGGGCGGCCATATGGTTGACTATAGGGGACTGCATTAATCGCATTTACCAAAAGTTAATACTTTAAGACGGCTTCGTACGGTGGAAAAAACGGAATACCACGCTTAAAACATTAATTTGATTGCTAAATAATACTAAACTTAATAGTGGTCCATAAACAGTTTTACCGGCCAGTCTGAACTTTTGTGGGTTCAGCCCTTGGCTTCGGCCTGAGAATATCACACTATAAATTACTTGGGCCTACTGCATACGATAAATATTTTAAGACCAGTAGATTAACGTTCCGTTTCAATGATATAAGCCTACTTATACTCGGAACTGTAGGTTAATAGTGATTACACGTTGCTGACCACATAATTACTAGATTGTTCCAAAACCTCGAAATTTGTGAAAGCAAATTTTGAAATGGCTGGTTTCGTTGCAAATGCGTTTTTTGCTCACAGTAACATGGTGTGGCATGGTGGTCGAGACATGTTCATGTTTGCAGAGACGATCGTTTGTGTTGGGCCTGTTTTATTGCAAATCGGTCGAAATGTCTGAATGTGGAAAACACTTCTACGTCGATTCACAGACGAACGAGTTCGTCTGCATGTCCTGTTGCCTTCGGATTAGGAGGTCAACGGACGAGGTCAACGATGATCCAGAGACTGTTCATCAGGCGTTGGACGTTGACTGCAGTCGACACAACCCTATAGGCGACGGACCACAGTTTGATCGATCCTCAGGTATTCATTACACGTCTTGTTGTTTCTTCTTGTTGTTTCTTGTTTTGATGATGATGATAATGATAATAATAATAATAATAATAATAATAATAATAATAATAATACAGGTATAATAAATTAATATCCTATATAGTCTAATGACTAATGGAAAACACTTCTACGTCGATTCACAGACGAACGAGTTCGTCTGCATGTCCTGTTGCCTTCGGATTAGGAGGTCAACGGACGAGATCAACGATGATCCAGAGACTG
The DNA here is from genome assembly GCA_959347315.1 of Bimastos eiseni. Lineage (NCBI taxonomy): Eukaryota > Metazoa > Annelida > Clitellata > Crassiclitellata > Lumbricidae > Bimastos > Bimastos eiseni. The sequence goes on from OY365807.1 coordinate 58,723,663, forward strand.
TTCATCAGGCGTTGGACGTTGACTGCAGTCGACACAACCCTATAGTCGACGGACCACAGTTTGATCGATCCTCAGGTATTCATTACACGTCTTGTTGTTTCTTCTTGTTGTTTCTTGTTTTGATGATGATGATAATAATAATAATAATAATAATAATAATAATAATAATAATAATAATAATAATACAGGTATAATAAATTAATATCCTATATAGTCTAATGAAAACTGCTTTCGTTAATTCTTGAAGTTTAGTCATGCATGACGGTCATGATTATTTAAGCTGTATATATAGGCCTGCAAAGACTGACACTTCCCAACACATCTGTGTTGGGAAGTAACATGCTGTGGCTCCAACCGCTGCAACCGAGCGGTTGCAGCGGTCGGCCCTTAACACTCGGTGTGCGCTGAGTGCGGGGCGTCACTGTGTCGGAGTCTTGAGCAAGTCCTTCGCTCTGCATTACAACTGCAGTTGCGCCATCGAGGCGTGTGCACTTCTGAACTTAAGCGTAAGAAGGGCGATATCAAATAACAGTTGAATTGTTTTGTATATATATATATGTTCAATACGTTATAAATCGATAACAATCGCGTAGGGCCTAATCACCGGTGTCTCTAATCGAAAATAACCGACAAATATCCAAGAAATTGCTCTGATACAGTAAATGACCATGAACGCTAACCTAAGACGGAGACCAATCCCAAGACCGTTCCTTTAAGACCAAGACCAATGCATTCGAGACCAAGGGTCCAAGAGACCAAAACCGTAGTTTTCCGGTCTCGAGACCACATCTCTGGCCCAAGATCTATAGGGATTACATGAAATCTAGATAAGCTAGTTACATATAGCCATCATAATGAATTATCTTATATACAGACTGTAGATTGGCAAAATACATTATACGCACGATACTTATTACTTATAGATTCTGCATGGACAATCTGGGATCTATATGGAAAACATATCATACCCTATCATACAGGATCCCATATGACTACCATTTAGATTTGCTATTTGGAAGGCTGCTGTAGGGGTCGTCCACAAAGGATGTCCGCAACGATGGGGGAGTAGGGGAAAATGCGGACAGAGGGTCTTGGACTATGCGGACGTCCGCATGTGACCATGCTAAATTATCGCCAAAATCATGTCTAATGCTAATTACGTCATAATCTTAATTGTTTATTAGTAGTTTTAGGTTACAATTCACATTTGAGAAAGATATACGAAGCTTACATGCAAATAAGAGTCTATAAAATGTAAGTTTGTTACATAGCTTATAGTCAATTTCATTATTTGTCAATAAATGTCTATTAGAAAGCGATGCACATGTGTGATGCGGATGTCCGCAAGGGGAAGGAGGGGGGTCAGTCGAATGCGGACGTCCTTTATGGACAACCTTCTATTGCAAAAGAAAATCATTTAGTTTCGTAAAGTGTTAGAAATTGATTTGATCTTTCACCCCTTACGAAAACCAGAAGTGTACTCTGGTTCATCAGATTTCGACCTTGAGTCTCAAATAGATTGAATTTATAATTAGCTCAAAACGACAATTGTGACATCTTCAAATTGAACATACATTATTAAAAACATAAGAACACTTTGTCAGCAGTCGCTGATAATGTTTCTTTACTTCGAGATTCTTTCACAGACTATACAATGACCAAAGTTTTGACAGCCAATGAAATGAAAGAAATCTGCAAATTTGCCAGTTGCAATGGTTAAGATATGTCAGAAATCACTGCTGCCTTTAGCAAAAGTAGAACAGCAGTTTTTTAGCAATCCCCAAAGGGGCAGTCATGGACACAAAGCATTAGCAATTAATTTCCTCTATCTAGGCATTCAATGTCAGATTGTCCTGCTGACAGCATAGTTAAGTTAGTAGAAATTTCCATTGCTGGATTTAGACTTAAGCTCAATAAGCAACAGTTTATGGCCTCAAAAAGTAGTATATTAAATCTATGATAGAGAAAACGATAAATATACAATCAGTAAATGTATCCACTTAAAAATAATTTGAATTTTCACATTAAATACCTTGTCATTAAATAATTAAAATAATATATGTTTTCAAGTTTTGTGAAACCTTCTGCTGTAATTTTTTTAACAAGGTGCCTATAATAGCTAGGGTCTCATAAAAGTCTAAATCCGACACTGCATATTTAACTACAGACGGCATAGAGTATTCAAATCATGCAATGTCTGTTCTATTCTGTCAAGGATTTGAACCCTGAACACTAGGTGGGCAACACTAGATACTAGACAATTTTGCCCTCTTCCACTCTGGTTATTTTCACACAGGGTATAGACATATACAAGACAAACAAGTAACCCACATTCATATAGCACCCTTACATTCTTTCGAGACATCAATCGCTCCCGTTGTAGAAAAACAACCGAATAATCAAATGGTAAAGCAAGGGGTTGTCCATTAAGGACGTCTGCAAAGGGACCATCTCAACGAATATAGGCAGAGAGTCCCATTCAACGTGGAAGTTAGCATCTAAATCAGAAACATGTAATCATTCAAGAGATGGGCAACGAATCGATCAGCAGACTTCAGTAGCCAACTCTAATTGATTACCAATTTAGGTAATAAATTAGTAAATCGACTAGCTACAAGACAGCCGATTCTAATCGATCAGAATAGACAATTCAATCGGTTAGCAATTTAAATAATTGTGTCCATCTCTAAATTATGTCACCACAATTCCATTCAGAGAGCAAACAGGGCTCCTGTACCTATTGCAACAGTTACAGACTCGTACAGAGCCTCTAAAAAGCAACAGCAAACGTTAGCTCCAAAGCAAAGGAGGGCAAAGTACACACACACATCCACTTCCTACAGTAACCCTAATTACTTTTCCAAAGGATCAGGCGCTCTGCTTCAGTTTATTACTATTGACAGAGCAAAACACAAGAAAAGAAAAGAGTTCGTCCTACAAACCCATCTATATATAAATTACTAACAAGCCGATCACACAAACTTTCCAAAATCCTTTCAATGCATGCTTTCCTAATGCGACAAGAACCCACAATGCCAGTTACCATCAGCTAAAAAAACTTTCACGTATCCATGCGTACCATCCTAGTAGAGCTTGCCGAAAAAGCAAATCAATCTAACTATTATTTTGAAATCAAGGTGACCAAAGTGTAATAAAATTTGCTCCAAAATTTGAGCATACTTTTTTGAGAAACATGAAATTAAATTGGGTAAAATCAAAGCCAGCTGGGATGCAACTGTCATAACTTCTTCTAGGGAACATTCAAATTCAACAGAAAAATTCCAAGCTCAGCATGTGGCCAAAACCCGGAATGCCAAAAAAAAAGCAGTGGTAGCCAATCTGGGAAAACTGGCTATTTAAACCTAGGAATTCAACAGAGCAGTGATATTTCTATTCAGAAGAGAGGCAGATTCAGTCTTTTCACACAATTTATTGTCTCTACACAACGCAGCAAATATTCGTAAGCACGAGAACCGCACCAAAGCTAGTCATCATGATCTGTAAACATCCCTATCTGTCAATGCTCACTACCGACAATTCCGAGTCCACTCGCATGTCACGAGAAGAAAGTCACAAGTCTTTACCGCGTGTCAGGGACTCCGCAAACTCGGGCGCCTGGCCGGTACCGTAGAAAGACGCTGACGTTCCCGGAATATCCGCCCCGAACGGGCCGTCCTGAGAATCCAACCGGGGCTTCTTCCATGCCGGGCTGTCGACATCTGCTCTGCCTTCCACGCTGCAATTTCCTTCGATGATCGAACTCTGTTCTGACGGATCAGCCAGTCTCTTTCGATCGCCAGAATTGCCGCCATCATGCACCACCTTATGCCTCATCGAGCGGAGGATTGGCCGACCGATGTCCGACAGCTTGTTGAACAGTTTGTTCAAGTCCTTCTGCTCGTCCTCCCGTGACTTCTTGTTCACCGACAGTTCAAGCGACTTGACTCGATCGGTCGAGTCAGGCCTCGGTTTCGGTCGTTTGAAGTCCGGGGGCCGGACGCCCGCCTTCCCGCCACCCTGTATCACGAAACCCGCGTGACTCCGTGGGTATGGACTCGTGAGTTTTCCCCCTGAAAAGGAACCTATGAATGGCATGTTTCTCGTAGTGGAAACGTTTCTCATGCCGACGACCCCGGGGGTTGACTTCATCCCCGAAACCATGCTTGCATGAGAAAATGTCCTCGTGCCCGGAGAAATGCCTGTGCAGGACCCTATTCTAGTTGCAGACCCCACGTTCGCACCTACAGATGTCCTTGTTCCAGAGAACATGCTCGAGCCAGAAACAGTTCGTGTGCTAGATGAAACACTGGCGGAAACCGTTCTTGTTCCCGAGATTGCGGAAGCGCCGGAGACAGCCTTGGCGGCGGAGGCCGTCTTGGCACCACCGGATGTACCGGCAACAGAGACGTTCTGCTGGAGCTGCTGGACCATGAGGGGCGGGCGCTGGAGGACCCCGTCTTCGGTCTTGAGATAGTGCGCGGTCGAGAGAGCCTGGATGACGGTATGAAGGACCTCTGCGTTGGCAAAGATGTCGCGATGCTGTACGATCATGTGCTCCTCGAAAGCGCGTGATTGTTTCAGGCGCCGATTGCACATGCAGCACTGGCGCCCCTCGTACATGTCGAGAAGGGTGATGCCATGGAACGCGCTGAAGTGGCTCAGAGGATTAGAAGTCTGGCTGTGCCCACAGAGGTGGCAGCGAGTCGATCGCGACTGGCTCATCGTCTGTGGGAGAGGGGCGATGTTCCGGTTGTGGTGCGACGACGAGTGGCGCGCCAGGCCTTGGTATGTCCAGAAGCGCACGCTACAGAACGTGCACTTCATCCATGGCTCCTGCTCCCGCATGCTCGTACGGCTCAGCTCCACGCGGTGCACATCGCGGAAGTGCGTCCACAGTGCCTCGCGGCTCGTCACGACCACACTACAGATCTCGCACGTCTCCCGGGTGACGGGCACGACAGGCTTGATCGGCTCGAGGACAGGCGGCTTTGGGGCACGCACGACCGATGTAGACGCGGGCGGAGGAAAGGGGACCTTCTTTACGGCACCGGACGTAGAGGGAACGGCGGACGAACCGGACGCTGCAGAAGGACTGCCAATCTGAGATCTGAGTGATGTCAGAAGGACCTTGCCGTTGTGGTTGACGAGGCTGTACAGCTGGCCGTCAATCTCCATCACCGACGACTGCCCCGCGACAGGAGCGGGGCTGATTGGAGGCGGAGGCGGTGTTGCCTGGCTAGAAGCTGCGGATGGTGCCGCCGCCGCTGGGGTCGTCGGAAACCTTCCAGGGAGGCTGGGTACAGGAGGCGGGTTCATCGGGTAGATCCTCTGGACGACCTGGCCGGGCTTGTAGAGCACGGGGATGTCGCAGTCGGCCGGCTGCGGCTGGAGGTTCCCGGACAGGCTAAACTTGTTGCCACACTTGGCCATGTGCAGCTCGATCTTCATCCAGTTCTTGTGCTCGAATGCGCAGAAGAAGCAGACGTACGTCGCCGGCTTCTTCTGAACCCTGGCCTTGGCGTCGTGCACCGTCTCCATGTGGGCGACGAACTGTGATGGCCACTTGGACCGGAAATCATCACAGCAGCAACAGACGTGCGGGAATTGGTCTGCCGACCGGCCAAACTCCTGGTGCAGTGCCATGACGTTACTCGACGAACATGTGAACCCGCAGCGGCACGAGCGCACCGGCGTCCTGTAGGCCTCGCTCCTCGCTCGCAGTTTCGAGTGCGCCTCCGTGAGCCTCGCGAGCTGTGTCCTATCTCCATCATCCAGCTTGTTCCGCGTGTCCTTGGCCTCCTGGATGTCAATCAGATCTTTGTAGACGAGCTGACGTACGAGCTCAAGTCCGATGTCGTGGAGCAGACGAGCGAGGGGGCGTAGACTGTCGGGAGTCTTCGAGCGGTGCGACTTTCTCAGATCGCCACCCGACCTGTCGATGTCGCATGACAACGACTTTAAGTCTACCAGACAGCCGTCAATTCGGACATCAGAATTCTTGGGATCATCCAGATTTCCGATCGGCCTGTTTTCGAGAAGTCTGGAATCTTCGTTCATTTTGACAGCATTTGCCGACAGACCACAGTTTTCACTCAGGAGTCTGGTATCATTATCAGATTCGGTTAACATAGGTCTAATGGAAACTTCGTCCTTATCGTCGCGATCAGCGTCTATTTTCCAACCGCCCTCCGGATGAGTTCCTAAGTTAGCTACTGTCTCCGATGTGGTCTCGGTGGCCATGTTTTCTACACCTGAAATGTCCAATTTCTCGTTCTTTTCCAGAACCCATGACATGGAATTCACATCTGGCAAAGACTCTGTCTTCGGAGTATACAAAGAGTCTGCCACGAAAGATACGGACCGCAGCATGGCCGACTTCGCAAAGTTTTCACCGACAGTCCAACCGACGGTGTTCGAACTCCCGTTCACAAAGTCAGCGTGAAACTTCCGTCCAGCTTCCGGTTTCCATTCCGAGCCTTGATATGAATCCGTTTGTGTTCTCGCCTCACTTGATTCGTCCCTGATCCCATTCAGTGTTGGAGTGTTGGACAATGATTTGCCGTTCAGAGAACAGTCATATCGGGTGGACTTCTCCATTGTGGAAACAGACTCGGAATGATTTCCTTGAGAAGCCCACCGCAGGCATCCACCTGGGCGAAGGTTAAGTGTCTAGTGACTGCTGGCACAAGCAGAAAAATTGAGATATGGATATCACAGGCGGGTCTGACAGTTTGAAGGTTCGATGGGAGATGTGGCTGAAACTGCACGAAGATGAGCTTTACACGGAAGTGAACTGCTCTGCTGAAAAGTAAGACAGAACAGATCGTTAAGATAGATGGTTCACCAAACAATGTTGAATAAATTACATATGAATAAATTACCACACAACTGGAGTTTTTGAGTATGCTTTAGGGACATATTTCCCGCCGAGTCGGAGCTTTGCAAGTTGAATTGTGCTGAGTCCGAGTTTATAATGTTTAAAAAAGTCTCATTCTGTTGATTAATAGTTTGACAGCTTTCACAACTTTTATGAATTTTGTAGTTTTGCCTTTTCACTAGGAAGTAGTAACTAGTAAGTATGAATAGTAGCAGTATTTGTGTTTTAGTTAGGTCAATCCTTTTTTAACCATGTTTGGCTGCATTTATGCCAAGTACTACGAAACTACGGCCGAGCCAAGTTTTGGTTCATCGCTAGTAGCTTCAGTGACATGGGTGCTCAATAGTGTAGCGGTTACCGTGCTGGACTGTTGATTGAGAGGCTGGGGTTCAAATTTCCACCACAGCAGACTCTGGCTTCCCCTCAACTACAACCCCAGCAACAAATTTCTAGAGTATGTGGGATTGTTTGGCCAATCAAAATCATCAGTGTAAATGATGAGCAGAATGGATAGCAGGGATACTGCAGCCATTAACCGATCAAAGGCAGAGTATTAGCTATCTGGCAACACAAGGCAACTTACAAACATTTGGTTGACTTGGTGACGTAGTAATTGAGCTGGCAAACGCCGTTCGAAACTTATGCAGTGTTTTAATTCTATCGTGACTTACAAGCATTATTTACAGTGGTAGAACTAACAACAATGCCTAAGTTATGTCACAAATGAAAAATATCTTGACTTGCAAATACTGCTTACATGGCCAGTGAGTGACATGGTATATGTTCATTCATGACATATGCAGAATAAGCAGCAATTGCTTCAAGTCACCTAGATTACTGTAACATAATTTATTCATCAATTATGCTCAAGCTGAAGAGTTCAGAACTCATTGGCAAGTCATGACTAATATGATGCAGTATCGTAATTTTTCGGTTGTGGGCTTAACTGCTTGCAATCCACCCTTTGGTTCCTATCTAGGAACTATCCACCCCAGTCTTATTCCACTCAGTATTTGGCAGAAGTTGGACTGGAAATGCCTAAGAGTCGGTTTCTTGAAGAGCTATATCAAGTTTCATTGATAGATAATATGTCAAAATACAAACATATAACCCATGTGCTTAAATCTTTGTATATTGGCTTCCAGCTCAGCAAATGTAAAGAGTGCACAGTTTCTCAAAATGTTGGGTATAATATTGACAAATGCGTTAAAATGTTCAGCGTAGTGCTATGCATGCAAAAATCATGTGACCAGTCTTCTAGGGCATAACCGAGTAGACAATTTTCACCGAGTACCGAATCCGAGTATTTGGATTAACTATTTGCCGGATCCGGGTGCGAACCAAATAGTAGCAGCGAATCTGGTCAGCGACTCCAGCGGGTACCATCCGTGGGCAAAGCGTAGTTAACCTCCCATGTGCACAGCTACGGAGAACTATCTATAGTCAATGCAGAGTCTATAGAAATATCCTTTATATAGCATATCATCACACTCTAAGCTATAAAAATATATTTATTATTTAATAACTTTATTTGTGAAAAAAATGTAAACCCTTGTAATAAAATTTCAAATATGAAGATATCAATGACTTCTTTACTCCCTAATGTTTACCGGAACATGGTTGGAGCCAATTCAAGTGGGAAAATTACTGATTTGGTTGCCACCTGGAGAATGCAATCAAAAGAAATTAAAATATATAAATTAACATAATTATTTTAAAGAAAATTCAATGGAATGTTGAGTTCTTGTTTAATTAATCAATAACTTATAAGGAAGTCCATCACTTCTAAATTTATTTGATGAAAAAATATTATTCCATCCAAAAAAATTATTTTATCAAAAAAGTTATTTTCAGCTATTTGCAGGTGTAATTTTTGCCAAGGCAAATACTTCCGAATAGTCCAATATTCACGAATGTCCGAGGCGATTTCCGGTTATGTCCTAAAATTTACCAAATGAAACTGAATCTGTTGTATTTAATAATACTGCATCATTGCTTGAAATGTTTCATAATTATCAAATCAAATCAATAAGAACGAACTTATAGACAAATACATCAAAGAAATGAATCAAAATAATCGGAGCTTATTGGATTTTGTAACGTGCACAGACAGCAATAAATGAACCATGCCATGACGAATTGCCTAAATCATGTCTCATTCAATATTAAATGCCTGCAAAATAGACAAAAACAAGCGATACTACTTTAGAAGCCCTGAGCCATCAGAGTCAACTTTTTAGGAAATCTATGAAGCTCTATACTCAGTCAAACGGTCTCAATGAATGTCACTTCAGCAAGAGTGGTGCAGAGGTGCATTATATTCACATTACTAACAACCTCGCCAATTCTATACGTCAGTGCCCAAGAACAAATATGTTACACCAGGCCTTCTGCACGTTAAGAGAATTCGAGCTTCAATGGATAACATTGACAAAAAAGTGGAGACCCAAGAGACCAAGATGGAAGAAGTAATCTTCCTGGAACTGCATTTGCCGTGTACCAACATGTGAACCAAAGTGAATGACGGGCAAATGCAATGCAGCTCAACAATCACGCTTTGAGTTTCGATGTACTATACAATCTGCCATCGACTGTTATCAAATTCCGCCAATGTTCGCACTCCGACAGTGCAAGTCTCAAGCCTGGATAAATGAGGAGAGTGCCACTAATGATCCTTATTATCGCACAGTGGCGTGAAATTGAAACAATTTCTACTTTCAAAATGGTCACGAACTATGAACTGTTAACTTGAACCTCTACCAGCGATCTTAAAGCAATAAATAATCATATTCGTAAACGATATTGAATGAGAGTGAAAATAATAAGATTAATTAAAACGAGATTGAAGAAAATTAAAAATAATTAAGTATGCCAAAACATTAGATCACCTAAAAACAGTTAGGTGTCAGTCGTCTTGATTAGCTATTTGCTCTGTGTGTTACATTACAGGATGTGTGCAGTAGTTAGGAGCACAATTTGATTAAATTTGCGCCAGTCATATTGTTTACATATAGGGGATCCTAGCCCTCGGGACTACCCATGATGGTTCTGTGAAAAATATAAAAAATATTGTCCATTTATTGTTTTAGTGTCAGAAAATTCTGACCACTCTTACACTGTATCGTTTTAGCTTCCCAAATTCATTATACGCAAGGTGGCCGCTTGGTCATAATCAGTTCATCAATTAAGCTTCCTATTTAATTCAGTCTTTCTATCACCTCCAGCTTCCATGTAAAGATAAATCTTTTCATCGATCCAGCTTCCATTTATGTATATTCCTTTCATCATAATCAGCTTTATTTATGTGTATTTTTTCATCAATTTCCGGAAGCACGTCAGGGCCAATTACTATGGCTTTGGGTAAAATTGAAGACTAGAAGCCTGTGCATGTAAACAATATGGCCGCCCTCGAATTGGCTAAAAATAGAGCGCACCTAACGACACAACCAAACGCATCCACACACAAATAAGCATATCGCAGCATTACATTAGGCGCCAAAACACACTTCCGATGGCCCGAATGTGTTAACTAGTGTGAGTTCAGCTCGTGCTTTAATTAACTTTGTTCTGGTTTGTTCCATATTTCACCCACATTCGCGAACATTCAGACGCAGCTTATCAGACATTGAAATGTATAGACATTTACTTCATCTCTTTTAAGAAAATACATTCTCTTCATTATAAAACTTTTCGTCTTGATTACTTACTTACTGCGTGTGGGTGCATTTGGCTGTGCCGTTAAGAGTGCTCTATTTTCAGCCAATTCGGGGGTGGCCATATTGTTTACATACACAGGCTTCTAGTCTTCAATTTTACCTGGCTTTGTCAGATGCAATGAATTTGGGACACTAAAACGATAAATCACCAAAATATTTTCTATCATTACTGGCACAACCTGTTTTAAATTTTCTCGATAGAAGATTAGATGACAAGCTTCCTTGACTGAATCCTGGTGAATTAAGTGTCATCCTTGACAACTGAAGTGCACACTGCTTACAACAAAATCAATCCTTCGCGGAATTTTAATTAAATCACAACTGCTGTACATCATGTCAGCAATCGATTACGAAACTTGTGAGAAATCACGTATATCTAGCTACTCTGTCGATAACATGGTGCACTGGTGGATGATGCCACTCAAACTACATCGTTGGTTAGAGACAGTCGGCGAATTTCTGCTTACTTACGCACGAAGGACGATTCCCTATTCGCATAAATATGAGCATCAAATCAAAACCTGGAACGAGTGTACGACAGAAACTAAGCTTAACTTACATTTTAAACAAACAAAATGCCTCCAGACATCATATCTTTCAAAACCGAAGCATTTCTTTGTGCTTTCAAAATACTAGCCGCTCATCTTCCAAGATGGCTGTCTAGTCACGTGACTTGAACTGAAGCACGTGACCTATCGCTACCAAAAAGGACATTCGATGGTTAACAAAAGTTTGACAAAAGAATGATTTAAAGGCATTATGGCCAAATTATGACCAATTATGCATTATTTTTGCTTGACGTTAATATCGCCAAACTTTTAAATTAAAGCATGTTTTATAACCCAAAGTACTCTTGTATGCTGCATAGGAACTTACAGGAAGTGGTGCTTGCTTCTAAATTTCCGTCTGCTTTTGCCCTGATATGGGCGAAAGCATGGGTATTTTACTATTTTTTAAAATCTTATCCATCACCATAAACCAGAGGCGCCAATCCCCTCTGAGTGATCGAGGCACACCCCAGATCCCAAGTGTTAGAAAGGCAAGATATTCCACCATAAGACTCCCTCGATAGTCCGAAGGTTCGATAGTCCGAAGATTCAATAATCCGACATTAGTTTTACTAGAAGCTGGTTCAATTCATGAAAAGAATGTGCAAAACTGGGAGCTGGATTGATATGAAAGAATCGTGCCTAAATGGAAGCCGGCTGAGTAAAAAGAATTTTACAATCCATTTTCTAGCCAAACACAATTCTTTTCATCAATCCACCTATCATTAAAATCGCAATCTTATCACCTATCGACCGGACACCATGCAATCTTCGGACTATCGAACATTCGATTCGGACTATCGAAACTTCGAACTTTAGACAGAACTTTCATCATCAACTCAGTTAACGTCGCGAGCACTGCAGTCAACATTACACATTGGAAGTTTAATTAATGTTAATGCAGGAATACTGAAGATGAACATCTGTCAAGCGACGGAAATATAATAAATTCCACAACGAATATAAGCCCAGTAATAAAAATTTTCATGGCGTTTTTGAAATCATTGAGCAACAAAATCTAGTGTGTGAAAGCCTTAAAATTGTATTCGTGCGCCATACATTTATAAATTCAACTCTTTCTTCTTATATAAATTAAGACAAGTAATTTTTATAAGACTAATAGTCAGTAAACCTAATTATTTTAGTTTGACTACATTTGGCTACTTCTATAAGAAGACTGTTAACAGAGTATGCGAACTATATTTTGAGTGATCAGATACTTGCGATTCGGTCAAGGTTGCCTGAAAAGTTTATCGTCTTTCGTCATTGAGGAATAATTCGGTCTGTTGTTGAGTGTAACTGGGCATTTTTTTAAATAAATATTTGTTGCTTATTCCGCTGTCAGTCTGAAAAGAAATGAAAATCTGGACATCAGAACACGTTTTTGAGTAAGTCTTGTGTTGGATTTTTATTAATAATAAACTGATTGTTAAGAAATCATAGGATAAATTGACGTCGCGTGCGGCGAAGTTTGATGAGCGATGACCCTTAGAGGCGAGGTTTTGATAGATTAACCAAAAACGATTTTTTTTATCACAGAACTATCTGTTTACTTATGACAATTTCCAGACGCGATTATGTACAGTTTTTCAGACGTGTGATCATATTGTTGTGTTTTATCGTCAGCTGGTACATGTCTATAATTTGTAACATGTCCGTAATCATGGTCACGATTACAGGTCCATGAACTTTAACCGTTAATATAAGTGGTCCCGTTTAAGTTCTCCATTTGCCACCTGTTGATGTAAACCTCATCGTCTGCGTAGTTTGTAATCTGTTTGTGATCAATAAAGAGATAAGTGAATCAATGCTTTACGATACCGCTTTACGATGCATGTCCTTTGAAGTTTTAAGAGTATAGTTGAATCTCATATGTAACCGTAATCTCTAAATTTCTACGGCGTCGGTATTCGGGCAGATGCTTTCTTGAGGAGTTGACGATCTCAATAAGCTGATAATCACAATCGCTGCTGTCAGTCTGTCTTTTCAAAAACCCGACGATGAAAGATAATGATTAGATTAGATTGGATTAGCTACCAATGTCATTTGATTATCTATAGCAGTCATTAGATCATATTGAATTAGATATTAAAGTCATTTAATTATCTATAAAAGTTGTTTGATTACATTGGATTAGCTGCTAAAGTTATTTGATTATTTATAAAAGTTTTTGATTATATTGCATTAGCTATTGAAGTCATTTCATTGGTTATAGGAGTAATTTGATTAGATTGCATTGAAGTCATTTGATTAGCTATTAAGATCATATGATTTAGGTTTGATTAGCTATTTAAATAATTTGACCAGCTATACAAATCGGTAGATTAGATTGCATTAGCTGTAGATGCCAGGCAACTATGCAACCTATGTTAAATGCACATGTTGAATTTCTTTGTAGCCATCCGTGGGAGACGGTTGTCTTGGCAGCATGGCGCAAGTACCCCAATCCAATGAACCCAAGCGTAGTAGCTGTTGACACAGTCGACCGGAACATCGACATGGGCGGCCGGCTGAAGACGCACCGGGTGCTCAGCACCGAATGGGGCTTACCCTCGTGGGCTACAAGGGTGTGTGTTTAATTAATTATTACGTGGCTTTATAAAGCACCCTTCAAGGTTGCTACTCAGGAGAGATCCCGACCCAACTTCTGCCAAAGAGGTTCAGGATGAAGTCGATGAACCGAGACTCATTTAGGATGCTTGAGTATTGTAGTACTCAGCATTACTCAGACTTGGACATGCAAGAGTTCCAATTATTGTTTTCTTAACGAAAATAAATCTGTTTTTATAATTACAAAATGACAATCACATTTCAGGTACTGTTATTAGTAGTTCTGACTAGTTTCTGGTTCCTAGTGTAAACTGAAGCACAGCCAGAAAATTCATCAAAACTGTATATACTAAAATCAAAATTACGAGACTTTTTAAATATTCGAAGCTCGGACTAGATACTACTTGCTCGTAATACTTGGTAGTCGGCGGGAAATTGATACTCAGCTCATCCCTAATAGAGAACACTTTGAAGATTGTGATAGAACATGCCTGAGGGTACCATGGGTGGCAGGTGTGGAGAGAATCCATTCAAGACTGCAGGACCAGCTGCAAGGCAAAACATGTTCCTTGAAGGTTTTGAAAGCCCTGTGTTGTTGCTACCTTTGTTCTGAGGAGGGGGTTCTTGTGGTTCTATTTGCCCATACAGCAGCTATACAAAAGCATGCATTCTCTGTGGTAGGCTCTAGGGTGTGGAATGGCCTTTCTGTGGAGTTACACCTGTTCCCTAAATCGTTTTTATGGCTATTTGAAAATTTACCGGTCTGCAGTTGGAGGCGCTTTTGAGATGATAGCACTATATAAATTGAATGAATGACTAGGAGTTTGCACATTCTGGATAAGAAGTTTGCCAGAGCAGCATGTAGTACACTATTGTCATTAAAGATATGTTCTAACCCCTGTTTGTATGTCAAAGAAATATATTAATTTGTGGATCTGTTCTTTGTTTTCAACATAGCTTGTTGGTATGGACCGGGCTTGCTATGTCAGCGAACACTCGGAAGTCGACCCGTCAAAGAAATGGATGAAGCTTCAATCTAGAAATGTAGGTGTCAATCTTCGCTTTTAATATAACTGGCCTTACATTCCAGTTTTGTCTGGGTTTGAATTTTGGACTCTGTGGGCGCGATGCTTTGGCCCCGAAACTGTTTTGTGTAGTTCTACCCGATTGCGAGTGCTCCATTTGGCGAGCGCTCCACTTTGTAATAATGTTCATATCACCAGAGCATTCCGTTGGGATGAGAAGATATATTTTCTGCTTTATAGTTGAGATATTGACAATTGTGTTGTAACACGGCCATGTCATTGCAAGGACTCTTAATGGGACAGTTAACAAGAGGCAGAAAGATCCTTAGGGAGCAGGTTGGATGGTTGCATTGATTTGAAGGGGTCCACTGAGTTGGCCATTCAAATTGCAAGATTAAGACTGTTGGCTCTGGCTAATTTTCTGCCTGTTGGAAATAAATTTGCCTCTGAAGCAGATGTTCATTGGTTCTGAGAGACTTTTCCTAAGTTTGGTGACATTTAATAGCAACTGCAGGCGAGTGATGTAGTTACATCTGCTGAAGATAAAGTGATTGGTTGATTGGTTGTTTGAATGATTAACTGAATTAGTTTGCATGTATACTGTTATGAGCATTTATTTTATGACCCAGAGCAGGTTTACTTTGTGGTGGTGGTTAATGCAATGTTGTGAATCAGTTGGATTGAGCTATGATGTGACACGTGTGCACTGCGTAGGAGCAGAACTCAGTAAATATTGAAGAATTTCTTTCATTGGTATTTGCAGTCAAAGTCATCGGAATGTTGATTTGCTTACAGTCAAGGAGTCCTCTCATATGTTGGCTACATAGCTTTTCATATAAACCACGTTTCATGTGAAAGATGAACAATATTAAGGTCTATGGGTGGCAATTGATCCAAACACACATGCTTGTACGTTAGGGTCCACTGATAATATGTACGTATCCATTGTAATGTAGGAGTGAAAATTTCATAATAATTTGTCTATTATTGGCCTTTATTCTTGTGGATTAAATATGGACCATTCTGTACGATTCGGGTTGGTGTCAAGTTTACATACCCATGCAAGGAGTTGTGTGAAAGTACATGTGTGTAAAGTGAGTGGGAGGCATTTCTTCCTGATTTCTGTGTACATGCTAAGCTAATGGCCAGATGTTTCTGTCCATATTAGATCTGAGTTCTTGCTAAAAGTGTTTTGAGGAGATGTCCCATTATTGTGTTTAAAATGTGATCTTTTTCTTTCTAGTTAACATTCTGCAACTTCGTTACAATCGACGAACAACTCGTCTACTCTCCACACCCATCCGATACTTCACGGTCAGTTGCCTCGTCTTGAGATTTCTTATTTTAAGGTCTGGCCTTCCGTAAGAAACGGCTTTAACGGGACAATTAATATTCTTCCCACTGTCTTTTCTGGCGGCGCTAAGTCCCAGTTTCTTGACTTGCTGCAGTGCAAGGTTCTTCTGTGCTAGCTGAGGCAGTATACTAGAGTGCCTGCAGACATTTTATATTTAGTCCGTATTGCTGTGAAAATGGTAGACTTGGGGTTAATGGTTGTAGAAATTATTAATATGTAGGTATGTTTATTCTTTATTTACTAACTGCAAAACCATTATCCATGCTCTGGTGTTCAATATTCTTAAAAGCACAGCATTCTGATTAAAAAGGATTTTCGTGCTAGATTGTCTACAGGTGTGTTGAATAATAGGGGCATAGGGAGTAGGAGGTCATGGAAACTGTGATAATTGGGATACTTCCGATTGGTGGTCGACTGGTCGTATAAACTGTGGTCATGAGAAAATGTTTGGGGAATATCGAGATAATACATTTCAAACTGCCAAACCTGCGATTCTCCCATCAAGGATTAAAAATTCCACCATTTATTGACACCCACGCCTTTGCAGCGGTCGCCTGGGAAACTTTTGGTGCTTGGTATATAGTAGACTGAAGTTTGTATCGGAGTTGGAAGGCCATGAACCATTGAAGACAATGTGACTGACTATTCCAGCTCTTCAATGGGTGATGCCATCTGCCTCTCCGGGGCACTGCCACCGCTCTCGGAGCTCTGCCGAGATGACACTTCAGACAATAATAAAATGCTTATGATACTAATTATAATAATAACGATAATTATAATGATAGAAAAATAATACCAATTATTATGATAATAACAGTCTTGTTTCTTAGTGCAGTTATGTTGAATATGTCGCTTAGAACTTGTTTTTTTTATACAGAACGTTATTGCGGCAGGAAGCCGTGGTTTCTGTGAAGGGCGTTCCAATGACCGATTACATGGAGAATCTTATCAAGGGAACAATGGCATCCAAAGCTGGACAGGTTCGTAAAGTCTGGCTTCCTCTTCCACTATTGTGTGTGTGATTTTGAAGTTGGAAAAAGGACTAATTCAAGTGCCTTTGCATTGTGTCTTATATGCAATTATATCAAATTTAGTTGTGTTGTATCACATGCTACACTCCACTTAACCGCATATGCAGAGGCGGTGATCTCGTTTGACAGGTGGGGAGGGGGGCACCCAAAGACAAATGTGTAGTATGTCTCCTCCCTGTAAGAGGGGGGGACCTGTCCCGCTCCTCCTGTACATATGCCACGCTATATAAGTATATATAATATAAGTATATATAATATAAGTATATATAATATAAGTATATATAATATAAGTATATATAATATAAGTATATATAATATAAGTATATATAATATAAGTATATATAATATAAGTATATATAATATAAGTATATATAATATAAGTATATATAATATAAGTATATATAATATAAGTATATATAATATAAGTATATATAATATAAGTATACGTACTAGAATTACTAGAGTGCTACATGAAAAATGTAGTAATCTAGTAATCTTTTCACCTTTACGCATATATAGGAATGCTTTTACCTAACATTTTCCGTTTCCTGTAGGGTCGACAGGCGATCGAGTGGGTCATATCCCGAATCAAAGAAGAAACACACGACATCGGTCGAGCGGCTCGCGAAGAAATGGACGGATTGAAAAGCTTCGCGGCCGCAACGTCTTCGTTATGACACAGACGATTCTTAGCCTCTTCAGAATTCCGGATTGCCTTTACAAAACTGAACACTCCAAGATGTTCATAATTCAGCTGCAACCCTTTAGTCTAATTGTCGATCAGTTCGCCGATTATTAACATAGCTGATACTTGATTGCGGGAAAAGTTAATCTATTTTCGTGTTTCGTGTTGGTCCTGAGTTGTTGATGCGCTCATTTGTGGTGGTGTCACTGTGAGGCTGTTTTTCTAAGTGTTTCTATGCGTGCAAGCCAGCTGATGTTTGATGCGCTGTGAGACTAATCTATCTTTTAGGATATTGATTGTATTGTAGAATAGAAGTGTACGATATTTGCTTCTGTGAACTTCTATTATCATTGAACCCTAATCAGAATCAATTAACATATTGTCAAAACATTTTATGCACACCAATGGATCAAATTATTGCTGATAAAAGGTAGAAATCTACTTTTGTGCAAAGTTAGAAATGCTTTTCTTTTAATATTTCCTATTAGATAAACCAAATTGTGGGATGATTGGTTATGGCGCTAGTATCGTAGTCTGGGGGTTTGGACAGTTACGAACCTACCTAGGGCAGGTCCCTCCCTTGCAATTGCTGAGCACCATCAATTGATCCTTTGTTATGAGATAGTGTTGCCATATATATGATTGCTGAGTAATGGTGCTGCATGTGTGATTATTTCTATGGAGCATTGCAACAGGAGCCTTTAGCAAGAACTTTAAATGGGGTTCGGATCACACATTTCTTCCTTGACATGTCATAATTTACTCCACAGAGGAGATTAAATGATTGCATTATCAAGACTTGATATTTTGTTTTGCAAATTTGATCTTTTTAATTCATAACACCGATACGTGTGAGAACAGTACTTGCAAAGTACTAGCGTTTAGCAGTGTTTTTAACCTAGAAAGGTGGTATTTTGTCCAGAGAGACTTGCAATAGGTGCTCCTTACGATACACAGCTGCAGACAAACTAGTTTTCCTAGCGCTTTCAGTTCAGATTAATGAAAGGGCAATGAAGCTTGTGTTACTACAGGTTGATAGTCAAGCTATTCATTGAAAAATGGACCGATAACAGTGAAATTTGAGGTTGACTTTCAATTTGGGGTCACTGCATACTCGTCTATTTACATATTAACTAAATACTTCGATAATAACTGTTAAGCTGTTTTTTTTACCTAGAAAGGCAGTATATGATTGTTTCAACATATGTTATTTTTTTATGTCAAGAGGTTGTTTATATAAATGTTTCTTTCTTTTGAATTGATGCTGTATGATTTTGGTGAATGAATCTTCCTGCAGTGTGCTTGTGTAGAGGATTTTGCATTTGCTATGTTTAGGATGGTGTAGCAGTGGTGTGTTGGAGTTTCAAATCCCCGCCAGGACAGATATTTTGTCTGAGATTTCTGCTGTATGTGCCCCAAGCCAACTCAGCGATAAACTGATGAGACAGCGGGGAGGACTGTCCATTCACCCTCATATGCCGAGACTAAGAAAATGAAGTCGCTAAAACTTCATACCAATGGCTGCCTGAGGGTTCTTCTTCTAGGTGATTACAAACTAATTATTCCATGGACAGGTTGAGACAAGGTTCATTTTCGACCATTTCTGGAGCTTAAACTTGTTTGCAGTTCCAGAGGAACTTCAGATTGTCTTTGTTACTGGGACTGTGAGGATTTTGTGGTTTCTTCACTGTGGAGCAAAAACGTCATCCAGTTTTGGAAACATGTGACGAATGAAGCAGTTTTTGGTGTAGCTACGTGATTCTAATTTCATAAATACCATTATTATTATTCTTTTGTGATCAGTGAAAGTGATTGGAAATTAATGGATTTCGTTGTATGAAGTATTTCGATGTTTGTGTGTTATCGAATGCTTCTGTTGAAGTGTGCGCACACTTGTGTGAGTTGATTATAATCGCTTTGAGTTTGTATGTATTTTTTCAAGTTTCAGGTGCTTTGAGAATAGCCAGGTACAAGGGTACGTTGCTCATAATTATTATGTTTGTTATGGTTTTGTGTTGTTGAGTTTCTCTTTTTGTTAGAGAATATTGGGAAGATTCTTTAAGACACATTGAAAAATTGCCTGTCATGGAGAATACGGGTGAAGCAAGGGTTCACTTATTTGTGAAACATGTACAAAAACTAAAGCTGCCTGTATATGGATGTTCTGTTCAATGAAAAGTGCTCTGTTCAAATACTGCTGTTGTATTCTTAGTGACCTAACAAGGCCACTGTTTTGCAATAAATCTTATATCTAATGCAACAGCTTCTATGGTTTCTATTTTCAGGGTACATTGGTATATTCTTTGAGTGCTCACCTTAAAAAGAGGGTTACTGTGTAGGGACTTTGAACAAGTCCTTTGCTCCATGCAATTGACATTTTGTCATAAGTAAGGCTGTCAATGGGTACCCGGGTACCTGACCGAAGCTGACTACCCGGGTAATGAAATCGGTGTTTGGGCACCCGAAATTCGGTAAAAATGCGCACTTTTACCTGAATATATGCCAGAAATAATCCCTTGGTCATATTTGTCACGACTTTAGCTTTTGCAAAGGCGCTAAAGAAATGCATCGGAACTCAGAGGCTACATGAAGGACGGCTAACGACGAATCTGGAGGGAGGACGAAAGGGGTCATCCAAGCGAAACGCCACGAAGACGAAATTCGACGCCAGAGGCTGAATCCCTTAGCTGTTCGTCCAGGATTAGTGGTCACTTCAGCGACGTTCCTTCGACGAGAGTCCTCCAGCCGCCAGGGTAGCGCTCGGAAATATGAGACCGAAGAAACCGGTCTCAACTGGTTCCGACGCCCAATAAACCGAGGGCAGAGGTAAAAGAGGCGCTACGATATTAACGGACCACGGCTGAGCAGGAATTTAATCCCCGGAGGCCTATGATCTCCTTTTGACGTTAATAATTCTTTAATCCCAACGGACCTCTAAAACGCCATTAAAGCCCAAGTTTTTAAGGCGTGGTCTAATGAATACCGCCTGCTAGCTAGCAATCAGATCTCTCCAAAGCATCTCATCCGCCTGTGGCACAATCTTAAACAAATGAACCGATGTGGTCAGTCTATCTGAATAGGCTCAAATGGGCCAAGTAGACAGCTGAGGGAAATGCACTGGAAATAACAATTGAAACAATGATCATGCTTCATAGTCCTTATAATTACATGCATCTACACACCTGTACTTGATATGCCACTCATATGCCTTCATGAATGTATTCGTGCGTGTGCGTGCGTGCGTGCGCAGCTTTAGCCAGTACGGCCATCTTGCAAGTTGCTCGTGGACAGCCTCCCTTCAAACGTGTGAAAAGTGCAACCAAACCCATGCGGGAAGTTTGTTGCAGTGTTGTACATCGCGACTTCAAGGGATGTCTTCGTGCCATTGGACACACACTTTTGTAAGTAATAAAAGTAAAAAGTAAAAAAATCTTGGGGGGGAGGGCTTTGTCCTAATTTGGGGTGTGTGTGTTAGTCCTAGGGTGTTTATGTTCGAGGGGTTTGTCGGGGGTGTTTTTGTCCGCGATCCTCCGCCGCAACTTCATCTGTGGAATGGATTGGCAGAGGACAAGTAGCGCACCCTTCTCACAGTTTTATTCCGAGTTCTGTATGAAAAATACTTGAATGTTCTTTGTAATTTGCTCTACGTTTGGCAAGGAAGTAAAGTCAAGCACAGGGAGTGCATCACAGACCAGAAATAATGCATCCTTCCAAAGGTCAGAAGTTTATACTCAAATCCAATGAAGAGCTTCTGACGTAATAGGGTTGATAACTCGTATGAAACGTATTTTCAAGGTACAATTCCTTTTGATATCTCATTGGACAGTGGTCTTCGCTTGTATAGTAGGCTTACAGCTCAGCCGGACCAGCTCACAGAGAAACAAACGCAAGCAACAGTGATATATATATATATATATATATATATATATATATATATATATTATAAGTAGATGTATGTCGATATATATTATAAGTAGATGTATGTCGAGAGACAGACAGACAGAGAACGGCCCAGAGGCATGCAGGCATTTCAATTGAAAGGAATTGACCGGCGGTGGACTTGAATATGGCGCTTCTTGACTGTAGCCCCATTCAATGAGTTCAGGTTTGATTGACAAGCAGTTTGTCGCACAACTGCCCGCCCAAAAAACTTCTCCTTTAACGATATACTAAAGGTGACGCGAACATTAGTGTAGAGGAGGCATCCCATCCAATCGGCGTCGAGGGGTGGGCAATTGAGGGCCTAGGGGACCAATGGGACAACATCGCGTGAGCGATGGCGGAGAACAAGGTTTATCTGTTGTAACAAAGAGGGGCTACAACACAGAGCGAGTGGACCTCTGTGTAGCTTAAAATCTAAAGCTACGTGTAGATATTTGTACGTAAGATATTAATATATTCTTTAAACATCAAAGAAGCGTTTATCCCATGTTTTTCGTTCGATCATTAGGAGAACAGGATCGCTGAGACGATCATATCTCATTTAAGCTGCAAATATGATAAAATTGGCCTCAATTTGCCGTAGGTCAGATCACAGCTTGCAATTGATTTGGAACTACGACATGGTATTATGTCGTCTCTTACGGGCCCTTAGTGATGACAGATCAGTACGGCCCGGTGGCGCCAAAATCCTGTGTGACAACCTGTTTGTAATGAGGATTTTGGTGGCGCCAAAATCCTCATTACTAACTAACTAAATCTGGTCTAAGTTTTACAAAACTTAACTTAAACCCGTCCTTAGTTTAATTACCAGGTATACCAAAAACTTTATAAATTCAAGTTAACCTTTTACTCCAACTTTCTGATGACGACGTCTATAACTGATATGCAGTTTACGTAAATGCTTTTAAGATTACTAATTTAAAAATAATAATTAGTCTAGTTTGACTAGCTAAGAAGATGTGAACCGGGCGTCGTGAAAACGGTTCAACTCAGGATTAGGGATCGTGCTGGGCAGAGGTGTAACAGGGTTTTGAAAAGTGGTGGGGGCAAAGTTAAAAAAATATTGCGCGAAGCGCCAAAAATTTTGTTTGCCCCCACTTTTTGAATTTTGCCACCCAGAAATTTGAAAAATGGGGGGGGGAATGATCTTAACAGAAGTCATCTTAAAAAGCCATTGTAGAAACATAAAAAAACACGATTTGGGAAGGGCGCATGGGGGGCATTGAGCACTGAAATAGGGGGCTTTGCCCCCATTTTTGAAACTGGGAAGCCGGTGCCCCCCTGTTCCCCACTTGTTACACTCATGGTGCTAGGACCAATATGCACAGAAATATTGCAGGTATAAAAAGGAGAATAATCCATGTCTGGTTATTTATTCATCTAGAATGTATCACTTTGTTCTTACCGAAAATACAGAAAATTGCTGACAGTAGAATATTCGTCATTGGCTATAGAAATAGTCTAGTGGTTGGTCTACAATCATGAAGTCGGGGTTCAGATCCCTGCGAGAGCATAAATTTGATTGGAAATATCTGTTGGAACATGCACCTCCGAGCCGACTCCGCTATACTGAGAAGTTCCTAGCATGGAAGACTTGCGTGTAGCTGCTCTGTTGGTGATGTAGGCTGAAGAAAGACTGTGGCGAACTATAGTTCTACGTAAGTCTAATGAGCGATCGATCGTTCGTCAAGTCATCACCCGGCCCGAGTCTACAATGGTGACCTATGACTTCCATTTCTTTGCAGGCTGAGTATGACAAAAATCGTTAACGATAGTCGCCTTGCGCTACACATAATGATGATCACGAAGGTGATGATGATGATGACGACGAAGATTGCAAAAATAGTAATAATAATAATAATAACAATAAAAACAATAATAATAATAATAAAATAATAATAACAATAATAACTATATTAATCATAATAAAAATATTATTAATAACAATAATAAAAATAATAATATTATTATTATTATTATTAATAAGTTACTTAACTGAAGGACTGTCAACAGTCAGAAGTCGGTCAAAATCTGTTCCCTTCCATCTTCCGTATCGGGCCTACTCTGATGGGCACGTGAGTTCGGAAGGCTTCGGTTGTCTCTCCATCGTGTTTCGAGTCCTTCGTCGGCTCTCTCCCTCAATCTCCTCGCTCCGTTCTCTTCCTATGACCTCTTCCAGTGACAGTTCTTCAGTTTGGCAACTACCAAGAAACGCACGGATATGAGACCGGAAACAATGGTTCGATTCGGGTCAACCGTCATCGCTGAGGTACGTTTCTCCTAGGGCTTTTGTTTCATCCTTTCTTCCAAATGGAATGTAGATACAGGTCTTCCTACCATATTATGCATTATTAAACTTCCGACCTCCGCGCATTGGTGACCATTTAGAAATTCATCAACCACAAGCCCACAATACCATTGACAATGTTTCTTAAAGGAAGCGTCTGATGAAAATGGTGAGGATCCAACAAGTTTGGAACTGAACTTCTCCAAATCTTTTAGGTTCCTTCTCATCCTTGCCTCCGTCAATTATTTGTGCAATTCCTATGTAGAGTATGACAGGTTGGCAAGCTCATGCATTGCAGCATTGAACTCTGCTGATATGGAGGTTGACGTCAGGGTTTAAAGTGTGCCTCGACGGTCATGGACGCCGTCCTGCCACTTATTTGGCCAGCAGAGCCTGGACTCCGTCCATGAGCGTCCATGCAACAGTGCAATTCCTTTATATACGTACGTTATTATCAACAGAAGAAAGAGGAGGAGAAAAATTTCACGCTTCGCGCGTTTACAAACTTTATTTTTGCAACTTTCAAAACGATGCAACCGCCACTAGCCCCCAATTTCACAAAGGAAAGCAATTCTCTGTAGGCCTAAGCTTTAAATTACAACAATAGTTTCACCACTTTTCTACTATTATAATTTGAAATATTTTACAGTTATAATTAATTTTGTGGGTTTTTTGGTTGTTTCTTGCTTTTTTTACAAAAAAACCCCAAACCAATAATAATACTAATTGTGTGTTATTCAGTCGGAAATCAAGCTAAACTAATTATATAAACAAGTTGGAGCTCTTTTCCATGCTGTATTTGATGCTTTTTATAACAAAACTGTTGTTACACGATGCAAAGGAAAACTAAGAACAAAAAAAAACAAATACAACAAAAAAAACAGGAAATCAACTTTTGATTTTTTTTAAATCTTGGTTTTTTGTACCTCTGAGTAGTTTTAATGCCCGGCTGCAACAAATATGGGAATAGATTCAGAGACAGCCACTAGTAGGCCTAATTGCAGATCGAACGAGTTCCTGGGTGATGCATCTACGGGCTGTTTCTGAATGTATTCCCATAGGCTATTTGCTGCAGTCGGGCATTACAATTACTTGAAATCCGCGTACTATAGATAATGGGACTGTGAAACCGCATGGAGCTGTGGCATACCCAGATGACTTTTCGATGACAACCGAAATCGACAATATTCTGTTCGATCTCAATATTTGTGACTCTGTGGTTCTTAAATAATTTTATCAACGGAAGACAGTTCTAAAAAAGAAATTACGAAGAAATATACAATAGTGATATATCAAGAGTGACTATACAAAACACCAATAGTTGATGAATTCGTACTAAGCATTAGAGCAGAATGAAGTGACGTCATCCAGACAACCACAGAATTTCGACGTAGAGAGTTATAACTTAACGGACCAGGTGCCCCCGGTAGGATACATTACCTCTCCAAGAGAAATAAAAGTGATTGAATGAACGTTTACCGCTTATGGAGGGGGAGCGAAAATGTTTGTAGTCTATGATCTAGCGCACTTACTATGAGGGACCAGCCTTCAGTATATACACACCCCACACCTCACCCAGCAAACTGTATATCGTATAAACCCTGTCACCGGCATGGCAGAGGCAATGGTTGCCTGCCTCTGTGGGAACTTGCGTGATCTCTTTCCTCGAGCGCCGACTAACCTAGAGTGTAAGTTGTAATTGTACTGACTAAGAATGGAATAGAATTTCCTGATTAGGTAAGAGGCAAGTCGAGATTTATTGAAAATCTCATTGCTCAATCGGTTTCATCGATCTTTTGTTTATAATTACTTCGGGACGATTTTTTATCGTTTTCGTCGTCCCGATTGGTTGAGACGAATCATATATATATATATATATATATATATATATATATATATATATACGTAACGAAACTGTCTTAAACTTATATATATACTTATATACATATATACATATATATTTTGGCTGGAATCAATAAACAGGGTAGTGTGGCCAATGACTAACAAAGCCTAAGTTTAAGACAGTTTCGTTACGTAGCAACGTAGGCCTAGTACATCCAGTGAATTTGTACATGCTTAGGCCTACATGTATATCAGAGCATTTTAATTAGGGCTGTGCCTAATAGGTTCGTGGTCCAGCCAGTAGTCCACTCGATATATCTGCCGCCGTTGGTGAAGAAACTGGATGTCACGTGACCACTATTCGTATTTATTCGGCCGAATACCGGGTATCGCGTCAATTGATCCTCTGTCAGTTGATTCCCTCGTCAATTGATCCCCTCAAATCTCTACGCTGCGCGTCACAGACTTGTAGCTGACACGGTCAGTAAACAAAAGATGGATTTTGCAGATTTGCAAAATAACATTACGAAATAATAAATTAGTTCCCAGGCTTCGTATCACTCCGCGCTGTAACCGAATACGTCCATTCGGAGAATATTTTATTTCTCAGAGCAATGGCTCATTTATCCCTTTAATAGAAACTTATACTTAGGACCTTATGCTGGCCAACTAATCATTTCATGCCTCTGAATTACGCTTTTGTAATTGTTTTGTGTTTCCATTTTAACATTTCGTGCTCATTTACATTGTTCTTTAAATAAATGGAGAAGGTCGCAACTGACGGTGGATCGAAAGACGTAGAACCGAATACCAAATTGATATTGATCTTTGGCGCACTGTTCGGCTCCGAAGCGAATGCAAAACGAATATTCGGTACAGCAATAGTTTTAATTAATGATTAGAATTGTTTGTTTAATATTTATCGACAAATAGCAATAGTGAATGTACAAAAAAACACCAAAAGGTCAATGAATCCGTACAAAATTCACCGTGCCGCAGATTGTGTGATTTTGCAGTTGTTGCTCCTTTATTATTATTATTACTTTTAGTATTATTCCTTTTAGTATTAATAATATTATTATTACTATTATTATTATTAATATTATTATTATTTATTTATTTTCTTTTTACACCCGAGGTAAATACTGATCCATCGGGTTGATATAGCTATTCTCCGGAGAGAGACAGATGGTTTTCTGGAACGACTTGACTTATTATTATTATTATTATAATTTCTATTAGATAATGTTTTACAGGCATTAATTATTATGAGGATGAATAACCTCAATTTTTCGATATAAGAAAAACAGGTGAATAAGCGAGAATTTGTATAGTTTTTGGCAGAGAGTTTGATGCGTGGTCATGTATCACCAGCGTAGACGGGTCAGGCAGAGGTGTAACAAAGCTTAAAAAAGTGGGGGCATTTTTTAAGAAATATTGCGCGAAGCTCAAAAAATTCTTTTTTCCTCTTTTTGAATTTTGTACTTCCCAGAAATTTGAAATAATGGGAGGGGCGCAGATTATCTTAACAAACGTCATCTTAAAAAGCCATTGAAGAAACATAAAAAGAACCGATTTGAGAGGGCCCAATGGGGGCACTGAGCACTAAAACTGGAGTGGCTTTGCCCCTCCCCAGTTTTGAAACTGCGGGGGCCGGTGCCCCTCTGCCCTCCCGCTTGTTACACTTCAGGTGTCAGGTTATCATGTTTAAGAGCAATGTGATGTGAACAATGTTAGAAGAGGGCAGCGTTTAAATAAATGTGGATCAAGAATATGAAGCCTTGAGGGACATTAACATGGATGTTGATGATAACATTGATAATAATCGTAAAGGAATATTACAGTGTCCGACGATTCAGAGCTTAGCTTCAGTGGTCCTATTCAGACGCCTTTGTCATGACAACGAAATGACGTCATGCTTTTGTTAAGTTTAACATAAACGATACATCGTGAATAACGCCACATCGTGCAATAACACTTTTATTGACGTTATTTAAAGAAATGATTCTCTGCTGCACAAGTGCAACTTTACGCTGTACAGTTGATACATGAGTGATTTTAGAGCTCGTACAATGAACATAACAGTAGGTCTGCTCATTATTTAACAATTAACGAACAGAGCTGATGATTGCATTTAACGTTGTGACCTACATGTAATTTAACGTTTATCATTGTGGGTCTTGGACTTCGCGCCGTTAGTCTGCACAGAGAAATAATTCAACTAGTCTACCGCGTGCTATAGTAGTCGCGGGCAAAAAAGGCAAAATAAATTGAGGGGTTAGGTCATCACGCACTATACAATGCAGCATTGGTTGCGTTCCTGGGGTTCAGAGGTCAAGTCACCTCACCCTTCACATAGAGGGGATATGTTATTCGTTTGCTCCCCTTCACCTCGACCCTTCCCTCTCATGACTGTCTGGGTGTCCCACACACGCCAAACGAGATCGCCGCCTCTGTGGGTCCTAAAGGCGACATTTTCGATCAAATAATAAAGACACAAATATTGCTGTATAACTTGCATTCTGCATGATTCTGGTTCATCTTGTCCTTGACCTTCGCGGAGTTTTTCAGGCGTCCCTTTCAAAATGAGAAATTGAAACTATTTTATTTATTGCAATAAACGAATCGTTTTAATTATGTCCAGGCTCCAAAGAGAAAGGTAGTCTATATAATTTTTAGATTTAAGTTCCAGAAAATTACAGATTAATAGAAAGAGAAGACTTACCACAAACAAGAACACAAATAAATTTAATTAATATCCTAGTTAACTTTTCAGGCCTTTTTATCGGCGTAATTTTTATTTATAACAGAAAGGTCAAGATTCTGGGCGATATAATTTTCAATGGGCAGAGATCCTAAACTAGAAACTCTGTACTGTAACATTGTAGACCTTAGATACATGTAAGCCTACGTCTTGATTAATTTCAGTTTGGATAACCTTCGTTATCCACTTGCTATAGTTACAGGAATTATCAGAAAAATTCGCATAGCAATCCATATATTCGGATATAACTCTTGAGTAGTATCTTGCTGTTGTATAAATTTTGCCACAATACGAGGAGCAATTTTATCCTTAACCCTTTGGGAGTGAGGTGAAGCAATGTAACGTTAGGGGTGAGGTGGGGTATGACATACTCCAATATATATTTTATACTTTCAAGTCGCCATGTCAACTACAAAACATAAAATGTGAACTAAATAAAGTGTAATACCCAATTATCAGTTAAAGCAGCAATAATCACGAACTAAATAGACTTTTTCAACAATTAATATTGAAATGGCACGTGCAGTGTTAAGTCTTAAGTCTCAACGCTACGTTATCGGCGTCGGTATCTGCGTTACGAACTATACTGTCAGTAGCCTGATTCACTGCCTTTTCAAAATTCTCCTCAGTTTCATCTACTGAACTTTCGCCACCAACATCCTCTTCCCATTCACTACTGGCCAATAGAAAGCTCATAATGTCAGCCCGGTGGCGCTCATAATCAAAACGGCCCGTCGGCAGTGGCATCTTTGTGACTTCTGAAACATAAATTTGCTAACACTACTTCAAGTGATAACAAAATATCAATTTTGCATTGATGCAAAAGTATATGATGTAATACCTTATATTATCGCCCATTTCTTGTTTGACACCACGATGTAAGAAATAGAGATCTCTTACATCGTGGTCGACACTAAACTTATACTTTTTTTCAATTCACAAAAATTAACATGCCTGATTTTTTAAGTGTTATTGTAACATGTTGCCGCTAAAAATTGCGTTCGAAATTACCTGGCGTTTCCGTAAGTGTCCGAAATTCACATTCATTAAGGTAGACAAAAATAATTGAGACTGGTTTCACGTTTTCCATAGAATACCTAACACAGAATAGCTATGGGGCGCGTCATACCCTACTTCACTCTCAAAGGGTTAACCCTACCAGAACGAACAGTTTTAATACTAATCAGCACATCAGCACCTTCAGCAGAGATGGTTGTTGACAATTGACCTTGAAGCAGCAGATATTTATTCCGGGTCTATGTCACCGTCTTACTTGTTTTGTACCCCAAATTTGTCAATGCTCATAAACTTTTATTTTGGTCAAATTGTTGCTTTTTCTCTGTTCTTCGTTTTCTGTATTCGAAGCCATATGGCTTTTTTTCAACATTAAAATTCTTATTGAACATTATTTTTCTAAAAATGAATTAGTATTTATTAACAACAAAATTACAATTTAAAGATTTCTTTCTTTTTGTGTTATATGACAGGCCTACTCATTTCATCCCTATTTTCACGCCTCATTGATGGCAAAATTGACAAACTAAAAATCAAGAGAATATTCGAAACTCGAACTCGGCACAAGTAGACTCGTGAAACTCGGTACTCGAACTCGGCAGGAAACTGAAACTCAGTTCATCCATATTCCCACGCCTCACTGATGGCAAGACCGACATATCGGTTTCTCGGAGAAGGTTGCGGACGCACGGTTCTTAGGGTTGCGTCAACGGTTCTGTGTCCATAGTCCGAAGGTTCGATAATCCGATGGTAATGGATATAGTGTCATCGTCGCTTTCATCATTACCACTAGCATCATCTCAATCATCGCTATCATCATCTTCAATATTATTTTATCTTTATCATCCCTAACATTATGATCACCATCAATATCATCATTGTCACAAACGTCATACTTGTCGCCATCCTCCCTACTATCATCATTTTCATTATTGTTTTCACTATCATCATCATCACCGTCGTAATAGCCATTATCGTCATCATCATCATCGACATCCTCCCACATCATCGTTTATCATCATCGTTCATCATCATCATCATCTTCGTCATCATCATCATCATCATCATCGTCATCATCAACGTCGTCGTCGTCATCATCGTCATTATCATCATCATCCAACGTACAGATATAACGAATTTTCTAGAAAACGTCGATTACATTCATAAAGACAATAATGTAATTCATTCGTGTACCATAAACGGGACGTGGCGGATCACCAGTGGTCCTCGCGTTCCACCTTTTGAAAGCCGCTGTCTTAGACGAATCATCAACACTTTATGGGAGGTGATTGTTTCTACGGGTTTCGTAACGGCATATTTATTTTATTTACATTTTATGTAATTATTTTGTGTAGTTCAAGGAGTCAGTCGCTAAGGAATTATTGACTGACTTGATGAGTTTGAGATTGACCAAGTCTTTATAGACTGGTTGTTGACGTTTAAATTAACGTATATGAAAGCTACGTTTGCTTGCGCTAATGGACGCTATTTTGGATGAAACGATTGCTCGTCCTAAGACATTTTAGGCAAAGAACCGGTGATCACGCATCGACTGTTGCGCTATTACTCTCAAAATCAAGTGCAACTCATGTCCGAATGAGAATGCCTCTACGCCCTTGTATTATATCGCCGCTCTACAATAAAGGGCGAACTCCTTGTTCCCGTAGGCCCAACAGCATCGCGCCTTTTCGGTTGTTGGCCCAATGTCATGGAATGGGCTCCCAATATCACTGCGTCTTATGCCTAAGGTCCACATGGATTCGTTTTATAAGACCGGTCTGTTCAGCCGGGGTTGAGTTGGTAGCGCTCCTGAATCGCAACCTTGAAGGGGCGCTACATAAATTTCCCCAATGAATGAATACCCTCTCTTTGTTTGCCTCTCCGTCTTTCTCTGACTGTCTGTCTTTGTTTCTCGTTGTTTCTCTGTCTCTTAGTCTCTCTGCGTCTATCTCGGTCTGCCTCTCTTTTCTTGTCTCATAGCGGATGTCCTCTTTTCATTAGGCTATCTTTCCCTGACTTTATGTCCATCTCTTTCTGTCTCTTTGCGTCTGTGTCTCTCTCCGTCTCTCTCTCTCTCTCTCTCTCTCTCTCTCTCTCTCTCTCTCTCTCTCTGTCTGCCTCTCTGTCGAAAGCAACTCAACTACACAAACTAATGACTTATTGAAATTATACATCTGGATAGAAAATCATTGCTTAAAATTTTATTAAAACTGATATAATCTATTTCATCTTCTGTTTTCCGTTTCTCTTTATTAGCGCAGCCTAATTTTTTAAATGTGCAGTTTGCGATTATTATTTGGAAACTATAGAAAAGTTCCGTTTACAAAATGAGTCCAAGTACAGACCCTTCTGAGTCGCCACAACCCAGGATCAAATTAATTATATTGTATACTAGAGTTCAAATTATGCCAACGAAAGTCCAGATAACGTTTTCCAGAATCTGAATCAGAGTTTTCTCGTCCCATCTTCGTTGCTGTAATTAAAAAAATCAAACGATAAGAGTTAATTTGCGCTAAGGTTCTTAGTAGGCCCAAGTGCTCTTATCGGCTCGTTGCATATGACTCAATGCACGCTTCTGGAGACATGTTAGACAAGCCAAGCGAGAGCGATAGGTAGATGCCCAAATAAGGTTGCAATAGGATTGTTTGGGCTCTATTGAAAGTATTAATAAATTTCAGACGTGGCTATTTATGTTCAAGGTTTAGAGGGGGCCTGGAAGGCCTACCCGATAAATATGATATGTAGTTATACACAAACTCTAAAGTACATGACGACTCGACTCGTTCCTCGTCAAGTATCACCAGCATCGCTAGCGCATAAATATCAGGAGGCAAAGTATCCTAATCTTTGGAGCTATATTCTGGAATTCACTCCCGAATGTACTAAGCTGCCTCCCTACATTGCATCGGTTCAAAAACAGACTGAAAATGTATCTTATGTCCACACTAATCTTGAAATCACCTTTGTTCAATATATATATATATATATATTGAATGAAACTTGTTGAATATTTTGTACCTCTTTGCATACTTAGCAAATATTGTGTATCACATTTACCGTGCTGCGGTGGTAACAGCAAATCTGATTGATTGATGGAAAAGATTAAGAATCGACAACAGCTGACTTCTGCTCCATGTACTTGTTGCCTCAGTTTCAGTTACAGTTTAACAACGACAGCTTTGCTTAAAATCCATGGATAGCATGAATTGTTCATTAGAAATAAATCTATAACGATTCAACAGAGTCGGAACTAATCATTATAATTCTTGCTCGGATCTCGAATTCTTCAAACTGATTCCTGTTGGCTTTGATTATTAATCTCCTAAACTGACGATACTACTGTTGACGCATCTTGGCCCTGATACTCTGAGCATGACGCCATCTTTCAGCTAATCATCTGATCATGTGTTCCACTTGTGTGCGTGTGCCCTGCCACTGGCGACACTTGCAGCTTAATGTATACCTTGCCTTACTAACTGTTGCATTTGTCTAGTTCTTAATGACATTTAACACCATTACATAATAGTCTAGCCTACAGAGCAAATCTGATTTGTTTGGTTATGAGTGGCGCTATATCAATGTTCATTTACAATTACAGTCATTGAAATAAATATATTCACAGGCACCCAAATAAAAAGGAAGAAGTTCAGCTATTCGATTTTGACAATTATATTGTTTCATCAGCTTTGATATAGTTGTAGGCCTGCGTGTAGCGACGACTAAAAATATGAAATTTGTTAAGCAGCCATTGCAAAAGACAATCAAAGCGTTAAATATTTACATTGCGCAAGAGATCATTCTATAAATGATGCGACAGAAAGAGAAACTGAAAGAAAACTGTAATAAACTACATGTACATGCCCAAAAGATTTACGATTTCCTCTCACATGGCTGCTAATGACCAATCATCATGTGCCTCAGGTCCCTTTATCCATCAACCCTAGGGCTTTTGCAAATGACCCATCAGCATGCATCTCAGACTCCATCTATCTGGAGTCTCATACCTTCACGAATTCACTCTTCTGTCATCCGATCCTCCATCATCCATTTTTCGACCTTAACGATACCAGCCTTAGCAACTACTCTGCCTCCTCTAACCCCCTAGCAACCGTACTCAGACCTCCTTTGTCTACCCTTCTGACATCTCCTCAGCCCTAATGGATAAGCTGGTACCCTTCATGTCTATCCAGTGGCCATTTAGATATGCGGAGTTTACTATTACGACTACGTAGACCTATAATTTTATCCACTAAGCTCTGCAAGGTATTGTGACCTTAAGCGGTATATCTATACCGTCCTGTCACTTACACCGAAGACAGCGTCGACGAGAAGTAGCATTCCCTTTCATCCTTAGGTGTTTGGATCATCCGGGTTTTTTGTAGGTTTTCTACAAGAATAATTATTCATTAAAATGGAGTTAGTTAATAAGAAATGGAATTCATGACAGTGTAAAACAAGTGAAAGTAACAACATGGGTTTTTCGGGCCTCTCTTTTATTGACTTTTGGTAGTCTGGTAGACGGCGTAATCGATCGATTTCTTTAATATTAAGAAATCATTTATGATTTTAACTAGCCGGAGTGGA
This sequence comes from Bimastos eiseni, assembly GCA_959347315.1. Lineage (NCBI taxonomy): Eukaryota > Metazoa > Annelida > Clitellata > Crassiclitellata > Lumbricidae > Bimastos > Bimastos eiseni. Next base: position 58,757,882 of record OY365807.1, read on the forward strand.
ACTCGTCAGGGAGTACTCAAACAATATTTAATTATTTGCATTTATTTCATTGTCTACTATTTTTCGAGTTATGTGCGTAACAACTTCATACAATGCATTGTCATGCAAGCGTGACATGTGTGCAAAATTTCAGCTCTGTAGATCGATAGGAACATACAGAGGCGTAGCTAGAGTATTTTACGCCCGACAAACTACAGAATTGGCGTCCCTTGGGGGCCATCCATACATAACGCCACGCGCCTATGGGGAGGGGTGTCACACAATTGTGACGATGTGTAACGAGGGAAAGGGTCCAAAAGAAATGTGATATCACATCATCACATCAAAGTTCATAATTTTATTTTTTTTAATTTGCTCACTTAAACAAGTTCCACTTATTTAAAAGCAATTGTTTACCACAATTTAGCAACAATAATTATGATTAGCCTACTGCATTCTTAATTTTTGAATTGTTCACTTTTATGCTCGGCGTCAATTTTGGGGTTTTGGAAGTCAGGCAGCCATTCTGTAACACACAAGCAGAAATCAATTATATCTCTAGAACGCACAGGCCACAGATCGAAAGACGCTGCACATCGGGACTAATGGTCTCGATCGCAAACGACGAAAATGGAGAGAGTGTGGATTTGATCGACGAGGAATAGCTGGATCCGAATGGGAATATCCATTGAACGGGAAAATGAGGTTCAAGCTCTCGCATTTGTTATATAAAGGGGCACTTTGCTTCTCTTTGCGAGAATGGAGAAGCGTAAAGTTTGGTTTATTTCAAGTTGTTATTATCAATTTTTTAAATGCAATGATTCTACCAGAGCTTCTGATCTTGTGGAATGCATAATGAGTGTAACAGTTCAACTTTCTCCATTTAGTCATCGTTCTATTATCCTAGTTTGAAGTATTTTTGTATAGTTAGAATTACTTTTTGAGTGATAATTATAAGAAAATGTGCATATAACATCCTGAACATCTGTTTTTTGGGCGGTGCAAAGCGAAGTGAAGTCATATTTAAGAGGTTGTGACTTTTGTCACGGCGTGTGACGCGGAGGAGGGCCCGAAGAGGGTCAAAATTGGTTCATAATTGTGTGACGAATTTTATGGACGGCCCCCTTTCTGGTTCACTTCACATTTTTTTTAATATATTTAAAGGCCATTTATACATGACTGTCATAGACAGTCTGTAAACATTCATTTTTCTTGATTTTACTGTCACAAATTGGTCAATGACGTTATCAAAATTTGTTTTATCCCATGTTTCTCGTTCGATGCTTAAAAGAACAGGATCGCTGAAACGATCTTGTGCCATTGAAGCTGCAATTGCGATAAAATTAGCTTCGATTTGCTGTTGGACAGATCACAGCGAAGAATATGCAGTGAAATACGATAAAATTAGCTTCCTTTTGTTTTATGACAGATCACAGCTTGCAAATGATTTGGAACTACGACATGATATTATGTCGCCTCTTACGGGCCCTTAGTGATGACAGATCAGTGGGCCCGGGGGCGCCAAAATCATGTGTGACAACCTGTTTGTAATGAGGATTTTGGGGGCGCCAAAATCATGTGTGACAACCTGTTTGTAATGAGGATTTTGGGGGCGCCAAAATCATGTGTTACAACCTGTTTGTAATGAGGATTTTGGGGGCGCCAAAATCATGTGTGACAACCTGTTTGTAATGAGGATTTTGGGGGCGCCAAAATCATGTGTGACAACCTGTTTGTAATGAGGATTTTGGGGGCGCCAAAATCATGTGTGACAACCTGTTTGTAATGAGGATTTTGGGGGCGCCAAAATCATGTGTGACAACCTGTTTGTAATGAGGATTTTGGGGGCGCCAAAATCATGTACGACAACTTGTTTGTAATAAGGGTTTTGGTGGCGCCAAAATGTAATCTTACTAACTTTTTTGAGATGAATTGGTTTGTTTCGAAATAAAAATAATAGTTTTAATCCTCATTTTGGCGCCCCCTCCAACTTGAATAAATTACCAATTACTTCAGAGTTTTGCTGGAAATTACAAATTACGTAGTTTCAATTGCATCAAATTACAATTAACTAACATTAAGCTTATCAGCGTCAATAAATGCAGGTAAGATTCTGCAAGAAACAGAATATGTGTTGAATTTTCCTCTTTTTTTGCCCGACATTGTCAGAAATCGCTAACTGAATTTTTTTACTTAAGCAGCAGCTGATCAAACAATTTACAGTGGTGGAAGTTATTATTGCGTCACGCTGTGGTCGGAACTAGCGGTGGTACAACGAAATATTAATAATGAGTATAACCAATGAATTATTCGTTTTTCTTCTTTGTATCGACCAACAGAGTTGAACAGACATTCCTGAAAAGTAGGGGAATGCTGATTTTATGCTTGTTTACAAAATAATTTGAGCGACATAACTAAAGACACTGACTTTCAATGTATAAGACCAATTTTAGCTTTTCGCAGAGTGATGTAATGATAATTTCCACACACGTATCCGAGAGACGACGTCTTTTAGGCCTTACAAAATCATTCGTGCAAACTGAAGAGTCTCTCTAGTGGTGCAGAAGAAGACAGGGCAACATTAAGCTGTTAAAATAGGTAATTGTAATACTAAAAACATCCAACTAAGACGATTTTCGATCCAAGGAATTTTTACATTATCGGTTGTTCAGTTATCACGTAGCGAAAGGTAATTTGTTTTTCATAATGTAACTCGAAATTACAAATTAGTGGCAAAAATTTAATTGAATTATAATTTACAGATTACAATGATATTGGGCAGCAAATTACAAATTAACAATTACAATTGTAATTCAAACTACGTAATTTCAATTACTCAATTAAATTACTGCCCATCGCTGATGTTCGGGTTTCCTAGGACATGTCCTCGATTTAGAGTACTTTATAAGGTTGTAGAAATTATATTTGCTTAATATAGGCTTACTAACGTTGGCTTCGGCTGAGATGGATCTGGTTGAGAGCCACCGGTTTCTGGACCTTCAGTGTCCTTCACAGGTTTCCTAAAATGAACAGCTTTGGAGATTAAAAATGTGTCAAAGTTTAATAACTCACACAATATATGTTTATAACAGAGTAAATTCCTGTTAGAGAAACAAGAGTGCAGTAATTTACGATACCTATCAGCAACCCGTGTTATATTATTGTTCAAAATACTTTTAGGGATGTTTAATAGTTAGAACAATGAATCATTGAGGCCAAGCTATTAACTCCTGCAAGAGTCGCATTAGAGCAGAAAATTAACGATCAGTATCAGAATGGCGGGTCAAATAGTTATTCGGTATTCGGCCGAATAGTAGCGGTAGGACCGAATGCGGATAGTGGTCACGTGACATCTGTTTCTGCATATATGTGGCTGCTATTGCGAGTGGACTGCCTGGACCGCGGTGCCGCAGAGTCATTAGTCTCATTATTGTGTACAGTGACTGAACGTTAATGTTCAGCACTTTGTGGGCTTGAGCTGGTAGATTGTTAGTTAAGTTTTTAGTTAATTTAACATAATAGGCCCTATTCAAATTACAGTTGGTTAGCTGAGTGATGGATAAGCGACTGTTGTCTGCGAACGCTGTCTACAGTCTTAGCTCTACCTTATCGAAGCAACTTGGACCAGGGACCATGAACATCGATGCCATCTGTCAGGTGTCTACAGGAATCCGTTCGTTGATTCCATGTTTCTTCGTGGGTCAACCACGACGTCCAGGCACTTATTTTGCCAGCAGAGCCTGGACGCCGTCCATGAGCGTCCATGCAACTGTTGCAACAGTGTAATCCTCTGCGTATTTTATTTTATTTAGTTTGACACACTTTTTTATATTCTATGTAGACTAAATTCAATTCTAGCTCAATAATGACTAGAGTACGTTCCTCTGCAAGGAGATACAACTCTCTGTAAATAGGGGGTCGCACTCGGAGAAAGAGGAGAGAAAAAAGTTCGTGCTTTGCGTGTTTAGAAACTTCATTACCCCAACTTTCAAAACGTTGCAGCGCCACTGGCCCCTTTTCGACAAGTTCACAAAAGAAGCTAATTCTATGCACGCTTAAAATTACCACAAATATTCATCAACAAGTAGTTGAGGACAAAATAATGGTTAATGGTTAATGGTTAATGAAAGCTAACGAATGCTAACTAAATTTAGTTCTTAACTTTTTCACACTAGCGTCCATGCACTTCTTCTTTTATACTTTAAGCACCGGTTGAAAATGATGCCTACTCTCATCCAATAAAATTAAAACTTGACCGTATGATTACTCTAAGATTTAGTTCCTAGTTTTTTAAAAGAGTTTGCAAATAATCTTACTTTGGTGGCATAACGAACTGAAGATGAAAATCACGTTACGAAAACTGTTTTGCACAAACGAAAATTGAAGCCTAAGAGCGCAACAGACGTTTCTTACCGAGAAGTGATGAAATCTAACTATTGCTTCAACATTTATATCACCAGAGACTAACAGTAATTGATTGCTGATAAAAAAAACTAACTTCCTGGTGGTTATCGAAATGTGGTCATGTGACGATGGTCGTGCGAAATAGCTGTGCATAAGGGGTCGAGCTTTCGAGCAAGTTGTTACAGGATTGTTTGTATTACACGTGATTTCGAGTGGAAATACTTGACGTAGGAAATTTTTTTTTAATTTTTCAGAGTTAGGCCTGCATATGCTGAATAAGATCAGAAGTAAAAGTTGAAGGAGGCTGTTGACTGTTATTTTACGACCAATGTGGTCCTACAAAGTTAGCGGTTCTTCACAAGATGGTTTCCACTTAATTTTGCAAAGTCCGACTGCAAAAATATCGTCCCTGGAATTTATTAGTGCGAAAACTGTTGATCTTACACCTACGATAGAAAATCTGCGAGAGACATGACCAGGTTTCACACGACCATGACTATGCTTGCAGTTTGCTGGGTAATGAGGCTTTATCGTGAATCAATCACCTTTAGCTATCAGAGCGCAATTTATGTGGCCTTATACTATTCGCACGAGAGAAAATACTATCTTAGATACATAGAAATCACTTCATATTCGTAGGCCTAACACCTCCGTATTATCTTTGCACAGATAGCCAGGCACACTTTCGCAAATTTCTACGTTACTAATCTCTTCTGAGGAAACAGAAACTTCGTCACACAGATTTTTCATTTGACGGTAATTTTACACCAAATTAAAAGTTAAAAGTTATACTTTTAATTAGGTTTCTCCACTGCGCATTCAATGAAGTTTTTAAAGACGATGATGTTTATCGGTTTGACGTTTACGGTGTCCATGGAAACGTTGGAACACGTTAGCAGTAATAAAGGTATTTGAAACTGCGCATTTTATGTTCATAAATTAAGTATACCTTTCAGTACTACAGCGCAGTATCCGACAACTATCAATATACACAAGAGACACAAACCGGACATGTCTGATATTGCTCATATATGCATAAACCTAATAAGTAATTAGCCGTCAACAACGGCCAATAAATTATCTTCACCAAATGTAGATTCAGGCAGGGGCCCTACAAAGTCACGACCCGTTGGCCCATTTGGTCTTAGTCATTTCTTGAAAGTCTAGCTACCTGTTTCCGAAAAATTGATAACGAAATTTCACCGACAAATTCCCGTTGGTGAAATTAAGTGAGCAATAGCAAGTATAAATTAGCAATGTCTTCCGATTGCATACACAGAAGCGTCGCAAACGTTTGCGTATACAGTAGGCATATAGCTTCATTATTATGCACAAGCACTGAATAATCAGAGATAATTGAAGTTCACAGCTAAGCTGAAATTTCTGGGTATGCTGCGCACAATCGGAATTCAATTCAATTCGATTGATTGCGAAAAAATAAATGAGATTTGGTGACTAGTTTCGGGCCACATTGTCATGTTGGAATCAGCGATGAAGTTGTGTAAACAAAGAGACCATTGATTGTTGTTGTTACATAATAGTCGTGTTTAATTGAACTTTCCGATTATCCGTGTAACAAATGCGAAACGACAGTTTGCACTCCATACAGCGGAAATTAAGCTGAAAATGAAAATTCTGAGCTCATTCGCCCAAATATAAATCTCCATCGTAATCGCAATAGTGACCTCCACTCGAATGTCAAGCAAAGGACATCAACTTATTCACTAGCGCTGATTCGAATCAGAGGTGTCGTTCAAAGGGTAGTCCATTGGAGGTCGGAGTTGAGAAAACTTACATTATTGACATCTAGCCCCTCAAAATGGAAACTAATTATTTTGACTGTTTGCCTTAACTTAAAATATCTTAACTTATGCCTGGTAGGAGTTGTTTTCTCATAATTTTTATGATATCGGCTGTTATTTATTACGTTATAAAATTTAGATTATAATCAATTGATAAAAATTATACTTCGCTCAGAAGCGCAAACTCTCGAGAACGTGATTTGATTTGAAATTTATCTGCATGTAGTGCCTCTGCGTCTGTATTTTGTATGTGTGTTGGTATGTGTATCAAGCTGTGTATTTCTCTTTTCTTGTCTTTCTGCGTGTTTATATCTTTTTCTGAGTGTCAGTAGGTTAGCTATACCTGTAAGTTTCTCTCTGTGTCCTTACTTGTCTGTTTATTCGTCTGTGTGCGTTAATATGTAGTATCATCATCACAGATGCACATGGACGCATGAAAATGATTTATAGGTCTAAGGAATCGCTACAATTATCGATAATTAATTGCAAAGAAGTAAAAATAATCTGTTGGCTAATTTCACCCAGAAATGCTTACGACTATTATCATGCAAATTAATTTAGATTAAGCTATATAATAGGGAGACGTCGACGACTTTAAAGTTAATGGCCTTTCTGTGACTGATCTTAATATCGCAGCTGAGAGGTTGGAAGACTCGAGACTGCATGTGGAAAACTGGGACCTGCTCACTGGCTGATTAGGTACGAAAATATGTCAGGGATAAATTTATCTGAGGAGCCGAGATTGGAAGGTAAGCCACTGCAGAAGACGCCATGTAAATTTAGAAATATACCGATCAACTAAATGCCTAGAGGTTTACTATCTTGAAAGAAACACTTCAGGTATGAGCTCCACTCGAGGTAAAACAGCAGCTCAGAGCAGGAATGTACGGCGTGACATTGTCAATTGTTTCGGGGTAAATAGCTAACAATTGTTATCATTATTATTATTGCGGATATAGTGAGCGTAACCATCTAGCGACTCAGTATGAAGCGGTGACGCAGAGCAATCATCAGTAAATGATAAACGGGAGCAATCTCAGGGTATACGTGGATGAAACTCATACTCTACAGTCTACACGTTACAAGGCAAGTGGTCTAATCCCAAAATCCAAATTTCTAAAGCGTCACTTGAAAGCTAAGTGCAGTGCACCAGCTTATTCACGAGCGCCGCGTCAAATCAAGAGGGTTGTCCAGAAGATAGTTGTTGGGAGGTCAGAGTTCGGTTTCCAGAAGGTCAGCAGGGAGGCAGAGTAGCTGTTAAGGATGGTGCTTTTGTCGACGATTGACAGATGGAATGTGAAGTAATGAGTCAGGGTATAACTTCTTGTAAAGGTGAGACTTCAGTTTAGAGTGGAAAGCCCGGGGTGTGATGGATAGGGGAGCTAGGGACAGTTGCATGACGGACAGTGATGATGGAGGAACCGAAAAAACGCGAAATTCAGGAGGAAGGTCATTCCAAAGACGATGCGCGGCGTTGGATATGGCGCGGTTGGAGAACTTGATATGAGATGCAATCAGGGATCGAGTGAGGGTGAGACTAGAAGACGTTGGGGTATAGCGGACTGGCTGGATGGTGAAGAGTTCGCGAGCATATTTGGGCTGGGAGTATTGTATAGAGTTGTCGAAGGTGTCCCTAACCTGTGAAATAGATCAATACAAAGGTGGAGGAATCAGCGGGGACTGGAACATCGATCTTTCACCGTTGCCAGAAATAAATGGGGTCAGTTCACAGTTCTGAACGACTTATGAGTCTCTTTTTTACAAATCGGCCAGAGTTTTATTTTTCCATTTCATTTTGAGGCCGAAACGCCCATGCCTAGAGTCTGTCTATCGAGACTTATCGATATCCTGTGGTGGGCAGATCTAAGATCCTCGATTAGCCATAGATATCCAAGTGAAATTCATTACTGTATAGTAATCCCCGAACTTAGAACTCAGAACTTCTAAAGCGCCGCTCGAAAACCAAGCGCAGTACTCCAGCTTATTAAAGTAAAAACATCGAATGACATGACAAGCAACATTTATACGCAACAGAAATGGTACGATAAAAGGTAGGAGCGATAAACGACAATTGTAGGATTGCGTGTTATTCACAGTTTTTAAAAACAAAATTAAAGCATGCGTCTAAGATGTGGCTTTCTTCTGTTGATCGTCTCCTGAAACCAAACACACATCAATCGCGTAAGGTCTTTTCAAGTTTACACATAATAAAATTATAGTTATTTATTCCTTCATCGAAACGTGGGCTCTAACAAGGGGGTCTGAATACCAATAGAGGGGTCAGATAACCAGCAGCCTCACTGCCATCCACTTTCATATTAAGGCTTGCAGCAGGAGTCCAATGTAAGCTATAACGAGTCATTCGATCGATAGACCCAATCTTCAATGGAACGTATAAGGCTACGTAAGCAAGAAATTGAGATAAGGAATACTGGGTAGTAGTTTCGGCCTAACAATACTGTATGATAACAAGATCATTGGCGTCGCCCTTCTCTTTCATCCAGGCTTGAGACTGGCACTGCCAGAGTGCAAACAGTAGAAGAATACCAACATGGAGCAGTGGGCCTATTGCTATCGTCATCGTGTCGTCATCGTCATCGTCATCATCATCATCAACATCATCATCAACATCATCATCATTATCACCATCCATGGGCTGAAAGCCAGAAGGTGTCCACTGCCCATTTGACCATTGTTCTCCATGCCCCTCTGTCTTTGGTTAGCTGTAATAAGTTACGTATATCGGTTCAACACCAGTCTTCAATGTCATCTAGCCATTCTCTGCAATGTCTTCCTTTTCTTCCCGTTCCCTCCATAATTCTGTTATTACACTCGTTATTCTTCTCTCATTATCCATTCTACAAATGTGTACAAATAGTTCCAATTATCGTTTGATTATGGTTTGCATGATATTCTCTTTGATGTTTAGTCTTCTGCTTACTTCAATGTTTGCTGCTTTTTGTGTCCAGTTCAATTGTGATATTCTTCTGTAACAGTGTATTCTAAACGCTAGTATTATTCTTATATCCGCTTTCGTTATAACCCTAGTCCCACGAGCATATAGTACTGTACTAAATACGCAAATCTCAAGTTATTAAGCATTTCTCCTTGTACTGATATTCCTGAGCCATTGCCCTGAATGCTATCCGTCACTCTTTCCAGGTAGGCTGTCCTATAAATTCTGAAGGCAATATTGGAGCTCCCTGTTTTGTGCTTATACTGATTTTGAACCATTCTCCTCGTTCATGACCTATCCTTACTGCTGCTCTTGACTGTTCACCAGAATTCTGTAGGATCTGTACCAGTTGCTGTCCACTTCCATATGATCATAGTGTTGCCCATAATGTTCTGTTTGACTGAATCGAATGCTCTTTGGAAATCCACAAAGCAGTTTTTAGATACAATTGTTCTTTCTCTTTGCCGTCTCTGCAATAAGTCTTAACATCAATATATGTTGGACAGTACTTCTATCTTTTTTAAATCCATCCTGTTTATCTGCCATATGTTCTTCTATCTTAACCTTTAGTCTGTATGTTCATATTTTCATCAACACTTTCCCCGTATGACTCCTCAAAGCAATGGTTCTATAGTTCTCGCATTTCATCATATGCCCCTTTTTGGTATTATTGCTAGTATGGATTTTGTCCATGCCTCTGGAATAGATAATAAATATTATTTTTACGATCAATTAATTCATTAATTAAATTTGCAAACTTCTTTCGTGCCAAAGTACAGCGCACAAGGCATTATCTCTACACACTTGGTTTTAGTTAGTTAATGCCTTGCGTGTTGGAGATGTTGGCGCGGTGGAAGTTACAGATTAATTATTTCATTAATTGATCACGGTAATATTAATAAATAATTATATACACTCAGACAAGTAAGCAAGTGAGTATGTATGTATGTAATTTATTGAGCCGCATCTAAACGAACCTCGGAAACATCATACATGAACAATCGAACAATGTGCAATCACAAAGTAATAGTAACAAGCAACTTCAAACAAACATCCTCAGAGTTGCTGGAGAGTGAAGAGAGAGTAGACCTTAGCGGTATAAACAGACTCTAGTCCTACTGTTTGATGGATATGGACCCTGAATCTTCTACTCAAACAGATAAGATAAAAAATGTTGATCCTACCATCAGGGTCATTTCACAGTCCTTCGTCTAGTTAGGTGTTTGGATCCTCCGTATTCTTCTTCATTTTCCTGTAGTAAAAATTAACGATTATTTCAGTTTAATTAATTTACAAGATAAAATTCAATTTCATGCATATTTGCAATTGTGATTGTATTGAAAATATGTTAGAAAATGAAAATGATATTATATTGCAATTGCAAAAGTAACTAAGTTGTTATTACTGTTACACAAACAACGATAACAACAACTACAACTACTACAACTACTTCCACAATTAGCCTACAACAACTACTGCTGCTGCTGCTATTATTGCTATTGCTGTTGCTGTTGTTGTTGTTGTTGATATTGTTGTTGATATTGTTGTTGATATTGTTGATATGGCTATTATTGTTATTATTGTTACTATTGTTACTATTGTTACTATTATTACTATTATTACTATTATTAATATTATTACTATTATTATTACTATTATTATTATTATTATTATTATTATTATTACTACTATTATTACTATTATTATTATTATGGGGCTGACAGCAATGCAGTTTGGCAGTTCGTGAACTGACGTAGGCCTATCTGTCATCATCATCATCATTATTATTATACAAACGAACTCGATGATTCTCACTAACAGCTGTGTCTAATTATTATTATTATCATCATTATTATTATTATTATTATTATTATTATTATTATTATTATTATTATTATTATTATTATTATTATTATGCTGTTATCGCCCATGATGAGCTAAGTGAGTGTTGGCAATGTCCCGAAGAGGCAGGCTGCGTTCCCACGCTGAAGAACAACCGAGATACGTTGGAACAGAAATGACGTCTCCATTGGATCGTGGGTTGCAGCACTCGTTCGACTACCCAACTCTGCGATGAACTGCAGTCTTTCACTGCTCCAAGCGCCGCCGGATTCCAAGGAGAGGGCTACGAAGTCGTGGGTGTTGGTTATGGTGGAATACTTGGCCCTCTTCGTCTTAGCTTATTATTATTATTATTATTATTATTATTATTATTATATTAATTTTATTGTTATTAATATTATTATTATTATTATTACAATTATTATTTTTATTATTATTATTATTATCTGGGTCGCCGCTTGTCAGTGGACTGTAATCTTGACATTGTGCCCTGAAAAGCCACCGCATTGAAACGTTGGATCAATGCCGACAAGTTCTGAAAAAGGAAGTTTGTCTCTCGGGTGTCACCTGTAGTTGTTATTATTATTATTATTATTATTATTATTATTATTATTATTATCATTATTATCATTATTATTATTTTTATTATTATAGTAAGCATTTTGGAATGTGATGGGACAGTGAGCTCATTTGCTCACATAAATCCAATAAGTTCCTTAAATAATTAATAATTGTGATAACCATTCATTGTTGTCGTCGCATTCGTTGTCATAGTCGTTGTCATCATCGCATTCGTTGTCTCCATCACTGTCATCACAGTCATCATCATTGTATTGGTAATCACCATAATCGTCATCATCACGGTCGTAGTCGTCATCATCACAATTGTCGTAGTAGTCAACTTCATCGTCGTCGTTGTCATCATAGTCGTCGTCAACATCGTAGTTACAGAAAACTGAATTTGTCGGATGACTTATAAGATGCTGCTTACTTTTTTACCTTTCTGTCCCTGCAACAAAAGTTTCAGAAAAAATTATTTATTTATTGATCAATTTATTTATTACTCAATATTATCTTAAACCGTGCGTAACACTTAATGATACCTTGAACTGAGCAAAAATCATAAATCGGATGCTATGCATATTTCCCTTAGTATCAATCGAATCTAAGCTGATCATGCAGTCAGATCTAAACAGATCCAATGTTGTCTAAACTTAATTTGCTGGTGTTAAGGCTCTTATAGTTTTTATAATGTTTTTTAAGTTTTTCTTTTCTCATTGTTGCTACTGCTTTTGCCGCAATTGATGCTAAATTATTTTTTTGTTACCGTTGCTGTTATTGTTGTTGACACTTGCTAGTGTCAGTACAAAGGTTCACGAGTAAAAGTTATTTTCATCGTCATCGTCACAATCATCGTCATCATCAAAATCGGAATACTAATTATTACATAAATGCTGCTTACGTAATTGTATCTCTGCTCCTACAAAAACAATCAACAGGTTCATCATAATCATCACGATCATATTTGTAATCAACATCACTCCACCAGTTTCATTGTTATCTTTTCCATCACAACTGGTGTGATATTCGCCATCATCGTCGTCGTCATCATCATCATCAGCATCCTCCTCCTAATCCTCCTCCTCATCAGCATCATTATCACCACCATCATCAACATCATCATCGTTGTCATTATCATCATCATCATCAGTCACCATCGATCATCGTCATAATTGCCATGATCTTCGTCGTCATCATCATCGTGGGGCCGTAGATTAATGGAGTGCAGAGCTGAGAAACTGGGTTCGATACTCGCACCGGCGATGTTGGTTAAATTAAATTAGATGTATAACGTAATGTGCGCCCTGCGTGGCTGCCGACATCCTTCACTCATAATATGTCTGTGATCAAACTGCGTTGCTGTCAGTTTTAAAAATAAAACTGAAATTACTATTGTCATTCATCATAATCATCATCAACAACAAAGTTGTTGAAAAATGAATCTCGCTTACGTAATTGTCTCTCTGTTCCTACAAATAAAACAAACAACATTCAACTATGACGTATGCTTGATTATAACGGAAGCATCTGTTCTTAGCATCACTCAACAAAACAAAGCTATATCTTTAGATAGCATTGCGATTATATTTATTATTAAATAATTAAATTTACAACGCGTGCAAATTCACACCGAAATGTGAGTCTGAGGCGCGAGTATCAAGTCGCCAGGAGAAAATGCAATAGTCTTAGATATCCTTGCTCTTTAAAGCCAAAAATAGAAATGATGAGTTTCAGTCGCATTTTGTAGGAAGAATTTGAATTTAGCTGTGGCAGTCAATTCCATTCCTTAGGAGCAGTGGCATGGAATGCATGAAAGCCCATGACTGTTCTGCATCGCGGTTCAGCTAAAAGACCTAAAGTATACGAACTACTACTGTCCCCAATTCTACAACGTCGTTTCAGATCTAGAAAAATGATGGTATCTCATACTTACATGGGAGTACATGGGGGTCGTGCTTCGTCGCATCCACCAGTTTCTGGACCCTCCGTTTGTTTCGGGACCCGTTTCCTGAAAAGAACAGTTTAGGAATGTAATACAGCTCACTTTTTCTCCTATGTATCTGTCCTTTCTGCTCAGTGGCGAATGTCATTTCGTTCTTAACTGAAGATTGTGTTAAATTAGTTTGGATTATGTTATGCTATAGCAGTTTATATGAGTTACATCAACCGCTGGACAAATAAGAATGCAAAACATCTACGACCAGTGTCAGCCTTCTGCGGGTGAGCAACATGAAAATGATAAGAAAAAGAAATAAAGGAAAAAGAAAAACATCCGTTGTTTACGTTCAGAACATAAGCCCGCGATTGAAACTCGTATGGGCTGGTAGTGTGTATATATTCTTACAGGCTAGATGTACCATAGACTGCAGTATGCCTTTAAGCAGAACATTTGCTGTAGATTGTCATTTTCATTGGCCGCTAAATCATTAAATTACACAATGAGAGACGCAGCATAAATATAAATCTTGTAGAAAATACTTTTCAAATACTTTCTAAAACAATTTCCAGAATACTTTCAAAATAATAAAAAAATACTTTAAAAAGCAAACTTACTTGTCTGCGTGTTTGCTTGTCCTAAAAAATAACAGAATCGGCCTAATAAGACATCATCCTTATCATAAGGTTTCTTGTTATCATCGCTATCATCATAATCACCGTCGCCTCAATATTCAATATCATCAGCATCATGAAGATCATCGTCATAATATTATTATCATAATCACCATTCTCATCATATCATCTTCGCCATCATCAGAGTCGAAAAACAGACCATCTGTATGTAAAAACCATAAAAACGCCACTCACGCAATTGTCTCTCTGCACCTACAAGATAACAATCGATAGAATGACGTAGGCCTAATTGTAACGAAAATATGTGTTTTCTTAGCATTCAACATCACATTGGGTGGCGCTGAGAGCGCAACGAATAAGTGTTATCTAAATTAGCTTTAAGTATATTATAATTCTAATATTATGTTATAACAATTGCTCATACTTACAGCTCAATTGGTCTATATGGGAGTGGAGCTTGATCGCAGCCGCCAGTCTCTGGACCCTCGGTTTGCTTTGGAACTCGTTTTCTGCAATTATCAATTACGGTTGTAATAAAGTTCACTCTCTCCTCTGTGTGTGTCCTTTCTGTTCAATGGTGTTCTAAATAATTTAAGACTGTGCTAAATTATATTTGATCATGGTATGTTTTATCATTTTAGATACGCAATAATTCCTGTTATAGAAAAATTAATGTAGAACATTTGCGACATGTCTCCGCTGCGGCTAAGCAACATGAAAAAAGAGCTAAAATTCAGAGCCAAAAGACATGACCGAAATTGACGTAGACTGACCGGATGCAGATTCTTACGGACAAATAATTATGATTTAGACTGATATTATTATTTTTGAACTACATTATTTTGTTGTAGATTGTCTTTGTCACAGGCCGTTAAGATCATAAATTATAATACTGAGAGTTGCAGCATGAATAACATCCGTTATAAAATAATTTGAAGTGTTTTACAGAATACTTTAAAAATACTTCAAAGCTAACTAAACACTTTCAAAATTCAACTTACTTATCTGCATGCTTGCTCGTCCTGAAAAGTAACAGAGTAGTAGATATCATCCTTATCATTACCTTCAGATTGATTGTCATTATTACTACCATTATCGTCGTCGTCATCATCGTCATCGTCGTCGTCGTTATCATCATCATCATCGTCGTCGTCGTCGTCGTCATCATCATCATCATAATCGCAACATTCAATATCATCAGCATCATGAAGATCATCGTCATAATATTATTGTCATGATCTTCATCGTTATCATCTTCGCTATCATCAAAGTTGAAAAACAGATAATCTGTGTTTAAGAAGTCATAAAGACTCCTCTAGCGCAATTGTATCTCTGCACGTAGAATAAAAGATATTATAGCAGAATTATCTGTATAGCAACATTCAGCATCACTTCGAGTTGCGCAGAATATCTAGGTAGCGATATATGAATATTAATAAATATATTTATAAGTGAATTTTATTCTGAGGCTTAGAATACGAAGTTGCTATATCCCCATAGTTGCCACTTTGCCAGCTTACATGTATAAGTGGGACTGTGCCTCTTATTCTTCATACTACAGCAGAACGTTAAATTAAGCTAAATTAAATTAAATTAAGCTCATACTTACAGTTGAGGTGGTCTACAATATGCGGGTGGAGCTTGATCGTAGCCACCCGTCTCTGGACCCTCAGTTTGCTTCGGAACCCGTTTCCTGCAAGGAACAGCTAAGGATGAAATACGGTTCACTCTCTCTCTTCTGTATTCTGTCCTTTCTGTTCAGAGGTGTATGCCATTTCATTTTAAACTTAATATTGTGTTAAATAATGCTTGATAATGCCATGTTTAATCATCTTAGGTTGCACCATGTCAAATTATTAATTTGTGTTAGAGAAAGGTGAATACAGAACATTTGCGAAAAGTGTCAGCCAGGATCAGAATAGGCAATTATGTTATGATAACGGTGAGAATAAGAAAAAGAAAACAGTTGAAACGATCCGTTTATTAAGTTTAGAACAAAATGATACGATTGAAAGTCATGTTGGCTGTTAGTCCGTAGATCTGTATACAGACTAAACATGATTTAGATTGTCGTAAAATTACACCTTTAAAGTTTACATTTGCTGTAGACTGTTATAAATGAGTTTAATCTAGGTTAACAGTTACTTTACATATCACTTTTAAAATGTGCGCTATAAATGACTTTTCACTGAGCTATGTGAAACAAATGACTCTAATGTATGGTGATTGACAAACACCTTTAAATTACTATTCTTAGTTAGACTCAAAAAGCGATGTGCCTGAGGCCAAGAGAATTAAGTCGCAAGCATTTCATTCCCATGACTGTTACTTCGCGAGCTGACGGTGTTGCTCTTCTTTTTCTTACTACAGCGTCCTGCTGTCGGATCTCGTTAAATCATGCTTGCTCATACTTACAGTTGAGGTTCTCTATATGGGGGTTGCGCTTGATCCCAGCCTCCAGTTTCTGGATCCTCTGTTTGTTTCGGAACACGTTTCCTGCGAAGAGCAGCTTAGCATATAATAGACTTCACTCTCTTTCTCTCTCCTCTGTATCTACCCTTTCTGCCCAGAGGCGTATGTCATTTCATTCTAAGCTGAAGACTGTGTTAAATCATCATTGATCGTGCTATTCTTTATCATTTTTGACAGCGATTTGTCAAGTTATTAATTCATACGTGTGAAACATGAATACAGAAGATTTATGAACCAATGTCAGTCAGCATCAGGACAAGCAATATGATAACGACCAGAATAAGAAAAGAAAAGAAATTAAAAGATTCGTTTATTAGGTTGAGAGCAAAATGACATCAATGGAACCCAATGTTAGGCTGCAGATCCCAAAAGATCAAATATGCTTCAGACAGCCATATATCTATAAAGACAACATTTGCTGAAGACTACTTTTCGGCCAATAAAACATCTAAATAAATTATATAAATATTTCAGAAAATGCTTCGATTACCATTTCTTATTATCATTGACATGAAAATAATAATAATAATAGTAATAGCAATAATAATAATAACAATAATAATAATAATAATAATAATAATATTATTATTATTATTATTATTATTATTATTACTATTATTATTATTATTATTATTATTATTAGGCTAGTATCATCATCATCATTATCATCATCGTCATTATCATCATCATCATCATCAGCGTCGTAGTCGTCGTCATCGTCATCATTATCATCATCATCATCAACATCATCACCACTATCACCACCCCCACCAACGCCATCATCGTCGTCGTCGGCGTCGTCGTCATCGTCACCGTCACTGTCATCATCATCATCATCATTATCGTCACCATCACGGCCATCATCATCATTATCATCATCATCACCACCATCATAATCATTATCATCATCATCACCATCAATGTTATCATTATCAGTACCATTACCATTATCTTTTTCATTATCAATACCTTTATCATTATAGTTATTGTTGTTGCAATTGTTTTCACTATTATTATTATTATTATTATTATTATTATTATTATTACTACTACTATTATTATTATTATTATCATTATTCTCACTATTATTATTATTAGTAGTATTATCATTATTGTTTTTATTATTATTATTTATATTATAATTATTATTATTATTATCATTATCATTATTATTATTAATTATTTTAATTATTATTATGTAAGGATTGGTAAAGCGCCTCTAGCAGGAGACTATAGAAGCACTCTAAGCCTGACAGGTGCACGATAAAAGGTTTTTAATAACCGAATGAAAAGATCAGTTAAATATTTGGAATGCTTTAGAAAATAATTATTATAGAATTTTATGATAATTCAACTCACCTTTCTGGGTTTCTACCTATCCTACAATTTGTAACAAAAATAACGTATTAGCAATAACGTGAGCGCAGTTGTTCAAGGGGTTGGCACAGGGCATTCCGCTACTGCTTACTTATTTATTGCATCTTGCGCGCGAATGCCGCGCTAGGAAAAACGCCGCGTCTAGGAAAAACTTATCGCAATATCGACAAACTTTCAAATTCAAGAATCTATTTGATAAATATCTCATTTTGTGCATGAGTTTTTTTATAAGTGCTGCCATTATTATTTTGGTCATTAACATATTGGTTGTTTACGATGAGGCCATCGGCACAATAATATAAGATTGAGAAGAAAATCGCTTAGACGCAATTGTATTTTAGTCAGATACGCTTACAATTTTTGCGTGTGACTGAATTATCCGCAAATTTGACGAATAATCAACGGTTTATTCGATAGTAAAGAATTAGGTCACGTCTTACTTCGGCTCCATCTTGAATAAATTTGCGAATCCTTTTTGAAGCAGGTTCGCTCTCTGTTCAAAAGTCGCTCTCTAATCTGACGACGCTCAGCAACGTTCTAGTTAAATAAAAGTCGTTTTTCAGTCCAAAGTGATCTTTGTCGGTGAATAGCGAACGTTTATTTGCAAATCTTTACGCAATCCAATGCTGACGTTAGCTTCGTCTTCGCAGAGACCTTCCAGAAAATTGTTTTCCAAAAAGGACTCTGGGTAAATTCAATGCGTGGTAAATTCCTCTCCAAACTTCCCCAAACTGTCCACCAATGTCTGATAATTATTGAAACTGAAGTAACCAGACAGAGGAGAGTAGCTAAGTGTCTGATAGTGGCCGAAGGTAAAGAGCCAGACGCACTTTGCTCTGTGACAGAGTTGGTGAGATGTCTTATCGGTGGAGGGACTTCTCTGGCTCTGAGGCATTGCGAGTTCACTTTATCACCAGACAATTTGTGAGTTGGCGCTTTCCGGCCACATTTCGGTTATGATTGCTGGAGACGATGACCGGAGATATGGTGGTTGTTCTGCACCGATGGCGATGGTTGGATGATTGCGGGTAATACCAATGCACTTGACGGATCTATGCTTGTAAGATATACCGCGTCGTGCAATGGTTCAGAAGCCGAAAAATTGGGATTTCTAGGCGTTATTATTGCGCCAGGAGAAATTTTAAAAGAATTCTGAGCTAACTAAGTAATTGCTTTACTCTATTAGCACTATAAACCGGTTTCGGATGCAGAAAAACGCTACTTGGCTTTGAACGTTTTGCGATGCAATTTCAACGAATTTGCCTTTCTCTCTGAAACTTTTATTAACGAACCTGAAGAATTTCTAGCGTTTCAACATTAAAATTGTTATAAACAGACGCAGAACTTCGACGGTTTAGTCAGATTCTTCTGAAAATCGTTAGCACAATGCACCGACGATGACTTGCAGAACGATATTAAGCCAACGATAATTATATGCTTTCCATAGGCTGTGATCATCTGTTGACTTTGTTCTTGTTTTCCTTCGATGAGCTAATAGCGCGAATGGCTGAAATTAGAAGAACACTTAAGCATTTTCAGTTGCATGTAAATACTCAGCTGACCGGATTTAATTATTGAATTCAGTCACGTATTATGCGCGTCTTTTTGTTGAGGAGATAGATGCGCGACCGTTAAGTCGTTTGCGCTTTGAATGCAGAGATCAGAGAATCGAATTACCACATGAAAGGCGGAAACTTTCTTGCAAATTTTTGGTCCACTGAAATCCTAGATATAATGAGTACGCGGACTGTATATGGTCAGTTGGAGGGAGAGGACTGGCCATTCATTTAAACGCATGGCTTTACCTGTGGCAGCCTTTATGAGTCAACTTAAGAGTCTGTTCTTCCTCTGTGTTTCCTTTTCTCCTCCCCTTTGTCTCTGTGAGGACGTGTAGTTGCATTTAGACACTTGCAAACAACTATCTTTAACCATATCACAAATGCGCTCAATTCATACAGAACAGAATTATTCAATAAACAAACAGTGTTCAGACAATCAGAAGAGTCGCCACTGCGCTTGGCTTTCTAGTGGCGATTTAGAAGCTCATAGATCACGATTACGATCAGCAAGTGAGCATGTTGGTATCTAGATCAAGAGCTCAGAAGGATCAGGGCTGCGCTGTCTCCTCTTCTACTCTGCTGTGACTATAGGCCTACTGTCAATTATGGTACTACCGTATTTCATCCGTCTTTGCTATAATTCAGACTCGTGTCGGTGGCACATGACTATTGACCTAAAAACCCTTGACCAGGAGGCAGACCAGCATATTGACATCAGATATTTACGCAGTATTGCGCTGCATCCTACGTATGTTGTAAATGCAAGAATAGAAGTAGAAAAGAGTAGAAATATGTGTTTAGAGTTATGCCTGAATGTTAAATGCAACTGTCATAGGCCAAGTGACTTATATCATTCATGATTATTACAATTTATTATTATTTGTAGTAGCAGTATTAGTATTAGAATTATTATTACAGTCTTGCTCTGGCTCCCTGTCACTGCGCGTATCCACAGCAGCATATTGTTTCAAAGCCCAACTATGCAGTGTTCCTAAGTGATTAAGGTGTAGCGCTCTGCATGTAAACACCGAGCGTAGATCTTTCTGGTAAATACGTTTAGCGCCTTCGAGAGGTTCTTATAAGGCGCTATATAAGTGGCCAGACACATACATACATACATACATACATACATACATACATACATACATACATACATACATACATATATACATTCATACATACATAAATACATACAAACATATATACATACGGTTCCTGTTCATTTCGTCGCAGTTCATTTCGTCATTTTGAAAGAAACTACCCAACTGTTCGTATGCCAAAGTGTTTAATTTGAGGTTTACTGTGAAAGAGCGAAAATCAAAAAGGGTGCAATCAAGAGGGCGAAATTCAAAAGCGCACATGATCAAATGGACTACAACAGAGAACAAAATTGATTCGGGATCGATGAAAAAAGACTGTATAAAAAGAAACTGTACGAACGAAAAAATATGCTTAAAGTGAAGCTGGATCGACCGACAGAAATACTAAATGGCAGCGGAATAAATGAAAAGAAATACACTTAAATGTAAGCGGGATTGATCAATAGCTATACTCCTAAATGAAGGTGCAATTGGTGACAAGAAATATTATATAAATGGAAGCGGGATTGATGAAAAGAAATACATTTAAATGTAAGCGAGATTGATCAAAAGAAATACTCCTAAATGAAATCGCGTATGGTATAAAGAAAAATATCTAAATGTAAGTAGTATTGATGAGAAGAAGTACTCCTAAATGGAAGGGGGATTGATGAAAAGAAATATATCTAAAAGGAAGCGGGATTCATTAAAAAATCTAAATAGCGTGGGATGACAAGAAATATATCTAATTGGAAGCGAGATTTATATATTTATACTCATCAATCTAGCTTCCATTTAAACAGAATTCCTTTCGTAGCATCCCGCTCCTATTTAAACAGAATTATTTTCATCAGTCCAGTTTCCATTTATACAGAATTCTTTTCGTCACATCCAGCCCCCAGTTAAACAGAATTCCTTTCATCGCCTCCAGCTACCAGTTAAACAGAATAGTTTTCGCCTCTGTCTCCGCCTCTGTCTGTGCCCCATCTCCCTACTCTTTATCTGCGTTCAAGACAAGTGTGCACAATCATAAAAATGCGACGAAATGAGCGTTCATCCATGTATACATACATATAGGCATACATACATACATACATATATGCATACATACATACATACATATATGCATACATACATACATACATATATGCATACATACATACATACATATATGCATACATACATACATACATATATGCATACATACATACATACATATATGCATACATACATACATACATATATGCATACATACATACATACATATATGCATACATACATACATAACACTCTGACAATTCACTAAAGTCGTTATCTGCAACTTCATCTCGTTCTATGCGCTCTGTTGTTCGTCTAGATCTTTCTGTTCCTAGGACTCAGATTAACTTGGCCTAACACCGGACATAATTATGGTGTTGTGGGTCCATCTATCTGGAATGACCTTCCACCATCACTAATGGCTAAACCAATGATTGGATTCTCTCCATCGGCTTCTCACTCTTTAAAGGCGAATCTCTTCCCCGGAGTTTACGTTTTGAGATCGTCTCTGAATAGTTATTCTGCGAGAGGCGCTATATAAATCTAAGGATAATCACGATTATTATTAACCGATGCATAAACCATCAGATATGAGCGCCGCACAGAGCACAGTTTAGCTGCTACAGTAATAACTGTGTTGTAATTAGGGCTGTACGAGTACGAATAGGCCTACGAATAGTGTAGGACCGTTGGACCACTGGACAACTTACTAAAGAAGACGAGAGACAGGAAGAGATGGAGTAGACTTGGCCATGAAGCGACCAACCCTCGGATCGAGGATGGTTAGGACAAGATAAGACCGAGAAAATTCAAAATTTCAAATGCGAGCAACGTTTCAGTTCAGTAAATTTAATACATGAGCTAACAGCTAACAGTTAGCTGCATGCAAGTTTTGCCAAATTCTGGAACTAATTTAACTAAACTTAGGAGTGAGACGGCTGACACTGCAATACCATGATCCAGACAGTATAGAGTTACTTAAGTCCGAAGTAAATATTGGGTACGGCCCTAACTTTAATCTTATAATTTCTTTTGCACCCATAGAGTTAGTAACGGAAACCAGGTTAGCAACAGGCATCGACTGGGAAAGTGTGGCCACATTTGGTTTCATGGGGTCAGATATACAGCGAATGGTGTTAGGGAGTGGCAATTAATTATTAATTAATGAGTCAGCAATAGATGAAACACAATGCTCACACATGCATACACAAGCTTACTTAAGTACATCATCAACCAATCGTATGTGCTTGCTAATCCAGAAAAATCAATAACATATAACACTTATTTCAGCCTCTGTTAGTGATTACGCTGGAGACCCAAATATCTAGGGAGCATAGTTCCCGCTGGTTAGGGTTACCTGGAAGTATTCACAATTAAAGTATAAGAAATGGAACTAACCCTAGCTGCTAATTGAACAATAAATGTGTTTATGCATCAATTAATATAATAATAAGACAATAGCCGAAGCCATTTACAAAACTATACTTGACTAGTGGCGAACTAGTGCACATACAATTGGTTGATGTTTAAAAAGTAAGAAACTTTTCCTACCAAGGCAATGCAGACATAATCTTGTCTAGAACCGCATCTGAACAAACAATGTTTTGACATCGACATACATAATAGGCCCAGTTTTAATCACAAGAAACGATACCTGCTCACACCTATATTCATACAAACATAATTATATACACACTCAGATAGGCACGTACATACATACATACATACATACATACACATACATACGTACATACGTACATACATGTACAGAAAATTGCTTACATACACTGTATACGCTGCGAGGAAGGCAAAAAGATGAGAACAAATCCGGATTCGAATGCCAATAATGGTATAATTAGCAGTGAATTAATCACAGAAAATAGAACCGGAAGAAGTTTGGCCATTAGTCTTAATCAATTATCCTGAAATCAATTATTCTTAATTAGTAACAGGTTAGCCTAAAGTCTAGGGCCTATATACTTCTGCGCAGGTGTCATTTTTACGCAGTCAGGATACGCTTTAAACCCATCAACTGAGTCATATGTTTGTATGTACTTTTACCTGTGTAATTTTGTGTATGGATGCGTAATTGTATGTATGTATGTAAGAATGTACGTATGCAGTTACGTACACGACCACGGCCTAAGCTTCTTGTAAGGTTTAATCACTCGATCATAATGGCAAAATCTAGAACTTTGCAGCTCATGTGGACTTCCGTTAGTTTGCTTGGTCCAGATGCTTGTTTGATAACAGACCACAACGTAAGAAAAAACTTTCCTTAATCAAATTTACTGATCTGTGTAGTTCAAAGGAGTTCAATTTTTGACCTTTCTTTGCCGGTCGAAATGGATATTCAGAGTCGATGGACGAAGTTTCGTCGATAGGGTAGCGCGACAATTGTTGAAAAGGCTGATATGCATATGAACATACGATGCAGACCTATAATTGACACGATCATTGTTTTTATCTAGGCGTGCGACCTTTGAACCCGGATGAATTGCCTGCTAATTGGTTGTCTCGCGTGTCGGGTCTATTTAGATTTGCTGACAATATATATATATATATATATATATATATATATATATGCATATAAATATATATTATACGTGTATTTATGTATGAATATAATATAATTAGGTTTGTGTACGTAAATAGATTGTCTAATGACAGTTTTATTTCGCGCAAAGTGTCTCGTCCGCGCAATAACCTCAAATGCGTAGACAGCAACCTCTGCTCTGAACAGCAATGGTTATATCGTTGATTTCTTGAGACTCTGTTAGCCGCACTGCTATTGAAATTCCATGGTTGCTTGATTTGTTGCGTCAGCCGTGGAATTCTCAATTCAATATTATATATATATTATATATATATATATATATTATATATGTGCAGCCCAATACAAGCAGCTTGATATATATAGTAATATATATATTGTAATTATATATTATATATGATCAAGTGCATTTGAAACCTTAAGCCATTTACTCTGAGTTAGAATTTAAGTCATCAAAAAGAATTACATCCAATGCAAAATTCCTCTCTCCTGCGAAACGAATAATATGCACGAGATCAAGACACACACGTCTTCGATGCAATTCCCTTCTTAAAGGAAATAACAACCAGTCGAGCGACGAGACAAACAGATACAACGGAGAGGACCGAGGCATACACGCACGCAAACACATCGGAAAGTCACATTATTTCATCTTTTCCATCCACTCGCCACATGCATTGATGGCTCGAACTATGAGATGGAGTTCCGGTCGACCTGGTCTGCCCTCCTTTGCGTGACGAACCTCTTGTTGCCTCCCTTTGAGCCTTGGCCTGACTGGGGTCGGTTACTGCCCCCTCCGTAGTTCGAAGGACCGTCGGGTTTCCTCGGACCAGTGTTTGCACTGAAATGAAATCGACAATCGCTCTAATTAATTCACTCTCCTTGTTTGTGTTTGTGTGTCTTCGTGTGTTTGTGTTTGTGTGTGTTTAACTGTTTGAGTATGCTATCAGATCATCGTGGTATCCTCTGGATTACTACATGACTCCCTGACTAACTTGATTATGTCTCCTTGATTTGCCCTAAAATCCTATGACTCATCATAAGTCAGCCACTGAATAGGAAATTGCCGAAGTCATTCATTGAAAGCAGACAAACATTTCAGGATGGGGTGCGTAGATTCTGTAACAGAATACATAACCTAGTATTTATATAGCTCCACTTTAGTCTGTGCGGCGACGATGTGTCACAACGGAGTTGATTAAGATCGCCATTCTATTTTATCCTGGCTTGGGACGGGCACCGACAGAGTGCAAACAGTGAAGGAAATATATCTAAGAGGTAGTAGCCGTAGTTCAACAAATACTGTGTGACAACAGAGATCACAAGCGTCGACCTCCTCCTTTATCCCATCTTGGGACTAGCACTACGAACAGTGGCGTAGTTTGCACCTTAAACGGCCATTTCACCAGTAAGTAATGTACGACGACGCCTCGAATGATCCGAAGAGCGAAACCTTTGACTTGAGTTAAAGGAGTCTGTCGATCAATGCATTGAATTGCAATACGCGACTTTTGAACTGCAGCTCCTGCGCTCACTACGTTATCTGACAACGACGCTGACAATTGATTAGTATTCAAGGGTTTGTGATTATGCGTCTACATGTATATTGAATGGGCGCGGAGCTCTATCATGCAGTTATCAGTATCGGTCTTTATCGGATCGACTGCTTGGAGTGCCTTCGGCTCTTGTCTAGGAACTCTATTCCAATTCTATTCCTACTCTGAAATCGGTTTTCATTGGTCGAGGTTGAATTAAGGAGGAGCTATATTAAATTTCATGGATTGATTGCTATTAAACTAACCATTTTGTCTGGGCTGGAGCTGAGAGCGCTCTTAGGTAGTTATCTCTATAGGGCGATATATAAATTGTTGAATGAAATAATATGTATGCAATATGCATATAATGTGTGTTTGTAAGTGTGGGCGGTTATCCACTCAAAACTATTGGGATCTCTTCACGAATTGGAACGATGACTAAAGTCAGATCTTTTGCCTTCCTCTCTCGCCCTAAACTATACCCTGCCATCTCTCGAATAACCTTTAATCTAACAGTTTGATCATTTCTATTCGCTAGATGGCGAACGGTTGCCGCCAAAACGCGCACTTTGAGGTTAGCGCTATTTCGATGGAATGTTTAATTAAAGTCCGCTTTAGAAGCTGTTGTCCAAATCCTAAGTTAAAATTTTCATGCAAAAGTTGTTAAACAGCTGCAAAATTAGCAGATTAAATCGAGTTCATGTTGGAAAAATGCATTTCAAAATGAAAAAGTCCAATTACGCGCTTTCATTCGTTTGCTGCATCAAAATCAATTTTCTCCGACTTTTCCTTTTGAGAATTTTGTAATATTTAGATGAATTTTCTCAAAAATGCCTCAAAATTGCGTAGTCTGTTGAAACCATTATCTCAGGCTCGCTCATTGTCGTGGTTATAATACGCCTGTGTAGCTAGGCCCAAGGTTATGGTTACCAGGCGCGATAAGCAGTGACTTTCCTCATTAGCATAAGAATATGCCACTAAACAAAACCGGCAACATATCTCCCTAAAACTTCCTGTATTTTGCTAGCAATGGTATCAGAAACGTGTTAAATAAATGTATTTTGATAAGGGCAAATATTTTGAGCCTATATAATTTTATATCACAAACGTCGTGACAATACAAGAGGGCTTAATATGGCGTCCAGTTGTCTTTGTTTTGACGCGGCCATTACTGGGCAGTTTGCTCCATGACGACCCAGGGATTTACAATAGATAGTGTGGATGATTTACGCAAGAAAGGAAACAGAATCAATGCATTCGCGACTCACCCTGTCGATGACCAACAGCCTCCCATATCGTGAGTCTTATTTGTCTATTCTATCGTCGAAAATTTGATGAAACTGCGTCTGTCTTACGAAAAGAACAGCGTTTGATGAACTGGCGTGACTAGGCATAGCGTTCCTATTTTATATAATAGCGTTCGGACGACTTAAGGATTGTAGAATATCCGGTATATTGTAGTTTCCTAGTTTCGAAACGAAACTGTAGCTTTAGCTGACCTAAGACTGCTAACGTGTTGAAGCCGACCCTAAATTGGCGATCGACTTTGAGAGAAGCCATTATGGGCTGGTTAGGCCTGCGTACGTTGATCTCAGCCCTGAGGGGATGTAATTTCACTTACCACGAAGGACTTTCTTTAGATAGGAAATAACAGAGAGGGGAATAAATCGCGTTGATCGGCGATTTTTAGCTGAGATTTGTTTATGTTTGTACAACCATCGGAAAATTCGAGGGAAATTAAGCCGAAATTTTTACTTAAACTTTCCAGCCGTGTGTTTGCGCAAAACAATTGCTTCGATTTTCAGTCGGTTATATTCCGGAAAGGATGTTTCCTGTTTCTCTTTATGAAGTTCTCTGTTGTTCATGTGTGCGCGTGATGTGTATGTGTGTTTTTCTCTCTCTCTGTCTCTCTCTGTCTCTCTCTGTCTCTCTCTGTCTCTCTCTGTCTTTGTCTCTCTCTCTGTCTCTCTGTCTGTCTGTCTGTCTGTCTGTCTGTCTGTCTGTCTCTCTCTCTCGTTGCTTATCTTTCCACTAAAATTTGGAGTCCCAACTCCTCAAGAGTTTTTGCCCGACACCCCCGCCTTAACAGCTACTCTGCCCCTTTGATACTCTGGCTACCGAACAAGGACCTTCTGTGCGGCCTCTGACTCGACGCAGCGCTCGTAAATAAACTGGTGTCCTACTCTTGGCTTTCGAGTGGCGCTTTAGAAGTTTGGAGTTTAACTATTGCGATAATATTTGCGCGGTAATCATGTCTTTGCATTGGTCTGTATTAGTCTCCGACTCTTCACATGAGTCGGGTGCTGTGACTATATGTCTGTCTGTACGCTTATATGTCTGTGTGACTCTGTCTATTTGTTTCACTTGTTATCCTGCAATGATTTTGAATGCTAACTGGGTCATTAGATGCTGGTGTCAATTGTTCTGCTGCTTGCAATGCCTGTATAGTGTTCGCTAGCGTATGTACACAACACGTACAAAAATAGTCGTATACGCAACACGGTCGAGTTCTGCGTGTGAGGTTTTTCAAGAGTTCTCTCTCGCATACTAAAGGCAGCCACTGTGAATACTTCGAAATAAGCTATCTCATTGTTTACAACCTCAATGTTTTAATTAGGCAACCACACCACGATTGTGATTACAATGATTTGGAAATTTTAATTTATTAGATCTCTCAGAACAAAACGTAAAGGAATGGTGTTCCGACAATTTCAGCTAATTAATTTTTCTTCAGTAGCTCTTCTTTTTGGTTAAATAATTTCTTAAAAGTGTAATCAATATGAAGATTTTAATTACTTAGCTCTCCCAGACAAAGCGCAGAAATATTGTGAAATGAATTCTTTAATTATATTGTTCGTAGTTCGTTTCACTCTCCGTCACTATTGACGTTGATTGCCGTTGAGTCAATACAATTAAAAAATAAATAGCATTCAACTGTGAATCACGATAAAATTAAAGCTAATTTTCAGCTACGCTAAACGATGCTTGACCCATTTTCTTCATGCATACTAAATGCTAAAAGTTATGCCAATTAAAGGACTTAATATATTTTTTATTTTTAGATGAGTCATTAAAATAGGCCTAACTTCACTTTTATTTTCAACCAAAGTTAGGCCTGCTTTATGACAGATTAAAAAAAACCTTAACGTAGGCCTACATGTAAACTAACCTTTGCCTAGGCTGTTAGACGTCTAGCTGATATAGCGTCTGCCCCTTTTTGTGAGCAGGCTCAGGTTGCTCATTCTGTTGCGCTGAGGTTGCTCACTTGGCTCTCAACCGAGCTGCAAAGTTGCCGGATACTGATCGCAGTGTTGAACATTCTATTCTCGTGTACAGTTCGATCAAGATGTTTGAAATTTGACTTCGCATATTGTCGAGTGCTTCCTCTCCATCCATGGTTTTCCGGTCCCATAATTTTTCTTTGGAAACTGCAGTGAAAGCACAGAGATTTTCGTTTAGTATCAAGCAATGAAACTTAATATAGCGCCCCTTCGAAATATCTACTCAGAGTCGTTCCAGTGTCGTTCAAAATTCTCTCAGTAACTAGAGTGCTGAAAATTATTATTGCATCACCTTACAAAAGGTTAATATCGGCTGAATAGGCCTAGATTTAAAGTCAGTTTCTTTATTAACGAAACTCAAATGATTATTTTGTACTCAAGCATAAAAATCAGACATTTACATTTTTCAGAAATGTGTGCTGGTCGATACAAAGAAGAGGACATAAAAAATTCATTGTTTCTGCTCATAATTAAAATTCGTTGTACCGCCTCTAGCTTTGATCGCAACACATAATTATTACCGCCGCTGTATGTTTGTCGGCAATAGGTGGGCTGTCAGTCTAGTAGACCTTATTTATAATCAACATGTATACTCTATGGGATTGAAATCTCAGCCAGGAGAGTTGAAAGCCGTAATCGGGTATTAATAAGCCATGCTTTTCTGACCCAATTAGCTCTTGTGTTATATCGAGTTGGTGCGAAATCAAATGATTGAGCTAGCAACAATCTCGCAATGATGGTGAACACCAAGACCCTTGCATGACCCTAATTTGTCCGATCGTATGCTAAGAACTCTTAATTCTTGACATTCCCACTTTCGTCCTAAACAACACCTACCCTTTCAGCACCTCTGCTCCCTGTCATCGCTCATGCAATCCTTGGAGATTTAGTAGCAACCAATATCTAAGGACAGGGTCGCCGAGCCCCATGCAAACCTTACCCCAATTTTTGCTCAGGCGCCAAGGTGGTCCGTCACTTGCTAAAAGATCATGCCATTGATCAACCATCAAGAAAGATTTTGCACCTGTTACAGTACCAAACCGCTACGACAACTTAATCGCATCGTAGCGTATCTTGAGATTTATATTGATAGCCATTAGTAAACACGTGAGGCAGATAAGTCTACTCTAACTTCAAGGGAGCAATTACTCTAAGTTCTAATTTTAAATAAGTACGTCCACAAGATACTCACGCGTCCACTTTGATCGGCGGAGTCCTTAAGATGTTTCTCTCACAACGAAACTTTGTTCCAGTCACTCACCAGCAGAGAACATCTGATGCCAACTCTCACTGATGATGGCTTTATATAATGCAGGCTGCGAGTTATCCACAAAACCATCATAAAACCATCACTTGAATTGATAAAAACAGTAACTGAATCCCAACAGTTTCCACCTGAAAGTTCACTGATACTAAAACCCTCGCACAAACCCATAACGAAGAGTCGATAACCAATCATTCTTTGACAAGTAATCGTTGAAGAAACATGGTTGGTGCCGCCATTCGTGTCAATTTCTATAAGATCGATAGCATACATGTAACTTTTATTATTGATTTTAAATCCTTAATGATAATAGTGTTAATAAGCGTTGCATACAGTACAGTGTGTTGTGCATAAAACGTAAACACGTGTTCTTTGAATGGCCAATGCATTGGCATTGCATTGATCTGATTCAAACCGTGGTTAAGAATGGTTATACTGAGCTGGATTCTAGGACAAGAAGTCGTTTTGTTGACAAAGATTTACTTAACAATATCAAAATCAGGGCTTCAGACTCAACACTAGTCACCTCTAGAGGCTTTCAACTCCATGGGTATTCACCCATACTCTATGGTTATTGAAGCCTATTCGATGGGTATTCAACCCCTACTCTCATATGCATTTAATAATTAATCAAATCGAATTAGATACAAATACTTTAGTGGTAGTCGATAAAGCGTATCACTGACTAACTGAAAGCAATTATAGGCCTATTTAAAGGCCATTTGCTAGATGGCGCTATCTATTCATTGTATGGGACACGTAATCTGGAGCTCGTTACCTACTGGGGTCCGTCATGATGCAACATCCTCTATCTTTAAACAATACGGAATCTTCCTCTTATTTATACACACACTAATACAGCAATAAATAACTATAGGCTTATTATTCATTAATGATTAGGCCTATATGAAAACCTTGATCGTGGGTCTAGCTTGTGGGAGCGGACCAGTCGGTGCTACATGAACGCGTCTTAGATAACATTAGTTAAGTTACTGCCTATGACTAATAGTTTTCAATCGTTCCATGTAAAATTTTATACTGCGCAATTTGACTACAATCAATCGACTGTACATACAGAGGTTCGTCTATTGCAAGGCTATTTGCCCCTTGGATTCTTCTTTTGCCCCTTGGATTCTTCTTTTGCCCCTTGGATTCTTCTTTTGCCCCTTGGATTCTTCTTTTGCCCCTTGGGTTCTTCTTTTGCTACCAGCCCCGATTGACTCTGATTAAAAACGAACTTGTAAATATGTCCTCGATGGAAACAATTAACTATTGATTGATTGATAATAAGTTGCAAATTTTGAATTTTGTATAAGTTTCGTTTTGGGTGTCGTGGTTAAAAACTTGTTTAACTGACATTATCGTATCGATCATATATCGTATCGATCATATATCGTATCGATCATATATCGTATCGATCATATATCGTACCGATTATGTATCGTATCGATTATTGCTTCGCTGTGTCTACGGTGTGACAGGAACATTAGCTGTTAATTTTCAAATATTTTGCGCGTTTTGAATGTTTCGTTTTCCGCGCATTGGAGAAAAATACAATAAACCACTTAGTCGTCTCTTATAATTCATGTATTGATGAATACACTTGGAGGTGAAAGCATTTGAAACCGAAATACCGATGATCTCACATAATCACTGTATTGGGCACGTGACTTAAGGTAAGTGCTATGTTTGTGAGTCCATTAAACAGAGTGTTCTCATACTTGATACATACATGAACGTATGCATACATACAAGTACAATGTACGTACAGTCATAAATACATGCACACGTTACCGGTATAGCTCTCTCTTTCTCTTGTGCTCTCCCTCTCCGTCTTCTGCTCACTCTACCACTTCCTCTCCATTTCCCACTTTCTCTCCATCCCAGGCTCCTTTTCCTTGTCCATCACCATCTCCCTCTCCCTTTCACTCTCTTTCTCCCTCTCCCTCTTCTTTTCTCTCTCCCTATCTCTTTCCTGGTTTCCTTATTCCTCTCCTTTTCCTTCTCGCTTTCTGTTCCTCTCCCTCTTCATCTCCCTCTCCCTCTCTCTCCCTCTTTTCCTCTCCCTCTTCTTTTCATTTTCATTCTCTCTTCCCTCATAATTAGGCCTATATGTTTGAATGTTTATGTCTTTGTCTCACTTCCCGTGTTTTGTCGTTGTATGGTCATACACGCCTATACATCCAAAGATCTGTTTTTGTTTCTGTTCAGGGTCAACTGAAACAACGAACGCATTTCCAACAGAAAACCTTTGAATTTAAAAAAAACATTATATATCAGATCAGCGACGTTAATAATGTAACATAAGCAATTTTACATAAATAGAACAGTTTTCTAACATTGACCTCAATACTATTTGATAAGTTCAAAATCAATCTCAGGCAATTATTCTTAAGCTGTAGACACAGTCGTGTGTCAATTAAGAACAAGTTAGGAAAATCAGGTTGCTTTTGGTGTGTTAAGGTAAAAGCACAGTCATGGTGAAACGTCTCTTAAGCAACATATAACTCATGTTATTTTTATTTTACTGCATGTTTAGTGATGTTGCTTTCATGTGATTTTGCCTTAAGCTATGCAATGCCACTTAAAGTAATTTTTATGGTGCTACTTTATGTTTCGAGATGCTGCATTAAGTTGTAGTATGGTACTTTATGCTATGTGATACTATTTAAAAGTTTTTATGGTACTTTATGTAATGTTTTACCACTATTTTGTGATGTCACATTACGTTGTGTGATGCTATTATAAGTTATTTTATGGTACTTAGTGGTTTGTGATGCTATTTTTTATGTTCTGCTACTATGTTGTGAGGGGAATGTTATTAATGTTATGTGAAGCCAAGTTTGCTGTGTGATAGATTATGATTCTTTGGAGATGCGATGCATGTATATCATTCTATGTTATATTCTGTTTATATTGTGCTATGTTAAGCCATGTGATGTTACGTAGCGTTATGTTAGTTTTACCATGAACTTCTATATCGCCAGTTTCTAGAGTTGGGACTATCCGAATGAATACCTGAGAACAGAATCATATGATCATAATTATCAAACAGTTCAACACAAAACACACGCGTGGAAAATTCAATCATGGCTAAAAAACGGGTTTAATTTGAAATGCGATTGATCACTTGAATTCATTTGAGCAAAATTTCGTCCAATTAATAATACTGTTTTGATTTCACACGTGCTTTATAAAACTGAGAATCATTAGAGTATTTTCAACTCAGATCAGTTATAGCTCAATCGTGTTACGAGGACGTTTTCCTGCGCTTCCAGGAGACTATCCGATCTTCTGGTAGGCGCCATTTTGTGGCGAACTCCAGACGATGGATCCGATGGCGTTCCAGATGTTTCTTGACTCCAGTTCATTGTTACCCGCCCAGAGTCCATGGCCAGTTGGAGGGTCGGGTTCCCTCTTACCACTTTTAATATAAACCAGAAAATTATTTATAGATTGTGTACTGTTTCACTGAATGATTTAATGACTGCATGGTTAAGTGATTGATTAAATGACTGACTGATTGATTGACTGACTGACTGATTGAGTGACTAACTGACTGACTGACTGACTGACTGATTGAGTGACTGACTGATTGATTGATGACTGATTGAATGATGACTGACTGACGATTGAATGGCTACCTGACTTATAGTTACTGGCTGGTATATTGAGTGACAGTGACTGACTGATTCGTCCAATGAATAAATCAGGAACTGGCTGGTTGATTAACTGACCAACTGACTTTTTATTATTGTTCATTTTCATCCCGCTGGTAGCTCTTATACTACAGGGCTTCGTGGATGGTAAAGGGCACCGGGTAGACCTAGAAGACGGTGGATGGACGACATCGAGGAGTGGATGAGACTGCCGAGAGCGGATTGTATCAGGAGTGTGCGGGACAGAGTGAGATGGAGGAAAATGACGTCTTTGGCTCTGGTCTCCGATCCGCAGTAATGAGGAAGGACAAGTCAGGTCAAGGTATTAGGAATATCACTTGGGTGACTGGGGGAATGAATGAATAAATGAATGAGTGACTTACTTATGAAGTTTCTGATTAGTTTTTTAAAATAATAATACACTAACTGAAGTACCCGGCTTCGCCCGGGTTGAACTTCAATTGGCGCACAAAATAGATATAAAACTTTGTATGTAAATTACAATATTATTTTTATTTTTGGATCGTCAACCTCTATGTTTTTACCTCAGCAGCTTAGAAGCGTTCGTGCAAAATTTGGGAGCAATCACTCGAGTTGATCACAACTTTTTTGAAGAACATACATAGTTACATACGTAATTTTGTTCTTTACATGTACAGATTTATTGATATGTTTGCTAAAAGGGCCCAATTTCTAAATATTTCACTGCTAAGGCTGGGGACATATATTTTCGATATTCGCATTTGTGCCGTGATTCTCAAATTTACATGGCATCGAGTCTCAAAGCACGACAGTGGCGGTCACCATGGCACTCGACGTAACCATGGCGACGACGATTGTACAGCACTTTTGTGGTAATAAAAACGCCATATTAAATGGTGTTACATTTACAGTTTAAACGGTTACATACTCACACACATACATTGGTGGAATTAATCAATGCATCACCCTCCAAAACGGTTAAAATCGGTTTAATACACTTGAAGTCAATGTTTATATTTAAGTAACTCAATTATTTTTGAAACAAGTATAAGATTAGACATGTTCATATTTTCATGAATGTCGATTGGTTGACAGAAGGAAGAAAATAAGAAAAAATTGTCTTTTCTACTCATTACGTCCTAATATTTGGTTGTATCGCCTCTTGCTTTAATCACTTTGTGACGCAATAATTATTTCCAGATTACGTGTCCCTTTATTTATATACCACACTGTGCATACATGTAACCATACATTGACATACCTACAGTGACCACAAATATGACACAGAGAAGAAAACATACCATCCACAGCAAATGCCCATTTCCTTCTCACGTGCGTTCCTTTCAGCCTGAACTAAAAAAAATCAATATTTTTGTCGACTCACTTAGACTCCTAATTCTCCTGTCCTAGGAATCGAATACTTGCCTCTACACACCAAGACTGACTAATGGCAAGAACTAAGTATAACAGTTCAGTAATTGTTAGACTTAGCAACCGCATGCCCCTCCTGGTTAATCTTAACCAGCACATGCTAATAAGCTGTGGTCGTGTGCTTCATGATACCCACCGTTGCGTCTAGAAAACAAATTTCGCTTTCACATGTAGCGCTGGTGTATTTAGATAGGGCGCTACATAAATGTAATGGCACCTGTGCTTGAGAAGGTTCGAATCTCCATGGAATTGACGTCTGTGGTTTATGTGATTGAGCTGGAAAGGTCATCAATCCTTGAGTATATATACTGAAGACGGGAAGAGGAGATCCTCGACGCATAGCCGAGTGGCAGGCATGTGTATTAGTGATGGCAACTGAGGTCTCGTGACTATATATATATATTTATATATATATATATATATGTATATATATATATGTTTGTACGTGTGTGCGTGTGTGTGTTTGTTGTTTGTGTATTTGCCTGTCTGGCTGTCTCTCTCTGGCTGGTTTTTCATCGCCATCTTCCCACTCTGACGATGTACGGCCAATATACGCATTTTAACAAGAATCTTGCGTATTGACCCAGTGTGAAAATAAATAGACGCAACGTAGCTGTCAGTAGTTGAGTGAGTAGTTTTGTAAATTCAGAGGTGCACAGGTAATTGGATCAATCCCAGCACAGCAAAAACAGGTTTTCAGATTTCTTTTCAATTGGCTCCCCTTCCCTTCCCTTTCATTCCCTTTCCTTCCCTTTCATTCCCTTCCCTTTCCTTCCCTTTCCTTACCTTCCCTTTCCTTCTCTTTCCTTCCCTTCCCTTTCCTTCCCTTCCCTTTCCTTCTCTTCCCTTCCCTTCCCTTTCCTTTCCTTCTCTTCCCTTCCCTTTCATTCCCTTCCCTTCCCTTTCATTCCCTTTCCTTCCCTTTCATTCCCTTCCCTTTCCTTCCCTTTCCTTCCCTTCCCTTTCCTTCCCTTCCCTTTCCTTCCCTTCCCTTCCCTTCCCTTTCCTTCCCTTCCCTTCCCTTTCATTCCCTTTCCTTCCCTTTCATTCCCTTCCCTTTCCTTCCCTTTCCTTCCCTTCCCTTCCCTTCCCTTTCCTTCCCTTCCCTTCCCTTTCCTTCCCTTCCCTTCCCTTTCATTCCCTTTCCTTCCCTTTCATTCCCTTCCCTTTCCTTCCCTTTCCTTCCCTTCCCTTTCCTTCCCTTTCCTTCCCTTCCCTTCCCTTTCCTTCCCTTCCCTTCCCTTTCATTCCCTTTCCTTCCCTTTCATTCCCTTCCCTTTCCTTCCCTTTCCTTCCCTTCCCTTTCCTTCCCTTTCCTTCCCTTCCCTTCCCTTTCCTTCCCTTCCCTTTCCTTCCCTTCCCTTTCATTCCCTTTCCTTCCCTTCCCTTCCCTTTCATTCCCTTCCCTTCCCTTTCATTCCCTTTCCTTCCCTTTCATTCCCTTCCCTTTCCTTCCCTTTCCTTCCCTTCCCTTTCCTTCCCTTCCCTTTCATTCCCTTTCCTTCCCTTTCATTCCCTTCCCTTTCCTTCCCTTTCCTTCCCTTCCCTTTCCTTCCCTTCCCTTTCATTCCCTTTCCTTCCCTTCCCTTCCCTTTCATTCCCTTCCCTTCCCTTTCATTCCCTTTCCTTCCCTTTCATTTCCTATTCTGTCTTTCCGAATAATTTCTTACTTTAGGCCCCTACGTCACCTCCACCTTTCCATAGCTAACCATAGCTTTAGCACAAGCGCCTTGATGGAGTGGAGCGTGTACCAGCAACTATAGCGAACGTTAAGGTCTAAAGCGATTGTTTTCAGTTCAATTCGTCAGGTGGCGAGTGTCCCCAGGAAACATCATAATGATATCTATAGCGGGTCTTCATCTCTGTAACATTTCTATAAGATCCACGTTCCACTAAAGCGAAACACGGTCGCATTAATCCAACAAAACGTCACCTGATTCAGGAACACCGAAGAACTTGTATTGATACTGACGAAGAGTTTACAAAAGGATGAAAGACTGAGTTTTAATTTTATGTGTTCCGAAATTTTGGAGGACAGTCATAAAAAACTAAATTCCCAAACATTGATGCAGCAAAAAGAGACGAACAGAATATCAAATTTTATTAAACATTTATGAAATGTTGGGGATATAAGCAACACCGTCCCGTCTGCCTGAAGTTTGTCTCCAAAGTCTCCACCTCTGTCTATTGGCTAACATCCTTAGTCATCTACTAGGTATCAGGTGCCCCTTACAGCCATCACACCGCCATGAGATTGTGACCTGCAGCGATTAATTTTCAAAATGCCAAGCCATTTCTTCTCAAGTTCGAATCACAGCAAAACACACTAAAATATCATATCGTATGCCATTTATTCTTTTAAATCATATCAAAGTAAATGAAATAACATCCGGCATAAAGAGAAAATCGAAGTTATAACAGCAAATGATCCCGTTTCATTTTTGCTTATTGTAAATCCAATACAAACCAGTTAAATCTCTACTGTGTTATATATCTAAAGACTTATCTGTTCAACCATAAGAATTGTTTGATCGATTGGCCTATCTTCTACTTGATCTGAAATCAGTTTGATAGAAAATTATTTAGTCGCATTAAATTTGGCAACTCATCTTGTTTTGCTAACAATCTTGTTAGCAGATAGAAAATGCAACTAGAATAATTATTGTCTTTTGGTTCAATGTTTCCTGGTCAAAGTGCGATTTGTAAGAAGTCACGGCATTCAATTGTTCACACCGTTTCCCATAGAATAAAAATGTATCTAATCGATTTCGATTCTATCCAAAACTCTTTTCCCTAGTGATTCAATTTTTCTCCCATCAACATATAGCTACTGATCATAATTTCTCCAACTGGCTTAGAAAGTCCCTCAATGTAGATCAATGTCCTTTTCAATTTCACCCCGTTGCATCAGTCGACCCCAAATCGCACCCTGGTTGTGACCTCGCCAATCTCGTTTCCAACGAGGATCGGTCGATTGATCCAGGGCATGTTGATCGAAATTCCCCGCGTCTCTCGCGTTTGCCTTCCTCCAGATCCTGGTCGATGCGTTTAAGGTATGCACTTTCTTGCTCGAGGTGCTTGGCATCTTCTTGAATGTGCTTTTCCTCTACTTCCTTCCTGTGCTCCAACTGCTCTATTTTCCTATCGGAGGCGTTTCCACGATTATCAGCACAATCCACCCTGTAAAAAGAGAAACCGTCTCAATGAAATAATATTTGATTGAGGTAGGTCTACCAGGGTGTTTATAGTGGCTATAGCCATCTTGTAAGACCAGATGTCGCAATGCAGATCTCCAATAGGCATAGCCAACTTAGCAACAGTGAGTATAATGACCGCACATTGTCAGTAGGAGAATCAGACGTCGAGGGAGAGGGCCTGTGAGAATATGCCTGAAACGGTCGCATCCCTAGCGAGGCACCCGCTGCGTGGCTGCAGTAATAATAATAATAATAATAATAATAATAATAATAATAATAATAATAATAATAATAAGAGAGACCACCTTCATCTATCAGGGCTTGTCAATGGTTGTCTAGCGCTTCAACGCATGCATGCATAAATGCATACACACGTACATACATACATACATACATACATACATACATACATACATATGTACATACAAGTCAGTGTGGTCTACACATGCAGTTCTTGTTTGATTGTTGTTAAGAGGCAACATTATTCTCTGATGGTAGGGCACATGCGATTAGCGCTTCCATTTAGACAATACGAGTGTTGCTTCCGTCTCTTGTAAAGCGCTTAGTGGTTTTCGTTTGCATTTTAGTTAAAGCTTCTCTGATAGGCCTTTGCTTCAAGAAGACAGAGGAAACTATCACATGGAATGCAATGCCTTACTGTAACTCGACGCCGATTATGCGACATCAAGAACGTAATGACTTGGTTGGACAGGTCAACGAATATGGAGTCTTCCACGTCATTGGTTACAACA
The DNA here is from genome assembly GCA_959347315.1 of Bimastos eiseni. Lineage (NCBI taxonomy): Eukaryota > Metazoa > Annelida > Clitellata > Crassiclitellata > Lumbricidae > Bimastos > Bimastos eiseni. Next base: position 58,797,177 of record OY365807.1, read on the forward strand.
CTCCACAGGAACTGTTCAAAAATTCGACATCATTAGATATTGTCCTGAAATCAAAGATTCAATATATATATATATATATATATATATATATATATATATATATATATATATATATATATATAGACAGTTCATAACAGTAGAAGCGGCAGAAGCTGTACTTTGCTCTGCCAATACTGCCTTTTTGTTAGACATTTAATACATTCCGATTAGTGTAATTAAATCAACAATACGATGACTAACTGATTAGTTTTATAAATGATTTCTTTCAGCAGTTTTTAGTGATTGTGTATTTGTCGATTTGTGATTGTTTCTGTCCTATTATATCGCCATAAGTCATGTTTGTGAATTATCTATAGGCCTCTGATGTTGCCCCATTTAATTAGTTGAAAGAGAAAGCCCTCTTCTTCTTAAATTTTGTTCCCCTTTTAATCACAAGTGTTGAGTCAGTCACATGTCGACATGATTTGGTGACTTAATTAGTCCACTCTCACATCAATTTCTATGCAAATCGTACTAATTGTCAATGTTTGTCAGCAAACTATGAAAACTACTTTCTCAAATCGCAAGAACGCTTTCATCTAGAGTAGTGAGTCACATTTTTGGAACGATGTTGTCGCTATGTAGGCCGCGTTCGTGCCGCAATCACACTCTTGGTCTCTTAACTAATAGGTTCGGCCTACTTTGTCGAGAACTTGACAACCATAATATTGACGCATCATTGGTGAACTAAGCAGACTTTAACCCATATGGCGCAAATTTCGGCTTGTAGAGTTATAGTAGACGATCTCAGAGGACTTTTATTGAGAGCCTACAGAAGAGAGAGGAACCATAGAAATACGATTGGCTTTGAAATACAGCCGCGTTGGAAGCTTACTTCATGAAGGATGTCGGTATGTATGTATTAGGCTATTTATATAGCGCCTTACAAGAGCTGCTCGAAGGCGCTAATTACGGTAATTGCACTTATCAGTGACTGTTAATGAATGAAGAACTAACTTTGCATCGTAGAACTTGGTGTCAAAGGGTGGCCTATCATGTCGACATCCGTCCTTACCGCTGGCTGTAGATATGTAATGTAGATGCTACACGATGTTGTTATAAGTGAATCATAAAAATTATGTGAATCATAAAAATTATGTGAATCATAAAAATTATGTGAATCATAAAAATTATGTGAATCATAAAAATTATGTGAATCATAGAAATTATGTGAATCATAGAAATTATGTGAATCATAGAAATTATGTGAATCATAAAAATTATGTGAATCATAAAAATTATGTGAATCATGTTTGTGAGTTATAAGTTATTGATTTCATAACTCTGTCACACATCATTCCTCAACATGACCCCATACATATACACATACTAATATGAATGAAATATTTATATATGATATGCCTCAGTATATGCAGAGCTTTCCATAGGAAAATATTTGGCGGTTTACAAATCGATTGCGCCGGATTGATTGGGCAAGCGATGCAAGGCCGACCCTCAATGGACTCTATTGTGTACAAAATAATTTTGGTATCTTATTCTGGTGGCTCTAGCTGCCTAATATAATGATCTAGTAGACCAGTCTTAATTCGGTACAGCGATCCGTTCAGCATCATAGCCGTATATCATGCTATTGATTAAAATTTCATTACACCCGGACACAAGTTGAACCAAGAACATCAATATCGGTGCACTCATTGGAGCGATCAGTCAGCTGACTGTTGTAATTAAGTCACGGAACGCATCAACTGCTGCTGTTTAGCACGTGATTAGAGTAATAGAAATTACTTAAATAAAACAATTCTTTGACTCAAGGTTCGTCCCGAGTCTAACTCGTCAAGTGTCTGTCTAGGCGAGCTATTTACAGCTCACAGCAACCTTTGTTAGGTGAGTGAGATAGAAGAGCGATCTATCGATCGCCTCAAATGGGAAGCTAAGAGTATAGCTGTGATACTATATCTTTATAATTGCATAAAATTGAAATAATGTGCCACGGATGTGACATAATTAAATACTGTGATAGTTATGATAAAAAATCTTCGTAGCGACAAAGGAAACTGATCACAAAGGATTTAATGCTGGATGTCACATGAAGAAAACTTTTGTCAATTAAGCAAACATTGCTAAGAAAAGTAGAAGAGTCACAAGTGACTGGCTCACCCGGTCAAACAACGACCAACAAACAGATTACCAACTAGAATAATAGACAGATTATCATATAGTTCCTGAAGCAATCATCATTGAGGATGTCAGCATTTAATATATATATATATATATATATATATCCACACATACGCATAGGGGCCGTTCACACATTACATAACGCTCAAGGGGCAGGTGGGTGGGTTCAGGTTTTGTTAACTTTATATTGTGTAGGGTGGGGGTGGGTTGAAGGTTTTGTTATATAACAAACTTTTTTCAACTTATGCTATTTTGCCTGTTTGCCTGCCAATTGGAAATTCCATGTACCACGGATCCTCATTGTTTAATCGAAGTTCACAATACGTTGTGAACCAAAACTAGCACCATTAGCTACCACCTGGTGAATTGATTTGACGTTCTTAGTTATTATTTTATAAATCCACTTTTAACAATTTGTTGTTTACAATTTTAGCAATTTCATGTGCATAGCTCTAAACGCTCTAAAATTCAATTCTGTGTGCTTTGTTTTGATTCTAGTTTAAATTAAAATTAATTCACTTGAAATAATTATTTTGGTAGGTAGGCTATTATCATGATGTTTGATTTCATTTTCTATAGTATGTAAAAATAGTTTATGTTTGCTTAAATACCCAATTGCAGTTGTAGTACGCACTCTGTATACATCATATGCTATTAAATAGGTAGAGTTGTACCGCGAACCTATCGATAAATACCTGATAGTGCAATATTAAACCAATCCATTCTGAGTGATACCGTAATGCTCATTTCTAGTGCAAAAAACGACGGAAACTAAAATGGTGCTTTTAATTATAATCATGCAAACTAGTATAATCATGCTGTATTAGTAGGCCTACATGTAGATACATGGTGACAATCGTCAACTACCCAATTAGTTACCGTAATTAATACAAGCGAATTTAGCGCCATGAAAAGTCCGATTATTAAGATGCAGAGGAGCTCATACATTCGGTCTTATCATCATAGGCACAAGAGAGTACACAATTTTAAGATAGCTTTTGTTACATTGCTAATTGGGCATATGGTGATTTTTACTCAGTTCTTGAAATGGATTAAAGACAATTATCAGCGGAATCACTACTATTAAAGTGCTAACTAACATTGTATTGTTATAAAAGTTTTAAATTGTGCAATAGGCCCTACAATTATGTCGATTGTACGTCTTTTAATGTGCTTATCGACTGGGGTGGGGTAGGGGGTAGGTAGCATATCTGTTATATAATATAGGGGTGGGGGTCACAGCTGCTGTTATATAACGTTATTAGGGGTAGGGGGTGGGTCAAAAATTGGGATTTTGTGCGATATATAATATGTGAACGGCCCCACACCTATATTGAATACTAGACGCATTAACAAAAAGCCGTATGTTTTGTAGATCTGTGTAAACAAGCTATAGAGTCGCAATGGTGACAAAAGAAGTTAATTCCGCCTTGACAATCATGAGGGACAATCCCCATCGCAGATAAATTACACTTTCATTTATATGACATAAATTTATATAGCGCTCTTTCCAGATAACTATTCATCGTAGCTAAACGCTCCCAACTCCAGTCAAGGCAGAAAGATAGGTTATCCAATGGCCATGAAGCAAGAATCCTCAACCCGTTAAATTCCGCTTGCACTCTGGCCGTACGAGTACCAAGTCAGCGTAAGGGAGGAGGGCGTCTACAACGACCTTTGATATCATACAGTGTCGTAGAATTGAAACTGCTCCTCAATCAGTTAGACCCCTACACTGCTTGCCAGTGTCAGTCCCAAGCCTGCGTAAAGAAGGAGTGCAACACTAATGATCCTTGTAGTCATATAGTGTTGTTGAACAACGACGATGGACTACGCTTCATCAATTACTGGACTTGTGTCACACGATTGATTACGGGGTGAAAATCATCGTCGCTCGTAGGAGATGAATAACGGTCACGACTTCTGCTTGACTAAGCTCAGCCAATGAGACGTGTTCTATCGTGACAGATGTAGTCCGATGAGTAAATCGTTCCCGGAATTTGATTAATAAGCGTTGCCACTGTTGCAGTTAAAATCCACCAACTTCAATACATCGTCGTCAGTCACGCTACTGAAGTTGACTAAAGTAGAATCAGTTGTGAGTTGGATATTTCTAAGAATCATCTCATCTCAAGAATGCCGAACGAGGTCGACGTAGCGATCACGGTCCCTGTTGTAATTCAGGTGGACATTGCTGCCGATTCGATTGTTTCTGAGCGCCGCCATCTCAAGTAAGTCTTACACCAGATATAGTTGTGATCTATGACTTTCGTGACACAGGAACCCAATGCAAAAGGCCCTAACCGATGCCGGTAAAAACCAAATCGCACTGGGGTCTACATGTTCGCTGAGATGAACAGGTCAATTGTAGTCGCAATCGTAATCTCCAAACTTATTAAGCGCCATTTGAAAGCCAAGTGCAGGGCTCCAGCTTATTCACGAGCTCTGATTTAGGCTATTAGTCGATATAAGGAATTTGGAAAGGCACGTCCTTTTGTTTATAAGGGAATAATCAGTGACTGAGTAAGACAATGAGTTCAAAATCTAGATCCATAAATTTTATGTGTTCTAGCTTCAAATAGGCTATGACCAGAAACCTGAGACGTCTGATATTTTACGGTAGACTAATTTTTCGAATGATTTGTTTCTTCCTCTTAACGCACCGATCTATTCTGCGATTGCGTTCTTTTTAGGAACCGTTCTAGCATTTGGTTGGTTACTTACTGTTTAGCGACACTCATAATAACTTTAAATAAAACCCGAGCAGATAGAGCAACAGTTGTCTGTTGTCCAATATGCTGCAACTTTGTTGCTTTTCACTGGAAAACACTTTTAAAGAGTATTATTGAACCATCTTTGAACGGGCACCCATCCATGATATATCATTAATTTCCACATTGACGATGTATGACACAACTGAAGTATTTTTATGTATTTTTGCAGAAAAGTTCGCAACCCAGATGGTCCAACATCCTACAGAGCTCTGTGAATTAAGGAAGCCGGAACCAAAACCATAACAGCATATTCATGTATGTTCACTCCCTGTATTACACATTGAATAATGCATCTTCTAAATAATATAGAGAAGATGTCTGCACCAGCGCCAATGTTGGTGGCTTGTGCACTGGATATGGATAAAATAGAAGTTATTAATTAATAAAATAATGGTGCTAAAAGTTAATTAAAGAAAAGGCCACCATCGACAGACCGACTGACTGCCTGCCTGATTGATTGATTGATTGACTGACCCTGTTAATTGATTAACTGACTGACTGATCAAATGGTTGATTGATTGGTTCATTCATTGACTCACTGAATGATTGACTATTTGATTGATTGATTGAGTGATTGATTAATCCATTAATTCGCTCAACTATTCAATCACTCAATCACTCTATTATTCGTGGAAAGATTCATTAATTCGTTAATTTGCTCTTTCCTTAGGCTTAGACCTACTCATTTACTTCCTTATTAATTCCTTTTCAATTAGCGAGAAGAGTATGTCACAAAGATATTGTTATACTTGAAGATTTTGTCAACAATTAACTCGATCGGCTTTGCGTATAATCTGAACTAAAGTTGACTTCATTGAATCATAAATCGATGATTGTTGACTTAGAGGGTATTAACGCCAGCTTATTTTTCTTTGTTAGTACAGTATTACGTGCAAGTGACACCAGGTTCAACTGAATGATTCGCTTTCTTTCCATCTTCGATAACTCCCTTGGCTTGCACAAGCCAACAGAATGGCGTCCGCACGTTCAACGATTTGTCGACATTTACTCTGCCAGCCAAGACTCAATTCAAAAGCAGTCAGGTTTTGGCGTCATGAAAGATAAAGCGATAGAGCTTATCGTTAACAACTGAAAACATTTATTTATATAATTATTGACCACGACTAATCTGCAGTTATTCCGACTTCAGACCTACTTCGTTGACTGATGAACAGCTTCTTCTATTTTAATGCTTTCTTCGTCATAACAATTGAATGAGATTTAAACATCAATTTTATGCAATGCAAATGATAGAATCGATAAGTAATTTATAGGACTATGTACGATATAGACATTAAACTTCATACACGCGCCCGTACACAACATAGTGCATTTATTTCGGTTTAATATAATGCTTATAAGTTTATACTTAAAGTAGGCCTAACAGCCTATTATGTCATGCACACGTACAACCATAATTATTAGTTCTCTGTCGATGGCAAATCCTTTGATTTTTATGTCACCTGTGGATGAGATAATTATGTGAGGTCATTTACTTTTCCATCCTCAGTCCTTACAGACAATAATGGGTCAGCAACTTGTCCAAGGTCGCTACGCAGTGGCTTCAGGTAGATTCGAACCTGCGACTCTCCAGTAACATGCGCATATTTTATTACACCTCAGACTCGCTATTTCATATTGGCCTTCAAATATCCGGATAGCTAAATGCTCTTCATTTGGCGATTGGCTATAACCACGTCTTAGATCGACATTTAAACTGTGTGACCTTGTGCGCGTTGGATAGTGAATCTGAGGCGCGGTTGGTCAGTGACTAGATGAAGAGCTGCTAGATATCCAGATGTTTGAAAGAGCGACCTATTCAATATGTGCAATAAGAACGGGACAAAGTCATCCAGTGTGTCAATAATGGCGATCGGCGTATGCCAGTTTGCATGACTTGAAGTCAGATGAAGAGAGGAGGCGGTTCAGATCAGACTCTATATTCGGTCGAAATTTCATGAAGACTGAGTCTTTAGGAAGTAAGAAGGGTAATTGCGAGTCAGTAGATGCGTCCCGAAGACCATCCAGCTTTTAAAATTTGTATTACCGAAATTTTATACCGCCCCTCTTTCAACATTTTTTGCTCAGAAGTGCATACACACGCGTGCCTCGACGACGCAATTGCAGTTGTACTGCAGAGCGATTGTGCGCTTGCTCGAGATCCCTACACAGTGCCTCCCCGGACGAGGGTTGAATCCGCTCGCTCAGCGCACACTGAACGTTACGGGCTCTAACCTATCGGCATGGACAGAAAGATATCACCTGTGAAGGAAAGACTCACTCATGCATGAGATGATCGGCCTAGGATGTAAATGTATACGTTTTTATATAGCGATAATGGTCTATGGTCTATGGAATTTATGGTCTTAACCCTGCTCATTTTCAATGAGAGTCTTATCAGGCGAGATCCTTGACCGCCGCGCCTCCATTTGAATGGACACCACGCATTAATCTCAAGAGCCCATGCAAGCATTGCAAAGGACCAAACACAACCGAGAATTTATCAGCCGTCAACGGGAAGCAAACCGCGGTCCGCATAGTCTCTTTCGCAGAGGCGCGTGAGAAGCAACCTACGCTCTTACCGATGTAACTATTCTTCCTGGTGACTAATGTAGCCAACTCAACCATAGGCGCTTAAGATCTGTGAGATTCTTGTGACAATATCCCCTCAGTATGTCGCTTCCCTTTTCTTATTGAGTCGGCCAATGGAGTGTAGTTGAATAACCCACGGGAGACGATCACTTAGATCTTTATTTTGGAGCGTCGAAATCGTCTTTCGAAACAGCTGGTTCGACGGCCCAGTTAGAGACTGTCACGGTCAAACCAGACAGATCCCAGTGGTCGCGCCTGACTTGGCACCCCGAAGCGGAAGCATGTTGTTAAGATGTGCCGGATGTATGACAAAGGACAAAGCACGGGTCGTACATGACGAACTCTGGTCTTCATACTGTAACAATGGTGCCATGATTAGCCAATCACATAACATTAGTCAATTCCGCCTTTACAAGCCATGACAATACTTTGCAATTGAAGTTGCATATCACGCGGCCGTGGGTTCTAGAATGAGTTTGTAAACTTTTGTCGGTAACGAGAAAACCCATAACAAGAACACAATCTAATTTAATGTTAAAATTCTCAATGAAGACCATGTATTCGTCGCTAAATCTACATGGCAGTGCTAAGCTCGCATCTACGTATGTGGGATATCAGATCCCAATTTCCATAATAGCTAACAATAGTCGGTCATGAGTAATTATAGTTATTTATAATAATCTTTAAATAATAGTTTTTAAACATTCGCGGTATTTCTTTTCATGGGAGGTGCTTCCCCGGCGACAATTTTATCGATCGTCGGCAATGGTCCTTATCTTTCTGTAATTTTGAGACTAGGCCTATGTGCTACGGGTGGCCAGGTCTCTCCCTCACAGTCTAATCTTCCCACCTACTCTCCACAGTCAGTGTATTAATCACGGCATAATTGGTTACATGGGGTAAGTGAAGCAAAATCCACGCAACAGAGGTTCAATTTCCAAAAGAATTAGCAAATGAATATATATTTTACAATACAACTGCATTAAATTTGATATTGCCCTTCTTACAAATAGTTCAGAAGTGCACACACGTCTCGACGCGCAATTGCAGTTAGGACTGCATGGCAATTGTTTGCGGAGGACTTGCTCAAGGTCCCGTATACACAGTAACTCCTCGGACGAGGGTCGAACCCGCTCACTCAGCGTTACAGGCCGACCACTCTAACTAATTTGCTCATTCAGAACTGAACTATCTCTTGACCAACTTAACTGTCGTAAATTCACTTAAGACATAGATTACACTTGTAGGAAACTGCTCATACAGATCTCTCAGCTGATCCTGAAAGTGATTATGGCTGGAGCGATTTAATCAGCGATGGACAATAATTCTTGGAGTGTCCCTAAGAACAGATGGTTATTTGCGGTGATGACATTCGGATAATATTTCCCAGAAGGACTACAAGCACCAAGCGTTGCATCTTTCCTCAAAGTTCGTGGTTTTACACTCATAGTTTTACACGTCAGCACTCTATGCTTTGCAACGGTATCCAAGAGGACACGAATTAAAAGACTGCTACGTCAGCTAAACATGGAAATTCCTATATTGTATCAGCCAGCCTATTCTGGCTACGCGAGTGTCATCGTAGTTGTTAAACGATTAGCGTCATTCTTGGTTTAGATTCTTGCTACAGTGGATGCTAAATCGTCGCTTAGAGTAAACCCAACTAAATATTTGTCAGAATGATGGATGGAATGATGGTTGCAATAGCAGGCGTAGTAATCGTGGTCGTTGTTCCCGTTGCGGCCTTCATCGTTTGTGTTTATTGCTGCTGCTGCAAATAAGTTCATAAGACATTATTACATTTCCACAAAATAAACCGAAACAATCTAAACTGACTAATTCTATGGTACCAGTTGATGGTCACCTGAAGTAAAAGCGCATTGAAAATCATCATTCCTTTTAGAATCTCAGTCTAACATGAGATGAGATAATTGAAGACAGTATTATATACGGATGGCAAACACCTTCACTGCTTGCAGTCCAAGCCTGGATAAAGGAGAAGGGCTACGCTAATGATCTTTGTAATCACACAGGTTAGAATGCAACTACTTCCACTACAGATGACAAGCAAGTTGCAAGTGATGGGTCAGAGGCGTCCAGATAGGGGGTTCAGGAGGGAAGTGCTTCCAGTTTCAGGTAGGGTAGGGATAGTTTTTGAGTCTTAGTTGGGAGGATATCTTGCCTTCCTGACACTGGGATTGGGGGCTTGCCTTCATGACTCAGAGGGATTTACGCCACTGTAATGGATAACTAGAAGATTCTAAAAAGCAACTTTGCAGCAGTTTCTCTATTATTAATAAGAGTTGCCTTGTACTCAAGGTGTTTCAGTAGGTGCTATATAAATCGTTTCAGTAGGCGTTATATAAGTACGTGATGGGTGTTATAAATTATACATGATATGATCGGCCGTGTAGTGGTTATAGTGCTCGACCTTGTAGGTTCAAATTTCGGCCAGAGGAGAATTTTGTGTCGAGATTTATGCTATACCTTTGCCCCCTAATCGATTCAGCTATGATGGGCACACTGTCGGTGGGAAAATGAGAAGATGATGGAGAGGACTGGCCACCCAGCCCTCCTATACCGAAGTCAAGAAATGATGTCGTTAACATTTTACGCTCTTTAGTGATTATCGGGCTCTCTTGGCGGACTGCTCTTCCACTTCCTGCGCTACATAAATGCTCAGAATGAACAAATGATCAACTATACACTATCTCTATTATAGTAATTTATTAAAATAATGTTTTGTTAAATGTGCTTACTGTGACAGAGACAAGCGCGACACTGGCAGTCCCTATGATCACGGCAAGAAATAGCAAGTATGAGAAACTGGTAAGCGAATCGATCCAGAGATTCTAGACGAATGGTTGAACGATACATTCTAGTTCTCTCATACTTTCAAGAATTAAATATAGGAGGTGGAGGGGTGTGGAGAGGTGTGGAGAGGAAGGAAGAGCGGAGGAAGAGCGGAGGAAGATGGGAGAGGGACAGAAATGGGAGGGAGTGGGACGATAGGAGAAAAGAGAGGGGAAAGAGGAGGCATTGGGAAGTGGAGGAGAGGGTAAAGGGAACTAAAATGGCATATCTTAAAGTTAGTGATCACAAGCAATCGTGTTCAGTGTTGATTTTCAATATATATTTTACATCAATCTTTGTATTATATATATATATATAATATTCGTTGACTATATAAAACCACATTCAGTTGCATAGTTGAAGCAGATGGTTACTTGAATGACTTTGGGATATTCAGCGTAAAGTCCAAGAAAATAGCACATTGATCGGATGTTTGTGGTTATAATGAAGTCCGATATGCTTGACAGCGCACTCTGTTGCTGCAGGAAGACAGAATAAAAACCCTGCTGTTGTCACATTGACATGGAAAATCTTATAATTGTGTAATCGGTAATGCAAATGTCGTGGTTACAGCTCAGACAGGCTTGATCATTTCTAGTTTGGAAGTTAGTTGAGAAGTTTGCTAGGCCTCACTAGTTATATTTTTTAGTAATGGATGAGACTGCAGTAATAGCCTTTACCGTGGTACTATTTGTCCTTACGATCGTTTTGCTGGTAGCCCTATATCGCAGATGCAGGTCAGTGTCTAGAACAACGTTTTCCTGCATAACTGATCTGCTTTAATTAATCTAATTACTTTCATAACTCCTTTTAATGAATTAATGAAACTTAATATAGCGCCTCTTCAAGAAATCTAAACCGAGGTGCTCTCGATTAGCTCAGTTGCAAAATGCTTTAGGTGTCGCGTTCCTTGATCCAACTGATGTTTAAATGAATTCATGGGGTGAGGCCATACACCACCGTTGTTCGCTTAATTAAGGCAGGGTTTGAAAAAAACTAAATGTTCTTCAAAGAAAGATTTTCTGTTTTTAAGATTTTATAGGTTTCTCCTTTTTTATTAGTTAAATTATGACCAAGTAGTGCATGATGAAATTTCCATTGCGCTACATGTATTTCTCTAGGCCTACTAACAAAAGACAAATCCAGCAGGCGAAGAACGTCGCAAATCACAATTACAATTAATTCACTAAAAGCAGATAGCCTAAAACTTTGACTTTGAGGTCTTTTCAGTTTTTACACCTAAGAAACCTAGGTTTATCAATCCAATTATTCCTCCTTGCCTTTGAGGTTGTAATAATAATAATAATAACACTGATAATAATAATAGTAATAATGATAGTAGGCTAAGTAGTAAAAATTATAAATTCTCGGATGAAGTTCTGTTATTCTGAATATTTGATCTCTGTGCTAAAAAGTTTTTCTTCTTTTTAGATATGGAATGCAGCCGAAAGCCGAGTCTGGCATTCAGAAAGAAGTCTCTTTAGAATTGAATTGATTAGAACGGAGTATGAATGTTCTTGATTAGAGTTGGAAATGTGTTTCTGTAGAGTTTTCTTGGAATTTAGAAATTCGTCTTTCAGAAGTTCCAAAATTAAGATAGAGGATGTGCTTTTTTTCACTTTATACTCTACTAGATTTGAGGCAGAGTGTTCTTGATTAGGGTTTGAAAATTTGCTTCATTGAACTTTCTTGGGAATGTGTTTTCAAACGTTTCTGATTAAGATATTGAATGTATAGGCCTTCCATTATACTTTACTTGATTTGAGTTGATTGTGACTTTTCTTGATTAGAATTATTAGCCGCTATTTAATGTTTAGAGTTTGAAAAACTATGATAGTAAAATTTTCACGTTTTTTGCAATTTCATGGCAATATGGAAAAGGGTCTATCGCATTTGTACCAAATATACGCCTTACAAGCTACCAGGTAGCAAAAGTATATATAGGTGACGAAAACTGCTCAGTGTTCCTACATAAAATCCTCATCATAGACGTATTGCACACATTACAAAGCTGTTCAGACGAACGTTACCTTAGTATATCCACCCTGCCTTTTGTAGTACTGCATCTGGTGCACATTCAGAACAGCCCTTCTGGTTGGAACTGATAATTTGGACTGGAAATTGCAAGAAAATTCTGCTTAATAGAATACAAGGAGCCTTGTTTTGTGTCAATAATACAATGGAATTAGGCCTACGGATAAGCAACTTGTCCAAGGTCGCTATTCAGTTACTTGAGGCGGATTCAAAGCCTTCAGTTGCAAGGCACCGAGCGTAGGCCTACTGCTGGGACACCGCGTCCCATGGCAAGTTATTACAGGAATCGAATTTAGCTGTTATCAACCATGCAAAGTGCACATTACGCCATATTTTATTATCTCTGAGTCAACCAACTTTTGTAATTGTTGTTGTGATCGTGTTAACTTTTATATACCGTTACCACTATATATACGACCATCGTTTGGAATTACATTACAGCGCTGTCTTCAGAAAGTTCAGATACAAACTAATCTTATTCAATCTTATCATATATAGTTATAATCAAATCTAATCCAATACAACCTATTCTCATCTGTATCATAGGATGCCATTGCAGCTTGTGGAGAAGGACTGGGTAGTATGTTGGTAGGTTAGTGGGATACGCAACACTATCTGAGCTAAGGTGTTTTCGATACGTCGCAGACTTTTGAGTAAAAGGTCTGAGATACCGACAAAAAGTGAATTATCGTAATCAGGGCAAGAAGAGACAAATGAGGAGGCTATGGTTTCCCACATATTTTTAGTTAGAGCCGATCTACAAGGGTCTGTTATGTGGGGTTGAAATGTGAGCTTGCTGTCGACCCAGAGTGTTTTGACAGTGTCTGAAGGTGGCACAGCAGTTACTGTACCCGCCAGTTCGATGCTAGAAAGCTGTATATATCTTGGAGGAGCGCTAGATGAATTTTCAAATTAATTGGATCAAGTAAATATATACATACATGTACATATTTACACTTACTTACCTATTTATATACTTACACTAACTTACCTATTTACATACTTACACTTACTTACCTATTTACATACTTACACTTACTTACCTATTTACATATTTACACTTACTTACCTATTTATATACTTACACTTACTTACCTATTTACATACTTACACTTACTTACCTATTTACATATTTACAGTGTGGTTGCCATAAGACCATAGAGCAAATGCAACAAGGGGAAATGTTGCTCATGCAAGACTAACACAACTTTGGTCCAAATAACACTCAACGCATTTAGATGACATCAAGGAAATTCCCAGATCTGCGCATCACTTGATGCTTAGACCCAAATTAGTTGACCACAGTCACACCACAATGATCACCAATGTCGCAAAAATCATGAACTGCAGAGAATTTTGGTCACGAAGAGAGATTTCACAGCGCCGTGGTCATTATTCATATTATAACTGCTCGTATTGTTCACATCCGCATCGTGTTCTAGCCTTATTAATAGACTGTTTAACTTGTGACAACTGAGCTTCGCTGAGTGTTCTGTAGACTCATCATATCCGTATTACGAATAAACTACACTCGTTTGTTTTGAATCACTTGGGTTACGAGGCGTCTCTATTCCATGCGGAATGTAATGTAATGTAATCAAGCATTTATGACGCCCTATCTACTCAGATGCGCTCTCTGCGCTGGCTTAAAATTAATTGTGTTAAATGTCGCACGATTGAATAAAATAAGGCCTACATATTATCAGTTAGCAAAACTCGGAATGAGAGGGTGTCGCTCAATAAATCGTAAAGGCCGAAAATAAACAGATTCTAATGTTCTTGACACGCAGACAGAGCGTTGAGGGGCCCGGAGCTAAACTCTGGCGATTAGATTCCTAAAGTATTTTCTTTCCTTAACGCTGTGTAATGAAACAGATATAATCAACGTGACCCTCTTCCTTTCTCTAGGCTGAGGACTGGCACCGAATGATTGAAAGGCAATGGTTGAGTCAAACACGTGGTATTATGTAGTCTTTCCTGTTTAAAATAATTTCATCACAGTGATGATTGGCGGCCCCCGCCTTTGTCCTAAGTTGGGACTGGTACCTCCACGAGAATTGAGTAAGAAAGAGTTCCGTGTTTATACGTATACCAAATAAAACAGTTTGGTGATATAGACAACAATGACACGTGACTCACTTAGAGATCGAGTCGTCATCTGGTGATGCGTGTGTTTATAATTACAACAAGGATATCGTTTGCATAGCGAGTGTTGGCCACACATTGATGAGAGGGACGTTCTGATGAACGTGTGACTACTGACAGATACTGTCGATGATTTGCATTGGATGAGGAGTTAAAGATCTCTGAAGAAGTTAGCTGAGGGTAAGTGTCCTTCATTCTCGCTCTCGTCTGATCTAAGTGGTCTGACGGATTTGTTTCATTACACAGCATCGTGAAAGTCCGTGGAATAATGGATAACACACTCCCTAGGAAGGGAGTTCGATCGCCACTACCCAAAATAAGGTTGACTGGTCCTTCTTTCACTATGCGGTGGCGTTGAATTAGATGTACAATGTGCAACAGAGATGCAACAAGGTTTAGAAAAGAGGGATGGGACGTAATTTAAAAAATATTGAGCAGAGCGCAATAAATTTTTTTGCCTCCCCCCACTTTTTGAATTTTGCCCCCAGAGATTTGAAAAATGGGGGCACAAATTATCTTAACAAAAGTCATCTTAAAATGCCATTGGAGAAACATAAAAAAGAACCGATTTGGGGGGCGCAGAGCACTAAAACTGGGGGGGGGGGCCGGGGCCGCTCTGCCCCCCGCTTGCTACACCCCTGATGTTTAGGCGCTTTACATGACTGCCGCTAAACTCGACTCCTGTAATAACTTGTCATCATCAGTTCATATTGTACTTGCAATCACACCGCGGTATATCAGTTAGAAATAATAAGAAGGATGTAATTATTAGGCGTGTTCAACAGCTGTGTAATGGAATGTAAACTTGAATTTGTAGTTGCTTTCTCCTTCATTATTTTTTGGTGCTCCAATTCCAAGTGATTTATGCCGTAAACTCAGTTTTCATCATAATTTTTAAACCCAAGTTGATCAGTGCTTTCAGTTGATTTCGCATGATCTAGAGTCGCTTATTTGTTCCTCTTTCACCTCCTTTCTGGACGTATCTTCAGGTTGAACGTACAAAGGAAATCCTTCGTTTCGATTACTCGATTCCGCTTAACTAACGTTGCCCGTTTGAACAGTTTTTTGCCTACTATTCACTCATCTGCCCGTGGATTAAATCTGGTCCCACGTATGCGCACTACTACGGCCCAAACAAGAAACTCTGCCTATGTATGATCCCCTAATGTTGGAACAGTCTCCCTCTCCCTTTCTGGTGAAGCTGCTAGTTCTCTGCACTGCTAAGTTTCGGAGGCGCTCGCAGATCTTCCTATTTTCCACTTATAATCGTCGAATGATTTCAGCGGCGCTGTAAAAATGTTCAATTACAACTACAATTATTACAATTACTATTACTTCATGGTTTCCGGATACTAATAATTATTGTACTGACCCAGAATTAACCATGACCTTCGATACTTTCTCATTAGTTTTGTGATGATCGTCAACTGCTTTTCGTTTCTTCCTAGTTTTTCCAATATGCACTTAGTGAGGCCCTAATTGGAGAAGTATTTCTTTATTTAAACTCGTAAATCTCACCCCCAATTTTATAATAGGCCTATGCTAGATGCAGCTTCTCTCCTGAAAAGGCAAAATGGCCTTCTCATGATGATGAATCGTCTGTTAAGTATTCGAGTGAGCTTCTATGACCCGAATAATATTATTGTATACTCTATTCCGACAATGCATTTGAATGTCCTAGGCCTATGCAACATAAATTTATTTACAGCCAATGATCTGAAGCCCAACGTCGGCTAAAATCCGGGCTAAAGTCCAAAACGAACCCATACAGCGAAGCATGCATATAGTCAAACAGCAATGAACTTACGATACAACTGGTGGTAGTTGTAATCTCATATTTTTATTGCGCCTCATCAGCAGAGACTAATCAAAAGTTCTCCAAAACGGACGACAGACCATCAAGATAATCAAAATGGTTTTAAATTAACGCTTTCTGAATGGAGATTCAGAGACCAAGAAGCGAATGTCAAGGAAATGTTTCTAGAATTTGTAGCCTACGGACCACGACCATGCAAGTACAGAATGGAGGATCAACCAGGTCATCCCGTTCAGCAGAGAGAAGATTATTCACGACAAGGAATGGATGAAGGAGTTTAGCATAATAGATAGATGCTGCTTCATACAAATCAATTGATCAGTCCTGCTAAATTAGTGGCGTCACCCAATTGGAGTCGGTTGAGTCTATGTCGACTCTATAGACATCCAACTGACCCACTGTCATCCTTCCCTGTTGGAGAAGTCTATAATCGCCATTGGGTCGAGTGGCGATCTCCGATAATGGCCTGAGGGGTCCAGAGTTTGGAAATAAACTGGAGAGTTGTAAATTACTCATGCTATAACGGTTTTGCTGCAATAATTAATTCAGTCGGATGTTAAGGGTCACCACTCTACAATAGGTCTTAATTTATGACAGAACTGAACGAACATAAAACACCCGAACTTAAGTTTGTTAATACTTTTAGCAATAGTATTGCATAGGCATACTTCAATACTTGCATTTCTGAAAGTTAATTCAATGTCCAATTATTATCAATAGCTATTAGCTAGTGTTTACGTTTCACTTCGGACTATAGCTGGGAAATATGAGACATAGGTTCGACCTTTTGAACTCTACTAACGTTATTTATTACTAGTAGTAATGCTGTCCTTATTACAGCATTTTGCGAGAGAATATTCTGTTGGCTGACATATTGCTAAAATTTTGTCCAATGCTGATGACTAGTTTAAGAGATAATCGCTAGGAGGCAACCCAAGCAGACCTAGTGTGCTGTGAGGTCTCTAGATATTATGGCATGTTTATGCTAAGCAGGTCCCGCCTACCTGACACAGTTATGTCCATGGAACGAATGGTTGTTGGCGAAAGTAGTCACGTGATAGAATGAGTGAAAGATCGGGTAGAAATGATTAGCATTGGAAGACTTCGCGCCAAAGATTATGCAGTTCCCAGAACATTATTTCTAGGCTTTATAAGGCTCAAATCTACCTGTTATGGTCCAAGAACATAGCTTAATCGGCGAATCATAGACCGGATAAACATTAACTGTGAAAAAAGGTAGTTTCTTGTCAAAATCTTTTCCCTGGAGCTTCGTTTAGAGTAAATTCTTGTCTGTGCTCTAATAAACGTTGTTCTAATGCCTACAAAGCCGTGTTTGGCGATATCTGTAGGCGACCAGCCGCGCAATTTGTCGATGTCGTCAGCGCAAGCGCAATTCGCACACAGATTGCAATAGGCCTAGTTCTATCTGGAAAAACACCAAAGAATAATTATTTTCTAACAGATACGATGGTATTTCATGAGTTCGATGTTTGGGTAAATGTTGAGAGAAAAGAGGCGGGCTTTACATGAAAGAGCACTGTGTTCGACGAAATCGCTGGCTAGCTGAAGTCTTGCTAAGATTTGCTTTAACTTTGCATAATACATCATCATAAAGCTAGGATCGTGTCTCAAATCTACCTGGTATGTTAGTATTGTTGTCTAAACGTCTACGTAATAGAAAATATATAAGTGAAGACCCTTTCGCCGATATTGAACGACTTATACAGACAAGTTAATGACTTTCTCATCAGTGTTCTTTGCTCATACTGTGACTATATTTTTCGGTTTGTATTAACTAAATAAAGCTTTGGCTAATGCGGTAAACTATTTCATACAAAGTCAGAACGAAAAACATAAAATCTATATATATTGCGTCAATTTTTGTCGTATGGCTGACTAAGCGTTGGGTCGGAAACGATAGCGCGAAGGCGAAATCTCGTCTCGCGAGTTGTCAAACGTTTCTGAATTATGATGTATTGAGCCCGTAATGGCACAAAAAGCATTAACGATGCATGGAAATTTAAAAATCAACTATCTATTGAGTTTAATCGCCATTTCGTTTGTTTCTTCAACAATTTTTAGGTAAAAACTAAACCAACATGGTGTCATCAAGACTATAGACATTATTTATAACTGGTTTTAATGTGGGATTTCCAGTTTTCTCCTACTCCGGATTGGTAAGAAATTGCCACGTGACTGTTAACAGAGGCTAGGAAGGCCCACCCACCATAGCCCAGTCGCAGGGGCAATACACAGGGTAGTGGCTCGTCTTGTCTGAACGCGTCTTGTACAATGGTTACTGACTGATATCGCAACTACGAAGAAACGAAGTTTTCGGAAATCCGAGAGCTGCTTAAATCCGCCGGTTGTTAGGGTGACAACGCAGTTCGGATTTGGTATCGACGCTGGAAGCAGGATTTCAGCCAAAGAAACGATTTTCGACATTCGAGATGGGTTGCATTTTCGGGTGAGTTGCATTAATATTCATGAATGTTTATCAGTGCTGCTTAAATAGGTCACCAGATTTGGTTTATCTGGAGAAATATCGTTCTTTCTATCGTTAGAAGAAAATAAATAATGATTAAGGTAAAAGCGGATATATTATAAGCAAAATTCTTGGGGTTTTACTGTGTCTGCGCGGGTATTTAACTCGAGCGTCTGGTTTCAGGCGCCTGAACATCTTCAATTCGCACCCGGTTAGGTAATAATCTACTGATGACGGTACATAGTAGCCATTATGACGGTAATGAATATGTAAGTACACCCCCATTGCCTTAAAAATGATTTAAAATACACCTTGCCTATTTTCACTAATTTTATGGACTTTGACGTTAATTGAATTGGCCTTAGTCGTATTAAACCCCGTGCAATCGTCTATCCCCACCGTCAACCCGCAAGTTCAAATGGCGGGAGAGTCGTAGCCAATCTGGATAAACGCTTTCTTGAAACCCTTAAGCGATTGGTTTATTCAGACACGTGGTTCACCACTCCAGAGCAAAGGGTACGGGCCTATCCAACAAAGTTCCACCTAACCGCAAAGAAACCGTAATTCCCAAAATCAGACCAATTTGGCATATTATTTTATTAAGTAAAAGGCAAGATATAAATGTCTATTTTCGTGTTTTCTTTAATAAACGATTCTCTCGCGTGTGGCTAATTTTCCATTAAGAATTCTTGTATGCTACTTTCAAAGTCGATAATTTCTATTTCATTCGTTTACTGCCTTTCATGCGAGCATCACTTTGTAAATAGAGGTCAAAAATAGCTGAATTGTGGATTAAAAATTGGACAGGAAAGATTGATACAAGCAGCCAGAAAAGCTCATAGAAATTTTGTAAAGATGGCTAACTGGCTAACGCCTTGCGTTTGGTGGACACCTTTAAAACGATAAGCGTTAATATTTGACATCTTAAGACTTTAAGAGTACACGTTTTCCTGTGCAACTGAGAATTCAATTTTGCTCTGATATAAAAAAATAATTCTCTGCCTTTGTTATTATAAACTGTCGCTAAATTCTGGATCCATAGGCCATAGCCTACATTCGTTCGCCACTGCACTTAGGCTATAAAATATTATTAGGCGTAATGCGTCGGGGGTCATAAATGAACTCTTAAAAAAACAAATTAAACTGAAGGAATGGATAATATACCTCTTAGTGCCAATATATATATATATATATATAAATTCTGGAGAACAGAGGAGGGTACGCTAATCATCTATGTTATGATCCAGCCTCGTTAAACATCCAACTAACCGCAGCAGTGAACGGCTGACGTCTTGCTCAATGGACACACAATCTGTAGAGGCTAAAAATAACCTGTACACATCGACGTCAGTTCATGCCACTAGATGTCTCTAGGCTGTTCGATATAGTCGCCATAGTAATCAATCAGAAAATAAGGCAATGTTATAAACAGTTGCTTGAATCTAACTTAATAATATAAGGATGTAAATTTGTTTTTGCAGCAAGAACAAGAGCCCGAAGAGTCATAGGCAGCCCGATGAGGAGGGCCCAGAGGTGGGCCGAACGAACGTGGTGGGCCAAGGGGCCGGAACCTCCGCGAGAGGGCTGGTCTACATCCCCATTCTCAGTTCAATTCTCAACGGGTCAGTGCCTTACTCAGGCCTAAGTCTCAACTAAAGACCGGACTTCAGCAAGGACTATCCAGACGAAACAATGTGATATTTTCACTGCATGTCTGAGGGGCATCCTTCCATGCATGATTTAAGTCAAAAAGACTGATCAATCAACGATCTTATCATTGAATGAGAGACCATTAAGGGTGCTGTAATAAAAATTAATTAAGAAAATAAATAAGTTGTCAGGTTTTGGCCAATCCAGATTTCAAGACACTAAATTCTCATGAGTCAAACTTCATGTTTTGGGGGTATTTATGCCTAAACTCACAATGATCATGAACACTTTTAAAGATGTTTTAAATTAATGAATATTTAATGCATAACTGGCTATACATGCATATTGACTGCACTAATCATTGGTTTATTTAATAAAAATTAATTTTAACTTTGTCTTAATTTGCTTTGAGTATGTGGCTTTATGCTTAAAGACCATGAGTTATGATAAGGTGATCAGCGTCGCCCTCCTTTTTTATCCAGACTTTGGACTGGTGCCACTAGATACGCCACTGTCAGAGTTTGATTTGTAGCCAATGAATGGCAATTCAGAACAACATCTATTGTTACTACGAAGTACGAATATTGAATGACGAATATCTAGTAATTTATAACTTGTGCCGACTTCCCTTTAGTTTTAACATTAGGCCTATTAGTAGTTTCTGTGTAAAGAAACCGTGTGATAACATTATTAGCGTCGGCCTCCTCCTTGATCCTGGATTGCACTGGCAAAGTAATGCCATTTGCGGATGATATAATGAATGTGAACACAGTGGCCGTATTCACAGGTTGTTCTTTATCTGTCCTGGGATTTTATATATTTGCGCTGTGACTACGCCATCCGATTTGGCTTAGGCGTGCCATCGGCTGACGCCTTGTGCATTTGACACCGGCGCACTAGAAGTTACTAATTACAGGTGTTGTGTCCTTGTCACCAGAAGTTTTTCTGCTCTGTTTTAATTGTAAATTCATACATTACGTTAGAGCAAGGCATATAAGCATCGTAGAAAGTTTCTGTGTGTTCCTAGACCTGTAAACAGCTTACGTGTATGTAGAAAGCACACAACGTTGTGACATCGTGTTTATCTTGCAAATGTACCATAAACGGCAGAAACGGCAATTAAAATCACCTGTACTAAAAACTGACGTTCATGTCTAAACTGTTAGCCCTAATCTTATGCAAGTTGGCTGCTAATTGTGTTTTTAACCAAGTAATTTCGTGCTATGCTTTTTCCATGCAAATAACACTTTTATCAGATAAGTGAAGTAAATAATTTGTTAGGCCTACCTTTAGTTTGCGCCTAAATCTTTGACGTTTTTCTGTGACGCAATATTTTTAGTAATTAGCCCAGTATACGTGCTTTATCACATTGAAAACATGATAAGATGATGCTATTGATTCTTGGCGTTTGCGTAAAATTTAGGCCTAGGCCTATAACAAATTGAATGTCGGCTTCTGTTTGTGTTTAATATTGTGTGTCCGCGTAATCTCGTTAAGAATTATGATTATTGAAACGCGCTGCCACCAAAGGTTCCAAATCATGAGTTTCTGAATGTCTTGGTTTAAATCTTTGCTCTTCTTTTTTTGACTGTATACGTTTTTGCCGCTTTCGAAAAATATAAATCGATGTATTAAATTTTGATCCTATTAATTTTGCGCAAGTGTGACTGTTGATAATATGCTAATGCTGCACAATCATTAATCGTAATCTCCAAATTTCTAAAGCGTCACTTGAAAGATAAGCGCAGGAACCAGCTTATTCACGAGCGCTGAATGCAACAAACTCTCAATAGTAACGTAAAGGGTAATTTATTTTGCGCTATTTATTTCAGCAAACGATTATAATTTCAGTAGGCTCACATAATA
This sequence comes from Bimastos eiseni, assembly GCA_959347315.1. Lineage (NCBI taxonomy): Eukaryota > Metazoa > Annelida > Clitellata > Crassiclitellata > Lumbricidae > Bimastos > Bimastos eiseni. Next base: position 58,819,570 of record OY365807.1, read on the forward strand.
GGTACATATGTAGCCTATAGTATGAGTGTACAATTTGCACCAAAATGAGGTAACTAATCAATTAATTAATTCAGTTCATAGCATATTATAGGCAATACTGTCCTCATGAATTAGTCAGAATTATCTATTATTCGAACCTTAATGTACAAAGGCGTACGGTTATAAAATTCTTTTTGATTATTTATTATGTCGATACATGTAAAGTAGGCCTAAGTTCCTTACAGACGATCTTATTATCATGGTATCATGTTTTTGACGGCGTGCGTGATTATCTAACGGTGCATTACGTGGATTGCTAATTCACATCCCCTTAAAGCAGAAGGATGGGTCGAGATCTACTGCGCATGATATTCAGACATGGAATAAGCCTGTATAGTGCCTGCCGCACACTGCCGGTGGCAGATCGAGCGGTGAGGGAAAGGATTGCATGGCCATCCCTTCATGTGTGAGTGTAATAAGTTTATTTACGACGCATCGATGACAAAGATGATATGCGTGAACCCCTTTATATACTGTGTTCTCGATTAAATATCACCAGCCGACACCTCGAAAAAAGCAACTTTTTGTCATTCTCCGTCGCTGCAGACAAGCAATTTTTATAAATTTTATTCAGAGTGAATTTAAGGTAGCCTAAATCGACTGCGCAAAGTAGAATTCGTTGGCCTGTAAGCCTCTCAAGATATTGTTTTTCGATATTTTGGCTTATGAATTATTTTTACCGAGATGACTCTAGGCTATGGTTATAATCCTTAGCTTCCACTCGCGACTGGAAACCAAACTCTCAACCTATTCGATCCCTATTCTTAGCTATTATTCTACCTCTGCACCATCACACCCCAGACATCATAGCCGATTACCACCGTTGCACATGACTTGACCTCCTCGGTTTCTGGCCTGGCACCGGAACGGACAAAGCAGCATGGCTATTGCGGGCTTGATATAGGGGTACGTGTAAGCTGGCTACGATTACGATTTCAAGCAGTTTATTCAATCGCCAGATGACTAAATTATATATTTTGTGGGTGACGTCATTAACCAGGAGTCATAATAAATATGTACTTTGCGCTCGATCCAAGATGGTACGTGTCGTCTTCCTTCATCCGGATTTGGGAATTGGTGGGGCTGAACGGGCAGTCGTGGACGCCGCACTGGCTCTGTCTTCCCATGGCCACACCGTCCGCATGGTGACGGCTCATCACGACCCCAGTCACTGCTTCGAGGAGACGCGAGATGGGCGTTTGAGGGTAACCGCGGCCGGCGACTGGCTACCCCGCTCCATACTCGGCCGATGCTACGCTCTCTGTGCCTATTTTCGTATGGTCTACATCGCGTTATATCTGGTGCTTTTCAGCGGAATTGATTACGATCTGGTCTTCTGCGATCAGATATCCGCCTGCATTCCGATCCTTAGATTAAAACGCAGGGCCAGGGTGATATTTTATTGCCACTTTCCGGATATGCTTTTGACGGAGAGGAATAGTCTCCTCAAAAGACTGTACCGGGCCCCGATTGACTGGTGGGAGGAGAAGACGACTGGACTGGCTGATGTCATTCTAGTTAATAGCAATTTTACAGGTAAAACTAAATGACGTAATCTGTGTCCCTGCGATGAAACCAATGAATTTGTATAGATCCCTTTGTTTAAGCGTTGTATGTTTGATTTGTAAGTAATGCTTCCGTTTTATAAACACAAATGTTAATACATTTTTAAGCCCTGACCCGTTTTATAAACCCCTATATTCTTAAATGGAAGCTGGATTGATGAAAAGAAATATAAATAAATTTAAATGGAGGCTGGAACGACGAAGAGAAATACGCATGAATGGAAGCTGGATCGGTGAAAATGTCATGCATAATTAGAAGTTTGATTGAGAACGAAATGGTGTCGCGATGAAATCTAGTTGAATTTCTGATCAACATTTTGTTTAATGAACTACTTTAAAACACACTGTAAAATTCCTTTTATAGATCCAGCTTCCATTGAAAGTATAATTATTATCATCAATCCAGTTTCTACTTAGAAATACTTGATATAATGAACAAATAATCAAATACGCTAAAATACAGGATAAGAACTGAACAATAACTATACATGCTAAACCTAGGTAAGTAATCAAATGGCCATAAAATGATTTAGTTAGCAGAGAAAGGCCATTCCAAACCATAGGACCTATCACAGAGAATGCATGTTTCAGCACAGCTGCTGTATGGATAAATGGAACGGCAAAGTGATGCTGCACGTGTGATTTTGTTTTAGCTGAAATTTTCAAAGATACATTCAAGTCCTTGCAAGACATCAACCCATCCGTCGTTTATCCCATTCCGGACTTTTCCATGTTTGGAAAGGACGAAGGGAATGTGTCGCTTGACAGCATTCTTCCAGACGATGCAAGGACCATCTTCCTCTCCATCAACCGCTATGAACGGAAGAAGAACCTACCACTCGCTATTGAAGCATTTGGTAAATTTGGATTTATTACTTTGATCAATTTATTTTGGTAACGCTGGATTTATTATTTTGGTAAATTTAGGTTTATCATTTTGGGTAATTCTAATTGATCATTTTGATCATTTCATTTCTTTATTTTAGTAGATTTTGATTTTGATTTAGTCGTGTGGTTATTTAATTTGTTACTTTGTCAAATTTCTGTTTGTTATTTTTGGTAAATTTCAATTAATGATACATAATTACTTACTTTTGCTCTGTTCTTTTAGCTTCTGAGTAGTGACCCTGAAATGGTGCTATATAAATCTTCGCTAAGAACAATGAATTCATTGTAACATAGATCCAAGTATTTCACTGGTGATACCAATGTCCTATCTGAGTTTGTGATTTAGGTTTCCCATTGTCTGTGTGTTCAGCTTGTCTGCCCTCTAGCAGCTTCACAGAGGGTTTCTCTGACTTTTAGAATGCTGACCTGCCTTGTGTAATTATAATTGGTCTGTTCTTTTTACACTACTAACAGTTGGTGTTTCAACAGCCGTAACATATACTTTCTTATCTCGAACTCTCCAGACTTGCTGCGCTTCTTAATCTCAATGATTTGTTAATTTTTTGGGAAATTGCATTAAACAGTATGGTCTCAGTTACTGTTAATCCTCTCAATGGATATGTTTTGACATCACAGTGGGGTATGGCACTTCTTCTAATTCTACTCGATTTCACTCGATTGGCTATAAGATTTGGCTAATTCAGATTGATTTGCTACTAGACTTTGCTTATATTAATTAATTACCTACAATATTTTGCCAATTTTAATATCTTAGCTTCTTCTAATGCTAACTGATCAGCTACAAGGTTTTGCTAATTCGAATTGAATGTCAATTTTTATATATTAGGTCATTTCAATCGATTTCCAATTTGACAGACCTTGCCCATTTTGGCTTTTCCTCATTTGCAACTGAAATTTGATATTGCCCTTCTTCCAACATTTTTTTATCATTCATTTCCGAAATTTGATACCGCCCTTCTTCCAAAATCTTTTCGCTCAGAAGTGCATACACACGCCTCGACGGCGCAATTGCAGTTGTACTGCAGAGCAATGGTGCGCAAAGGACTTGCTCAAGGTCCCTATACAGTGACTGACGCCCCAGACGAGGGTCGAACCCGCACGCTCAGCACACACTAAACGTTACGGGCAGACCGCTCTAACCGATCAGCCACTGTGCCACACCGAATCAGAAGTGCACACGTGCCTTGATGGCACAACTGCAGTTGTAATGTAGAGCAATTGTGAGCCAAGGAATTGCTCAAGGTCCCTACACAGTAACTCTGCGGACGAGAGTCGAACCCGGACACTAAGCGCATGCTGAGCATTGCGATCCAACTGCTAGAACCAATCGGCCACCGTGCTATATGGTGGAATAAGCTATAGGTGGTGCTTTGTTTTATTTTAGCACCTTAGAATGAGTTTAAAGATTGTGCTGTGTGGATGGTGCCATACCTTCTTTAATTCTTAACTGAAAATTTATATGGTTTTTCAGAGAATTCCTAGAATATCTTATGAATTTCGTATTTTTAGCCGGTCTCAAAGAAATCAAAGGAACACTGAAAGGCATGTACTTGGTGATCGCCGGTGGTTACGACGAAAGAGTGGAAGAGAACCGCCAGCATCATCTCGAACTCTCCAGACTCGCAGCGCTTCTTAATCTTAGTGATTCTGTCATTTTCTTACGTTCGATAACATCCCAGACGAAGACGGCACTGTTGAAACACTCCACCTGCCTTCTGTACACTCCAGACCGTGAACATTTCGGAATCGTCCCTATAGAGGCGATGTACTCTAAATGCCCTGTCGTAGCAGTCAACAGCGGTGGTCCAAGGGAAACAGTTGTTGATGGTGTAACTGGATTCCTGTGTGCTCCGATTGCGAGCGCATTCACGGAGGCGATGGTCCGGTTTGTTGATGATCCCGACTTGGCGAGTAAACTTGGGGAGTTGGGACATGAGAGAGTCGTTCGACATTTCTCATTCAATGCGTATTCGGAGAAATTGAACAGCATCGTCCTAGGCCTTCATTACTCATGAGGAATGGTTTTATGTTGATTTTGTTTTTGATTTTGTTACACTGGATCTCACTGTTTAGTAGCATTCCACTATCAGTATGCACCCTTTCTCCAATTGCTTGGATATTGATATTAACAACTTGTCTTTGGTAAGCTGTTTGTCTTTTATCAATAACAGACTTCCCTCATATTCAGTTTTGAGGCGGATATAGTTGTCACGCAAATACGTATAAAGCGACTATAGAGCTCCAGGTTCTAATTGAGAAACTGTAATTAGTTCAACACATTCTCTGCCTTTATTAACCACCAACTCCAGTGAGATGACAGTCTGCAGTGTGTTGAGTCTGAGTCGATTTTACTTACTAATGTGGAAGTCGTATGGGTACCCCATAGCGGAATAACATGGCAAGAGCAACAGCATGACCTATCTAGACATCAGTCCTTGACTGGAATGTCGACTTCTCCTAAGGACATGGGGAGGGTAAGAAGACACAGTTGCTCCTCGGTTAATGTGCTCACTGGAGAGCACGTGTTTGAGCTTGCTCCCTATGATGGTTATTGTGTATGGACGTTGAGCAAGTACTTCACTCGCAATTGCTCAGCCGCATCGACTGATGTTTGATTACTAGGTGATGGCACTTGATAAAGTTTTTTATCAAAGGGGGAGTTCAAGAAGCCACCACAGAAGCTCTGCACAGGGCCCCTTCATTAACCTTGTTACCCCATTAATGATGCTAAATGTGAACAGATTGGAGGGAGATTTCAGAGTGCATCATTCTTTGCAGAAGTCATTCATCAATCAAACGCTAACTACGAATTCTGATTAAACGTGCCACAAGACTTAGCGTAACTACAGAGTGTCGCCTCTGTTGCAACCTAGTCTTGTTTTGAAGTCAATGACTATGTTATGTTGTTGAACATTCTATTATCCATCCTTCAGTCTGTAATGTCTCGGAAGGAATTTTGTTTCGTTAATCTTACTTGTTTTAAATGGGACTCACTCGCCTACGAATCTCTGTGTTTCCTGCCATCTGATGCCCAAGATCCTTGTAGCATTTTGGCTTAAATCGCAGCAATTGTGGCATGAGTTCCTCTTTGTTTCTGTTCCTCTTTGTTTCTGTTCCTCTTTGTTTCTGTTCCTCTTTGTTTCTGTTCCTCTTTGTTTATGTTCCTCTTTGTTTCTGTTCCTCTTTGTTTCTGTTCCTCTTTGTTTCTGTTCCTCTTTGTTTCTGTTCCTCTTTGTTTCTGTTCCTCTTTGTTTCTGTTCCTCTTTGTTTCTGTTCCTCTTTGTTTCTGTTCCTCTTTGTTTCTGTTCCTCTTTGTTTCTGTTCCTTTTTGTTTCAGAAAATGCCTGATAACCTATTAATTTGTTAACGATAGTATTGACATTGGTGAGGAGCACACTTTATAAAGGTTTGACTACAAATACAGTTTTGCTTGTGCCTTTCATGTAGTGTAGAGGAAAGGACATAATATGGCCTCTTACTATGTACATGTGAATAAGTACATATCAGGCCATTTAATCAGCATTTTAAGTTCTCTACCTAGGACTATCATTGAAAACAATTCAATAGGGTAAACAAAGACGGCTTAACACTTATGGCGAGCTAATGGACAATCAATGAAGCTCATTGTTAAATGTTGAGACTGTTTTCGTTTGTATGCGGTTCACAAGGAAGAGGAAGAGGAAGAATAATGCTGAATAGTGGTTTAAGCCAGTGTTTCCCTAACTGTAGGTCGTGGAGTCTGTTGTAAAATGGTTCCATTAAATTCACAATAGTGAAATTAAACTGTTCTCCTGGTCTTTTTTGTTGCATAGTTACTATTATAGTATACTATACTGAATATAATTATCTCTATTCGTTATATTGAGTTAATTCAATGCATGTATTGAAAATTATTGGTGAAATGCTACTTAAATTTTAACTCCGTAACATTCACCTTTTTCAAAAGTGGGTCCTGAGACCAAAAAGTTTGGGAAGCACAGGTGTAAACGGCAGAGAAAGTCTTTCTACAGAATTAAGCAACATTGTGATGACCTTTGTAAAATCAGGAGCCATTATGCCCACAAATCTTTACCAAAATACAAACTGCAAACAACGAGCTCCTCAAACCGGCTAGTTCACTAGTTGCATCCTAATCTAGAAAGTTAAATTAAATATATATTTTTATGTACTGCACAGAGTCCAAATGAAACTTATGTAAATGCAGTAGGAGCCTGTTCGATGCAGTGGCACCTGCAGTTATCCACAGGCAGCAGAGCACAGCAATATAACACAATTTCGTACTGTTCACAAGTCCTTATGCAACAATATAATGCAAAGAGTAGCTGTGTAGGTGTAGGCAGTCATTTTAGTCATTAAAAATTGTACATTGCATTATGTTTTGTCTTATAAAAACGTCCAATAGTGTTTATTGGTCTGTAAATGCAACAGACGAATAAGCACTATTGGACGTTTTTATAAGACATAACATAATGCAACGTAAAATTTTAAAAAAAATTTACGATTTCAGAATTTTTAAAACCTTTGTCCACTTATGAGACCAACTAGTACCTAATTTTGAATTAGTTGTTTAGCAGGGACATCCAGACAGAAGATCTGGAAGCATATGTGCCTCCAATTTCAGGTGGGGGAAAATGCTGAGTCTTGGGGAATATCTTTGTAACTTATTGTAGCAATGAAATTATTTATAATATAAGGCTATATTAGAATAAATAAACAATTAATTTTATTCACCATGAAACAAGTTTGTAGTCTAGCATTACAACAAAGAACCGGCAACCGGTTATATATCCAATTTCAGTTTCTTGTTTTCTTGTTCCTGTTACCGTCTGCTGTTGCAAACATTGCTAAATCCTGACTTCGCATCTAAATTTTTTTTATCTGCCTACTTCCAAAATAATTAAATGAAATAAATAAAGTTGCGGCGATTTTTCGTTATTGCCAAAGTTGCTACGACATCAAAAAACGCTTTTGAAATATACTACAGCAAAACCAATCGACACGACAAATTGAAATCATGGAATTTACAATGAAAGGCTGACCAGGGATTATAATTCACAAGGTTAGTAAAGCAGGCATTATCGTGCAATAGGCCTACTTTGTTTTAACTTTTATGATAGTTATGATGTAAGCCTGATGTATACGGAGTGATGGAAAATGGAATTGCCTTCCTGGCACTTGGGTAGGATTGTTGGGGACCAGAGGGGTTGCCGCCATCACTCAGATAGACGTCTCTGGATAGAAAAGTTGTTCTGTTTATCAAGTTTAATTGTTGACCCTCTCCCATTGCAAAGGTTAAATAGGTATTTTTCACAACAGCGCGCAAATTCGAAAAATTTAGGTCTTTTGCCTTGGCCGGCCTACACAAAAGGTAAAATTCTGTTTTCTATATGCTTGTATGGTATACATGTATGACTTAAGAAGCGCTGATTTTTATTATATTGTTTATTTTATTAGTATGGGGAAAATAACGAAGTCCTAATAGTATACCAAATTTCATTGTCCTTTCCCTTGCTGAGTTGATAGGCCTACCTATTGGTAGATGAAGTGCTTTACAGATTTTTATTGACTCTTTATATCTAACCTATATTTGGCCTGTGTTGTATACGGTTCTCATTAACTTGTTAACTTAATAAGTAATTTAAAAAAATTAACTTCTGTCACGGGCAACAGAGAAAATCTCTGTCTGGATCACCGAATTTAGTCTTGGTCTTGGGAACAAGAAGGTCTCCACGCGCAGCTCCACGCAGCTGGAGACCAGCTGAACACGACGACGTTGGCCTGCAAAAATCCCGGCGCGACACCTGGAGCGCTTTGGGCAAGACTGAAGATTTTACCCCTAGCCCGAAATGCTACCAAACGTTACCTGTGGATATCTGAGACCCTTAATTGGCATTCATACGCGATCATCCGTTATTAACGCTAACGATTCGCCGATTTTATACAATTTATTTTATTATTTAAAAGCTCATCGAAAGTAAAGTAAAGTTCTGCATCGTGTGCCATTCAGATCAATTATTTTAGTTCCGAAATTCCTGAATTCGTGTTTGAAAATTTCCGGAAATTCGGAATTTATAAAATATCGGAATTTCCGGAATTCCGCAAATCGGAAATCCCGGAAACGCAATCTCTACCTCCCAAAACTTCCATACTGCAACGGTCCTATCTAGGCCTACATGTAATAAACATTAAAAATTTAAATCACAAGGCTCCCAAAATGCAACAATCCTCTACATATATATGCAGTTAGTGAACTCCAAAGACTCCCACAATACCACAGTCCCATCACTTAATTACCATTATTGAACTCCCAAGGATTCCCTAATGCTACAATCCAGTAGATTTAATAATCATGATTGAACACCCAAGGCTCCCACAATGCAGCATCACGATTTTTGAACTCCCATGGTCTCCAGAATGCAACGCTCCTCATCACATTTAATTACCATTATTGACGTTATTAACAAGCTGCGTTTACCCAACGGAAAACACACGATCGATATTGCGAAGCTTGGAGTCCATGCAATCGTTTGGATTCCGACCATCTGTTGCCCTGTTTCTCCAGTTGCTCAGACCAACTCGGCCAGCGATCAATCACCCTGGAGATTATCCTACAAACAGGCAGCGCAAATACGGAGGTGCTTGTCGAAGGGGAGAGAGGCAACGGCAGCGATGGGTCTGGAGTGCAGGGCCACAGGTGCCCTGCGATGATTGCATTGTCGGAGCTGTTTGATGAAGAGCGGACTCGGCATGATGATGCGCGGTCAGGTCGAGGGGTTGAGACTGGGAGCGGATCAGCAGGTGGGGAGGAAATGGGTGGGAGGAGTGGGGGATGGTGGGTGGATGGATGGGTAGATGGATGGGTGGGTGAGTTGATGGATGGATGGGTGGATGAATGGTTGGTTTGGTAGGTGTGAGGATTTTTTGACAGATGTGTGGTTTCGTGGATGGATGGATTGGTGGATGGGTGGATATCAGGGGTGTAACAGGCGGAGAGGCAGAGGTCACCGGGCCCCCCAGTTTCAAAACTGGGGGTGGAGCAAAGCCCCCCAGTTTTAGTGGTCAGTGCCACTGCATGTGCCTCCAAATCGGTTCTTTTTTATGTTTCTCCAATGGCTTTTTAAGATAACTTTTGTTAAGATAATTTGTGCCCTCCCCATTTTTCAAATTTCTGGGTAGGGCAAAATTAAAACAATGGGGGGGCAAAAAAAAATTTTGGCACTTCGCGCAATATTTTTAAATTATGCTTCCACTTTTCATAACCTTGTTATACCTCTGGTTGATATATAGAGAATAATAATCGTTATCACATTCATTTTACTTTTAAACTGACAATCACCGTCACGAAATGGAGCCACGTCTGCCTGGAGTGGTGACTTTGTATACTGAGGATGACACTTTCCGATTCTTTCTTGAGATTTTTGTGTGTTTGTCTATATCTGTCAAATCTGCTTGTCTGTCTATTTGTCTCTCTGTGTGTATCTAGGTATATGTGTGTATTAGGTATGTATGTATGTATGTATGTATGTATGTGTGTGTGTGTTTGTGTGTTTGCGTGTGTGTGCATATGCAATAATATGTATATATATATATATATATATACTATGCTTGTGTGCGCGTGCGTAACTATTAAATGTGAGTACTCATTGAGTCATTTACAGTTGCTTTTACGGGGGCCACATTATCGCGCCCAGTGTCGGTTGTAACGAGAGACGGCTTGTACACTTATCGCTGTTCTCCACCAAACAGGCGCTCCCGACCTCAACCCATCCGAGTACAACCGGAATGTTACGGAAACGGTCGATCTTTCCGTGATTAATGGTCGTACTGAAACCTTCATATATCCACGTCACTACATGCAGTTAATCGTGGCAGGAAACCGGTTTCCGTTTCATTTCGGTTTTCAGCGTGCTTCTCCGGTGTTCGTAGTGGAGGGATATCTTTGTTTTTCTTGGCTTGGGTTACACGAATGTGTCGACAACTGTCCTTAACAATGCCTTCGGGTCTGGCGAATGGTTTCATTGATAGGGGTGAGTGATGGGTATAGGTTGCATGGAGGTGTTGTAGTGGATTGGATCCCGGGGTTGAATTTGGTCCGTGTTCTGTTGGGGTCGGATTGAGCGTGGTGGAATGATTTGGATGTATAACTGGATGGATTGATGGCTAGATACCTGGAAATATGGATGGGTTTTTGGAAGGCGAATTTCTCGTTTTAGTCCTTTTCAACAGTTCTGTAGGAGTAGTTACAGATTGACGATACTGTGTGATAACAAAGATCATTAGCGTCACCCTCTGTCGTTATCGTATGCGAACAGAGGCGAGGTTTTGATCAGCTCTCGTCGTCTCTATTGCATACTGCATGCCGTCACTATTAACAGTTAATATCGTATGTTAAGTGGCAAATATGTAGCGTCGGAAGCAACCGATTTAAAGGTGTCTAAATGAGTTTTGTTCAACCTAAATGGTGTGGTAGGATTGAACAACGATTTAGGTGAATGAATGGTGGGTGGGTGGATGGAAGGATGGTTGGGTGGGTGCGTGGATGAATGGATGGCTAGCTGGATTTTTTAAGGATTGAGGTATGGATGGATGGTTGCTTAATATTTGGGCGACGTTCACGTTTGTTAAAGACAACACAGTCTCTCATAGTATTCGCGCTTGGGCTGATGAGCACGAAAACAATTTCAGGGGTAAAGTGGAGTCCACGCCGGGTTCAATATTCAATAATAGGCAATGCTAGCCTGTTTGAATTTTAAGGCTAGTCATTATTAAAGCGGAGTACATGGCTACGTTTACAAGGCGAATGTCTCAATAAAGGAGCTGCATAATTATATTGGTGAGATTTTGCGGTTTCTCTTCATAAGACACGCTGAGTATATGATCAGTACGGATCTGATGTTTGTTTTTGTTTTTTACAAAAAGGGCATTAATGAAACGTCGGAGGCTTCGATTTAAAGGTGTCTAAATTATTTCATAAATAGTAATAATAATAATAATAACAATAACAACCATCCATCTATGTAATTACCGAAGTCACATCTTTGTCGGTCATATTTAAAGCGCGTGATTGGACAGAAGTTGACCTAGATATATACCGCAGCACAACGGTTACTGCGTTCGACGGGCGCGTAATTGAACAGAAGTTGGCCTAAATTATACGAACCGCAGAAATCACTGACGGGCAGCGTTTGATTGGGCAGAAGTTGACCTAAATACACGCAGCGCAACAGTAACTACATTCGACGGGCAGCGTTTGAATTTATGATGTTAGCGTTTGAATTTATGATGTAGTACAATTCCATCATTTAATTATTAAAAGTGAAAACTTAATGGGTAAATGTGTATGTTAGTCTATTTTATAATTCACCGCATCGTCCACGTGTATTTTAGCGGTTTTTATTATTGCGTGGCCCTTCTGCAGTCGAAACTCGAAACACAGCAATCCCCCAGTCGCATCACTTTTATCCCCGTTGTAGCCGAAACCGTCGGAAGCTGGTACACAGAGACATCGGGATTCGTCAGTGAACTAGGTAGCAAGATCACAGCAGCAACAGGCGACCAACGCGAGATCAGTCATCTCCTTCAGCGTCTGTCCGTCGCACTCAAAGTCGCAAACTCTGTGTCAGTTCTGGGCACCTCGATCGGACTCTAAATGAAACTATAGTGAGACCAAAAACTGATTGACCTTCACGTATAATAATACTGAACTAATGAGTCTGTACCCATGTCAGTTGGTTCACGAATAAATATAATAATAATAATAATTTGCAAAATCGATGCTGGCAACTTCAGCCTATTTGGCGTCAGATGCGTCGACCGTCTCGCTCGTGGGCGCCATCTTAGCCGTGGAAGAGTGGAACGACGTGTACCAGGAGGAGATGTTCAACGTTCGTAAGGATTCCCTTCCAGTGACGATGATACCGGTTACGATCCTACAGAAGACCTGGGACAGACCTTTGATAAACGAAGATAAACCGTACTGGAATGGAGTTTCTACAACAGCTGGGCCGCCGTATGACACAGGCAACGGGAGACCCTCGCGAAACAACTCATCTTTTTCAACGTCTGTATATTTTTACAAAACGTTTTAATGCAGTGGCATTCAGAGGCTCTTTTGTTCAGCCCGATGGGGACGAAAACCTATAACAATAATAATAACAATAATAATAATAATAACAATAATAATAATAATAATAATAATGCAAATGTTTTGTTCCTCAGAGGAATATTAATTTAATTCCTGAGCGATAATAATATTAAAAAAATATAATAATAAATTAATAATAATTATAATTTTTATTATTATTATTATTATTATTATTGTGATTTTCTTTTAATAAATTCAAAATTGACACAGAGACAAGTATGGTATGACCAACGCCGCCTAGCGACTGATGGACTAGTAGGCTACCTTATTGGGTAGCAGGAATCGTTATCAATCTTCACGCCAGTATGTCATTTATTACTCTACCCCTCCCCTAATTAACATCACGACTCCCACCCCTTACTCTCCAGGCTTGGGACTGGCACCTCTGAGAGAGAGAGAGAGACAGAGAGGGAGAGAGAGAGAGAGAGAGCAAGAGAGAGGTAAACAGACAAATTAAGGCGGAACATGATAAGTCAGGTGAGACGGGAGTAGGAGTTCTTGAACAGGTGAAACTTTGTTTCGAGTGGCAAGTTCAAGGGGGTGATGGATAGAAAAGCCTGAGGCAGGTGAGGGTGAGTTTTTAGACGGCAAACGAATTTTAAGCATTTAAGCTACACAAGATCCTTAGCCTGGCGACCTGAACTCAACCCCAAAGGAACTGTTTTCTCCGGGAGCGAATTTGCATCACACTGGTGGTGCGAAGATAGATCAGAGATAGACGGACGGTCTTCTTGTAAATCTTTGCAATAGTTTATGGTAATCTTATCGTATCGTGGGTATCAATTATCCCACCTGGAATGGGCGGTCTCTTCGGCGCAAGTATCTTACCTAGCCTTGGGTGCTTGGTTTTCGAATCAAAGGAGGTCTGCTGGAATGGATACTTGTCCGATTCAGGGAGTAGTGGAGAGGGAGTGGGAGTGAAGGAGAAAGGGAGAAGAGGTAGCAAGCTGGAAAACGTCACGATCGAAGGATGGAATGGAAGAATGGAAGAAATAAAGATTAATCCAGATGTGTGTCCTACTGTAGCCTATGTTTGGAGGTACATGTATTTTGCATTATTATATTGTTGATAATGGTCCATTGAATATTGCAAAGATCAGGGCAGTTTTGTTCTGCAATGTGCCGATGGTTTATTTTTTTTCCAGAGGTACATAGGATCTCTTGGGATTAGAAATTACATTATTATTAATGGGGGTTTTGTCAAGGGGTTTTTGTCAGAGGGTTTTTGTCAGAGGGTTTTGTCCACGACCCCATACATACGTACATATGTATGTATGTATTACATGCATATATACATACAATCATACATACTTGAATTCATACATAGATACATGCATGCGTACATGCATACATACAGGGGAACGGACTTGTAATGTATGTATGTCTGTATATCTGTATGTATATTTGTATATATGTATGTATGTATGTGTGTATGTATGTTAGCGGCGGCGCTGGTTAAATTTGTGTTCTAATGTAAAATACGTAATCGCACTAATCGGGGCCTTGCATGGCTGCCGACTGACAAATTTAACTTGTCATCATTCCCTCATTCTGTGTAATCATATTGCGGCTTTAAATTTAACGAAAATCATTATTATTATCATCATATTTATTAGTTATTTCTTAAACACCTTTGAAACGTAATACACTAATGCTATATTAGAGGATCGCATATTGTCGCCGTAACTTCGATATTCCTCTCATTCTGGGGAATTTCGAGCAGTGCCAGTCCGAAACCTGGAGATTGGAGGGAGAAGGGCGACGCTAATGATTTTCGTTATCACACAGTGTCGTTAGACTGAAGCTAGAAGCCTAAAACTGTGACATATGTTTACCAGCCGATAAACCATGAAAATCTCAGCCCTATAAGCTAGCTTGACAGGACGTTACGAGCACGAAATGTTAGCGTCTTTATTTTCTTAGCCTCGGCACATTCCATCGCTGATCATTCCACTCACTGAACTCGCTACAGACGATCCGGGTATGGGACGCCAGTGGAACAGAATACTCGTGGCAGATGCTAGTCCTGGCGGGGAATTGAACTCACGACCTCTGTCTACTTTCAACCGCTACGCAATCGCAGCTGGAGGAGTCCAACGCAAGTCGTGTAGGTGAGATAAACCCGAGGTGCATCGAAGGCCTGCGGGTCTGGACAGTGTCTGGCGCTGGCATGTGGAAGGCCCCGTGGCGCAGCGAACCCTAAACACTTCCAGGGGAACGTTTAAGTGGTTTAATGGGCTTCAAGGGCCGTGTATTGTCTGCGCCAGATTGCGATCAAAGAGCGACCACTCGAGGCTTGGCACCGCCACGCAGGTGCCTGATTCTGCGACTGATTCATCGGAGGAATCGCTGGATCCATCATTCCCCGATCAAACGGAGCGGTTAGTGGGAGAGAGCGTCTCACACATTCGGGGAGAGAGAGGGGGAGACAGAAAGAGACAGCGACAGAGACAGACAGAGGGAGAGACAGACAGACAGAGGGAGAGAGAAGGAGAGACATAGACGTATGTGACACACACAGACAGATTTTGCTACGGATGGAGAGTGACTTGTGTGATTTCAGATCTACATAAAATTAACTACCGATGGAATATAGTATACAACAGCAGCGACGATGATGGTGGTGGTGATGATGATGATGATGTTGATGACGATGACGATGTTGACGACGATGATGATGATGATGACGACTGTAGCAGGAATGATAATAATAAACATGACACTAATAATGATGATGATGATAAAAATGATAATGATAATTATCAAGTACCTAACACCGAGCGTTGTTTTATGGATCTAAATGCTTTACATCAAGTACCTAACCTCAATGACTTGCCTTATCTTAAGCACCTCGACTTAAAACATTGAGGTGGAGCGACAGAGACAGAGATACTGACAGTTAGACCGACTTAGAAAGACAGACACGTACACGGAGACCAAAACGGTTACAGAGGTAGAGAGAAACGGAGAGAGAGTTGCATAAAGGACAGACGGATGGAGAGAGACAGAGAAACAGAGATACAGAGGCATAGAGACGGGCATAGGGAGAGAGAGAGACATATAGACATAGACAGACATACAGAGGGAGAGGGATAGACAGACATATAGAGGGTGAGACAGATAGAAAGAGACCGATAGAGAGTAAGACAATAAGGCAGAAATACACTTGTTGGCTCTCGCCGCAGTTCCTTTCACATCGACCATCTGCCAACAGCTCCATTCTCCACAGTCAGAGACAAACATGTCCTGGCTGCCAGTGGGTTACCCTCCCCAATCATCTACAGTCGCTCCCTCCCTTCCAGGCAACCACCTGCTCCTTGTCGTGCTATCACTCTTTATTGAGTCACAGACGGAAAGCAATCTAATTTTAATGGGCGCTGAGACAGAGTGATCACGGAATTCCTTGCAATATCGTAAAATCATGGACAATACCAGGCTACTCGTTTATGCTTTATTTCATCCAATTGTTACTGTTATTTATTTAATAACTTATTTAGTTATTTGCAATCATTTATCTTTCATCTGTGCCGTAGTTAATTTATTTGTTAGATAATTAATATATTTTGATATATTTATTATAGCACTTTATTTCATTTATTCCTTGCTGTTATTTATTTATTTATTTGTGTTTTTTTGCTATGCCTTATTTCATTTGCTCCTTACTATGACTGACATATTATTGTGTTTTTTTCATTATTTATACTTTATTGCATTATTTCTCGCAATTATTTGTATGTTATTGTTTATTTATTATTTATGCCTTATTTTATTAATTTTTATTATTTACGTATTGTTTAAAATTATTTATGTATGATTACTTATTTGTTATTTCTGCTTTATTCAATTTATTAGTTACTGTTTTTTAAATGATAAATTTTTATTGTTTACCTTTTACTTAAACTTATCTTCGTTTATTCTTTGCTATTGTTGATATATTATATTTTATTTATTATTTCATGGTATGCGGACATTTCATCCACGGACGGTTCATCCTGGACGATTCATCCACGGATGATTCATCCAGTCGACTGTTCATCTAGCGGATCAATCAGTCGGCGGGCGGTTCATCCAAGGACGATTCATCAAAAATAAAACACTTATTTAAGGCCGGCAAGCAAATTTATTAGCTATTCCGATATCAATTAAAAGTGTGTTGTTGTTGTTGATTATTATAAACTATCGCTGATAATAACAATAGACAAACATAGGCCAGGATTACATTGATATTATTTGAGATTTGGACGAAACGTCCTTGGATGAATCGTCCGTGGATGAAACGTCCTAATTTCATGTATTCCTTATTGTTATCTATACAGGGCACCTCTATAAAAAAATACCCCACCAGAAGAAATGCAATTTCTCAACAACCGATAGAGATATCTTTACTAAACATTTACGATTTAAAGAGGAAAGATTTGCGAACAATCCCTGAAAATTTCATTGAAAACATTTTATTGCTTCAAATATTACAGCTGTCTAAATTTAATATTTGGTATTTTCACAATTACGCTGAGAAGATGGACAGACACTTGTAATTTCCAATGTCAAATAACACCCCCCATAATGCAAATTCCGATGTATATCACAAATCATTTTGTATTTCCTTTTGCATAGCGCCATAAGTAGAAAGCTACTTTCAGGATGCTTCAAATATGAACTCTACATTTGCGACTGCCTTAGAATTGCGCGCGTGTAGTGTAGTCCACATTATACTAGCACCTCGATGTAATTATAGTTAGTGACGAATGAGTCGCTAATCTAGAATCAGCATTGCACGCGCATACATAACATCAGTAAGAATATATAACTCATTAGACATGATATTTACGCAAATCAAGTTATTAGTCATCTCTCCTTGTACTCATATCCATGTACCATTGTTCTGGATGCTATCGATCACTCTTTCCAGGTAGCATATTCTATAAGTTCTTCAGGTGATATTGGGTCTCTCTGTTTTGTGCCTATACTAATTTTGAGCCACTCTCCTAGTTCATGACCTATCCATACTATTGCTCTTGACTGTTCACCAGCATTCTGTAGGATCACAAACCTTGCTTATTGTATGCCACGCTTAATTTCTTTAGCTTCGGTCATCCATGCCTAAGTCGTAGTAATGAGATTCCTGTACTGAATTCGAAAAGGAATATCGCACTGAGAGTTTGTTGAGACAGTCCCAGAACCTATTCTACATCTATGCTGCCTCCACACTGACCATCGGCTCGCCTACTTGATAGGATACTAGAAAGTCTGTCTCAACAGCAAATCCTTTCAAAATCTCAATGGGCGCACTAATCTCTTACAAAACTCGCATTTACCTGCCATTGGCGGCCAACAATACACGAGTGTTAGGCTGAAGCGCTAGCCACTCTACATCTGCAACGATACCAAGCTTATCTCTGAACCAGTGTCCAGTAGGCACGTCCTAGAGTGTCAGTTTATCGTCCCATGTATGTAGATGGCGTTGTAGATGTACCTGTTTTGCCTCTGACGTGTAGTATGGTTGGTAACTGTCGTTCCGTCGTTTCCATGTTCTGATGAAGTCGAAGGCCCGTTTCCGTTGCAAAACTGGTTCAAGAATTGGGGCGCGCAGTTCCTTCTGTCGACCTCTTCTGAACATTGGATTATACGCAATTAAGTCTCTTCTGAACGCTGGAAGGCACCCAATTGCTATTGACGACGCTTGCTGTATGTTCTTATATTTCTTCTTTTAGTCTGCTTTCAAAAGATCAATTTTGAAGTCCTCTGACAGAATAATATCCTTTATATTTTTAGTTAGATCAGACAGTAAAGATCCAAATTCGTCATTGAAGTCATTAAGATTAGTGCCAGGAGGTCTGTATATTACACCAATAGTTAAAGCAATATCTTTATCCTGAGGTATGCTTATGAATAATTTTTCATATGTGGCGTCATGGTGAAATTTGTTAAAGGACTCTATGATATGAAATTTTATATGGCTTCTAATGAAAAACCTGCTCGAAGTGTCCGCCCCCAGCTTTCACACTGATGAAAAAACTTTTCCATAAACCCGCCCGTTAACCATCAGAACGATCGTTTTTGATCAGCCGGCAAAAAACCCGATGTTTACAAAAGTCGCCTGGTGGTTGAAAGTGCCAAGTTGGCGAAGCATGTCGTGGTTTCTTTTGGCGTTTTACGGCGGTAAGGGAAGACTACATTTAATCCCAGACAAAGCTAAAGTAAACGAAAATCTTTACGTTGACACACTGCTACCCTCACTCTTTCACTGCAAGTCTGTTCTACCATCTGATTTCATTTTCCACGGCAAAGTTGACTCAAGACTTTATTGCCACCAATTCGATCAATAAGGCCACACTGAGCTTCACAAAATAACTTCGAGCTTGTGTGAAAGATGGGGGCGG
This sequence comes from Bimastos eiseni, assembly GCA_959347315.1. Lineage (NCBI taxonomy): Eukaryota > Metazoa > Annelida > Clitellata > Crassiclitellata > Lumbricidae > Bimastos > Bimastos eiseni. The sequence continues at coordinate 58,838,607 of OY365807.1, forward strand.
ACACTTCGAACATGCTCTGAGATATATACTACTTAACAATTTCTTTTGAATTTGCAATGAAAAGTGGTGTTATTTGACATTGAAAATGTAGACAGCTGTAATATTTGAAGCAATAAAAAGTTTTCAATGGAATTTTTAGTGATTGTTCACAAATTTTTCCCATGCCAATGTTAAAAGGTTTGTTAAAGATATCTCAATCGGTTGCTGAGATATTGCATTTCTTCTGGTGGGGTATATTTTATTGAGCCACCCGGCATATTGCTATTATATTATATTTGTTATTTATACTTCAATTAGTCAATTTCCTACTATTACTTTTTATTATTATTTTTTATCTATTTATTTATATCTAAGCATTATTTCATATATTTCTTACTATTGTATATTATTAATTGTCATATTAATTATTTTTATGTGGAACTGTGGAGTAGTGGCATGTTCTGTGTCTTGCAACAAAAGGATCACATGTTCGAACCCAACCTCGAGCGACTGCGTAGTGACCTTGGACAAATCGCTCACCCATAATTGTCTAAGAAGCAGGCAATGGGAGACGACTTCACTCATCTCATCCCCTGGTGACGTAAAAGCCAATGGCGCTGTCTTCGGGCAGAGAACTCATCATCATTATTTATTTATAATACTGATGGTTTTATTCTGATTGGTCTGTGCAATATCAGGCATTGACAGGCAATCACGCATGCCTTCAGTAAGTAGGCTTACTCAGGTAATTACTTCTTCCCTATATAAAATTAATATCTTGGCTGTGCAATATGCAATCATTTATGAAGCAACTAGAACGTTTTAGCATGTCAGTTTTCGTATTTCTTTCTATGATCATGTGTTATGTCTGCTTTCTGGATCTCGGCATGTAAGGGTGTTCGGTTATACTTGTATGCTAGAGTCTCTCTGGTGATGTCAGCTACTGCTCTTTGAGTGGTTGTAACATTCTTTGTCAAGATTAGCATTAGGACAAAGGCCACATTGAGCAGTGTATGTACGCAGAAGCCACACTATTCAATCGTCGATTCATTCATCGACGGTTCCATCAATCATTCAATCACTCTTTAACTCCTTCGCACCTTCACTCCTTCCTTCACTCCTTCACTCTTTCACTTCCTCACTCACTCGCTCACTCACTCAATGTGCAGAGGAGACATGATGTCCCATTCTCTGTTTTATTTCCAATATTTTTTGCTAGATTTATTTTATCTTAAAAACAACTGTTACGTTGAATGTCTTTCTTTCCTGGATGATGAATCGATTTAACAATTTAAAAAAAATCTTTTTTATACTTATGCAGCATCTGGCGTCTTTTAAATTCTTGTAGAACTACAGAAATTTCTTCGTGTTGAAGATGTCATGTTGCTTTGCAGTTGCTATATACTTGTTGTGTTCAAGATGATAATACCTTTTCAGTTAGGATTAAAGATGATAATACCTTTTCAGTTATGGTAAAGATGATAATACCTTTTCAGTTAGGGTTAAAGATGATAATACCTAATTAGTTGATAATTGAACGCTATATCATTTTTCGCTTTTTTTGCCCGAAACATGTGTCATCTCTATTGTCCTGGTCTGGGCATGTAGAGTAGCTGTGTTACAAGACTGTTTCTTCCCTTAATTTACGTTTGACCTGTCACCTGTCCCAAAATGGTACCACGGTTAACTTCTTTCGTTTAAACGTGTAGGTTAAAGTCCAGCTGATGGTTAGCTCCGTCATTGCTCGTACTCTGACAGTGCCAGTCCCAAACCTGGATAAAAGAGGACGGCGACGCAAATGATCATTGTTATCCCACAGTGTCGTTAAACTGAAACCGCTATTTTGAACAATTCCGAATATTCCAGTATTGCCTGCTGTCCTTAAAGAACGCCAACATTCTTTGGGGTATCTTCCTTGGGATCAACAAATGAGAGAGGAATGCAGAAACATCTGTTTAAATGGCACCCGCCCCCCCCCCCCGACCGGTGGGCTGTTGGTCCGGCGCTTGAACCACTAGGCCGTTTAAAGAATTTCGCAGGGCCCCTGGGTGGATCAGATGGGGCTTTGATCAGAGGTCTGAGCAATGATGTCTGGATTGGGTGTTGCTCCCCGCTGTCTCTGGTCTTCGCTCAGGGTCGTATCGTCTCTGCATAATGAGCCGAATTTGTTCGACGAATACCAGAACTTGGGAATATCTGTTTTTCCGTACACAGGGTGTTTTCCACGGCTGCTCGGAGCACGGTCTGACTTGGCTCGGATCGTGTGATCTGTAATGGCGTGAACAAACGCAAGGAGAACGATAAGATGATTGTGCTTATGAAGGCGTGGAATAGTTTGATTTGATCCTTGAAAGTCGTCAATATAAACTACAGCAATACTGTAACTGTATACAGTGTAATGTAAATATGCGAGATGTCTCAGAGCTATATAGAGGGGCTTTGTACGTACTGGATTGTACTGTATAATTGTCTTGTCTTACGTTACTGTATTATATTGTGTTATTGTATCGTCTTGTGTTAGGGAAAATTGTCTTGTATTATTGTGTTGTTTTGCTTGATTGCATTGTCTTTGAACTTTGTTTTGTCTTGTATTAATGCATTTTCTTGTATTATTGACTTTTCCTGTATTTCCGTATTGTCTTGAATTGTCGCAATGTCTTGAATTATCGTATTGTCTTGTATCACTAAATTGTCTTGTATTGCTGCATTGTTGTTCAGTATTTTATTGTCTTTTATACCTTTGTAAGAATTCCATTGTAGATTTCAGATTGCCACAGTGGCATACGATGCTGATGCTGCTACGGTTCTCTGCTCGAAGGTAGGTCCGTTGTCTTTTATGTCAACCGGGAATGTGGTTCATCCTAGGTGAAGAACACCTAGCAGGTGAACAGGCGGGATTCCGGAAAGGGAGAAGTACCATTCAGCAGATCCTGGCCTTGAGACTTATAGCAGAGAAAGCGAGGCGGAAAAAAAGAAAATGTACAACTGTTTCGTAGATTTTAAGAAGGCATTTGACAGTATTAACCAGACTGTGACGTCGGCAGTTCTACAGTCTTATGGAGTTGACAGAGGACACGATTTGGAAAAGCAAGGCAATTACCGTAGGAGTTAAATTGAAAGCACTGAAAAATGCGTCTTCAGCAGCATGATGTATGAATGTCCGACCTGGTTGCTAACAAAGGATTCACAAAAGAGGGTGCTCACATTTTAAAGAAAATGTTACCGCAAGATATATACTTAGAATAGGTTGGACTCAGAAGGTCAGTAATGATGAACTGTACAGAAGAATCGGCATGACAGAAAACCTCATGCAAAAAAGTGATCCAGGGAAAGCGAAGTTTATTTTGACATATGTGCAGAATGAAAGAGGATAAAATACTTCGAACGCTGGTTTTTAGAATAATGGATGGTACAAATAAAATAGGTAGACCACATATAATGAACTAACAGATGACACTGAAGAATGGTGTTGAACAAATCTTCAAGAATTGAGTCTTGCGGAAATTAGCAGACACATGTGGTGAGATGTGACCAGAAACAGGACCATCTTATCCAGTAGGCACAGTGCCTAGGGCCTACAAAGTTATCATGGCCTGCGAAATCTTATAGACTTTTTTTAAATAGAAAAATAAAAAAGGGATATTGAATCATTGAAAAAGGTTTAATCATTACACTGTGATGACGATGAAATTGCAAACTTATTAAATTCAAAATTTAATGTGAATAACTTTTGAAACATTTTGAGTTCTTAACTTGAAAGTTAGGCTGAGGTACTTGCCACTTGGAATTATAAATTAATATATATAAATATAAATTTTCATTATAAATGTTGACTGTGCGTGCGGCTGAGGTATATGAAAGAGTGCCTAGGGCTTGCGACGACCTTAAAACGGCCCTGACCAGAAAGACATCAGACATCTAAGGGCGATGAGCCCATGGTTGTTGATTGATTGGGGATGTGGCGAGTGACTTAGCTTTTCGTTGCCTTCATCACAGATAGTAATTGTGTGCGAGTATCTTGTCCAGGGTCGCAACGCATTAGCTCGAGGCTACCTGTGATCGTGCGTAAAGAAGACTACCTACAGGTACAGGGAGAGAACTCCACACTCAAAAATTCACAGCAACTTAAAAACCGTGTTCATCACACGACGCGGAACGTTTAATAACCAATGCGAAATGGAATTTGTGATGAATTTCTTAGGCCACTTTCATTTCCATCTCGTAAGATCTGCTGTAAGGTCAAATTGGCTGTAATTCACGTGCATTTTCCTATGAAACAAGAGCTTCTCTTATCTGTAAACTATAGGACCAGCTTCTTTTATCAATCATTTTTGGCCACGTAAACAACCTCCGTGCGATCAACAACTATACTCTAGGCAATATGGACTGGTTAGTTTCTGTTTAGCGAAACTGTCTCGCGAAGGGTAACTAGCATCGCCCTCCTCGTTTATCCAGGCATGAGACTGGCAATAACAGAGTAAGAAGAGTGGTGGAGTTGCTCGACTTGCTCTTACTTGACACTGATCATGCTCGGAGCCGAGCCTGAGCAGTGTGGTAGACTCGGTCTGTTAATTGGTGTTCCACGTTGATGCGGGATCTGTTCCTTACAAAGCTTCAACCATATTCCGAGATCTCTGAATAGTTCAACGTTTTTCAATGTTTCACGTAGGGTGTGAAAGGAAGACACAATTGGAACCGAGGGAGAGGGGTCAATGTGAAGAAAGGGGTTTCGACATCGATAACACAGGGTGCAAGTCATTGGGAATGTGTTTGAAGCAGAACCTGAGTCTGAGACAAAAGGCAGACGAAAGAGACGAGACGGATAGACAGACAAACACACAGACTGGCAGATGTACAAGCAGACAGAGACAGAGAAACAGAGGTACAGTGAAACAATGAGACAGCGAGAAAGAGAAAGAGTCAGACACACCGGGAGAAGACACATAGACAGATAGAAAGATAGACAGAAAGGCAGACTGACTGACTGACTGACTGACTGACAGTGAATCAGTGAGTCAGAGAGGGAGGGAGAGACAGATAGATAGATAGATAGAGATAGAGATAGAGGGACAGAGCGAGACAGACACACATCCAGGGTGTGATCGTGTGTGCATATATATATATATATATATATATATATATATATATATATATATATTTGTTATAGTGCGTGTTTGTATTCCTGCTACGATGAAAGCGTCGATTAAAGACCCGTTGGATGAGACCCCGTCCTAATGGAAAGCGGATTCCATCGTCCTGCCTTCTTTCCATCGCTTCTGCATTAAGCGTCTCCTAATAAACCTGATGATGCCATAAGTGTTCGCCCGTAGTTGGCAACAGGTGGGCCGAAACCAGAGCATCGAAGAGAGACAAACAGACAGACAGACATAGACAAAGAGAGCGAGACAAAGGGAGACAGAGATAAAGACAGACAGAGAGGCGTGACCTGCCTCCTACCTTCCCCTACTCTGACAGTCACCAAAACCTGGTGTTAATTTGCGGGATAGGGATCTGATGGATCTGATGGATCCCGTTCGCCTTCGGCTTTTCCACTGACATACATGTGTTTGATGTGCTCCAGGCTCAGTGTCTATTTTTGTGAGCGCTTGTGAGTGTGCATTTGTGCGTGAGCGCACTTGTGTGTCTGAGAGTATGTTCACGTTAGTGTGTTATGTGCGTGCGTGTTTCTTGTTTCTGAGTGCGTATGTAGCACTGTGTACTGTACATGTGTTTGTGTGTCTCTCTCTCCATCTCTTCCTCTCTCTCTCTCTCGCTGTCTCGTTGTCTCTGTCTGTCTGTCTGTCTGTCTCTCTCTCTCTCTCTTTATCTCTCTCTATGTCTCTGTCTCTCCCCCCTCTGTTTCTCAATTTCTGTCTCTACATCTCTCTATTTCTCTATGTGTGTTTCTCGTTTATTCGTTATTAGTGTAAATTTTCCTACATCTGGTCGGAATAAAGAGATCAGAAGCGTTTAAAAATTGAGTCTTCAGACGATCAGTGGAATCTTGAAACGAAAGATGGTAGAGGGAGGAAGGCAGATAGAGAGACAGACTTAGAGAGATAGAGAGTGACAGAAAGAGAAAGAGAGAGGCAGAGACTCGGAGACACAGGCAGACACAGCGACAGAGAGAGAGAGAGACATGGATAGGCAGACGTACAGAAAACACGAGAAAGTGAGGTGGAGAGATGCAGAGACAGAGGTAGAGAGAAACAGAGAGACAGAGACTAGCATAGAGAAGCAGGGATACAGAAAAAGTGCGCAAAGAGAGAGACAGCAGCCGCCCATTCTCATGTGCTGATGCTAATAAACTGAAGTCGCGCTTACACTGTACTAAGGCAGCCATTTCATTTTGTCAGCTTCACCTTCAATTGACGTCAAAATTAATTGACTAAAGCCAGGTATCTAAAATAGCTGTCTCAGTTGGACGACAGTATGTGATAACAATGATCATTATTGTCGCCCTTCTTCTTTATTCAATTTTCGGACTGGCGCTATCAAAGTGCAAAAGGAGACTGTCTTTGACGTAAGGGGCAATTTGCCATAGCCAGATGCATTATAATATAGACGACTAGCTTAAGCACCCGGCGTTGCCCGGGTAGATACAATGTAAGATAGTCGTTACAATTTTGAAATGTGTTCAACATTACTCCCCATGCTGGTTGAACGGCATTTGTTTTAGCTAAGCTGGCATTTACTCAGATCGAAGGTGGCTTTTACTCACCGCCTGCGACGGTTCGCCTAAAATACAAAATGTTGTCTGTTATTCACCGCCTAAGGCGGGTCGCGTCGATCGTAAGGGCGTCATGTACACCCGTTTCTGGCCACAATAGGGCTGCCCTATCCACCATCGAGCGTTATCCTTGCCTGATCTTGTTTCAACCAATAACAGTTCGTGCATTACTTGACCTTACCTTGGCCAATTAGATACCAACTATTTCATAATACAGCTACGTCACGCCTAGTAATTAATCTACCAACAAGACTTTCGTAAACGCCGTTGGTTTAATTTTCTGTGAGTCAGTTATCCTTTGCACAACCCCCGTGAGTTGACTTAGCGCTCGTTAATTAGACACCCTATGTCTATTCTCAGGTGGTGAACAGTTTTCGTGGATCGTTGGCCGGGTGGAAATAATGTAAGATAGCCTTACAGTTCTGAAATGCGTTGAACATTGCTTCCCCTTGCCAGCGGGCAATTTATGACAGCGTCGGAGAGTCATAGAATTTTCTGTAGTGTTACCTTAGCCTTTAGATATCAGCTATACACTGATACGTCACGCATACTAAGTAAGCTGTGTTTGGTGAACGGCCTTTAAAAAGAAGGCCTGACTTTAATTTAGCTCGATTGCCTCTTTCGGATTGAAATACATACATACATACATACATACATACATACATACATACATAATTACATACATACGCACATACATACACACATACACACCATAACTTATAATACATACATTAACCTATATACACATCGTTCTTCTTTGCAATCCCACTGTCGATTGAATGTAGTTTTGCTTCACATAGCATCACATCCCATTCGCTGCCTCCAAAACGTCCCCTTCCACATTCCTTCAGAAGAACATTTTTCCTGTCACGCCATCCATCACAAGCAGCGAACACGGATTCACGTCGAGCATTCAAAGCCCTAAGCCACGACATAAAAGCAGCGCCGGACGATTCGAACAATAACGACCTAATCCTCGGCCAACCATCCTAACGCGTACGGCCCGGACATAACTCAAGAGTCCCTCTCTGACCCGGCGAACATCCTACAACTCCGTCCGATAACATTCACGCGGTCGGATCGCCTCTTAATGCAGTCCTTGTCCAGGGCGAGATAAGCTGAAATGTGTCCAGCGCGGTCGCTAAGCGCAAGAGTTGTGGGTCTCTGGACGGCCAGAGTGATGTATGGGACCCAGGCTCGGCCCGCGCGAACGCCACCAGATAAAAGGATGAGCCTGAAATATTATTTCAGTGCGGACGGTGCTAAAGGTGATTATCTGTCGCGGCGAAGGTAGAGCGGTCCCGTGCGATGCTGCGTAAAGTTTCGCCGTCATGATGTTGTTGCCCCGTTGGTGGAGGCTGTGTTTCGGCTGATATGGGGATTAGGGCGGACGAAATTCGATGATGAAAACTTTGTCGGCAATCACGGGATGAACAGCCGACTCGCCGTGGATTTAAGCCAGCGGAGCGTGCGGTGGTTATGGAACGCCGTGTTGGTTAGGGTTGGATATCACGCGGCGTCATTTGTTAGCGGTTTTGGACGGGCGCTGTGCGTAATGCGAGGTGACTAGTTTCACGTACGTACGTGGCTGATTAACGAAAACGCGTTAATATTGGAAATAACGCCTCAAGATTTGTTGGACTATTTCTCCTCCGCCTAATTTTTTTGTCTCCACTCTTATTCCACTTTGCATGCTCCGCCTTCTTCGCCTTCTTAATCTTGGCGTTGTTATTCTCCTATCTCTTCATCTCTTGTTCTTCTCATTTCCTTCTCTGCTTCCTTAGTCCTCTCAGTTCCTCACCATCTCACCCTACTCTCCCTTCATCCTCCTCCTTATTTCCTACTTTAGTCTCATATCATCCGCGTGCCACCTCTTTTCCGTCCTTCCTTATCTAATCATTCTTCTCTTAGTTTTCCGTTTAGCCCTTCCATCCTACTCCTCTCATTTCAATTCTCCTCTTTTTCCTCCTCTTTCTTCCTCCTTTTTCTTCTTCTCTTTCTTCATCTTCTCCCTCCTCCTCCTCCTTCCTTCTCCTCCCCTTCATCCTCCTCCTCCTTTCTCTCCTCCGTTTGCCTCCCCCTCTCCCACCCCTATCCCAACCCGTCACCTCTACCCCACATCAGCCGCAAATTGTCTCCAGTCCTCCAACTCCTGTCGTCAATTTACCCTGTCACCACTGGCCGTCCTTCTGTCCAACCCTTTCCAATTGAGATGCTTTGTATACCCGTGGTATACCCACAGCGCTGCAGGGTAGCCATCGATAGCAATGCGCCGCTGCCTCAAACGCATCTGGAACAAATATGATGAACCACCATCAGTTCCAGCGACCATGTGGGCTTGTTTAGCGGTCTTTATCTCATGGAGTAAAGTTTCACATTCTGTCTGTCTGTCTGTCTGTCTGTTTGTTTATCTGTCTGTCCATCCTTTATTCTCTTTCTCACCTACCTCTTTCTCCCAAACTCTTTCTTCCTCTTTCATTTGATTCAACTATCCGTTTGCTAATCCGTCTAACTGTTTTGCTGTGTAACTGTTTCTATGTCCATCTGTCTGCATGTATTTTAAGTCTGTTTGTTAATCCGTTTCTCTGTCTGGTTGCCTCTCTGGCTGCGTGTCCTTGTATGTGTTTGTCTATCTGTTTGCCAGTTTGTTGCGCCAGCTATCCGTCCGTCAGTCTGTCTAACTATCTATCTGTATGTCTACTCTGTCTCTCTAACACTCTATCTGTTTGCCTGTCTGCCTGTCGATCTAGCCATTTGTCTGTCTCTATGTATCCGTCTGTCTGTCTTTCTAGTTGACGTTGTCTGCCTACAATCAACTCGCTCCGGTTGTTTTGGCGAATACACTTTGCCAGATATTTAGCCAGGGCTGCATGGCGATAAGCAGAGAGGCCCCGTCGAAGATTGAAAGCAGATCCGACCAGCAGGCACTTTCTGCCCCGCCTGTGACTCGCTGCTCCCAACCAGATGTCCGTGTATAATACACAGGGACAGATGCTCCGCAGTTGGGAGCAGATGGTTCTGGCCTATTCGCCGCGCTGCAGAGACCCTTCTCGGTCGGGCGTGCACCGAGAGTTCGAGAGGGTCTGTAAGGGTAGGAAAGGTAAATGTTTGTGCTGGAAGTGGTTGCGGTGGTGGTGGAAAAAAGTCGGCGGTGGCTAGAAGTGATGGAGAGCAGACGCTGGAAAGGGATTTACAGTCTGGGAGATGGTCTCTGGAATGGATGTGCTTTTGGGGCGTGTATCTTGGCTCCCATGGACGCCCCCTAGTGAAACACCGGGGAGGCCTTATTGAAGGCCCCTAATGCGGACCCTCGATATGACTCAGTACTGTGAGAGTAACTTAATTTCTTTGTAATTTTGAGCAAAAGTTACTTTGCGCAGAAGGCTCGAATTAAAAATAGATGGAGTTCTGTTGCAGAGCCTTACCGAGTCCAGTGATCGAATACATGCACGAGGAGTTTCCAACCATGCACACGAAAATATATACAAATACATGTATAGAGTTTTATTAGATAGAAATGTCTGCATGCGACATATACGTTCGCATGCGCATGCATACGTACATACATACGTACATACATATGTAGGCCTACACATACTCACGGACACACACGCACACACACATAGATATATAAATATATATATAATTATATATATATATTGCTGCATGCCTTCATACGTACACAAATTCTTTTCATATGCATAATATTGACTATCACATGCGCATCTGGCATAATATATATACCCACACAAATATACATAGCTACGCACAATTACATACACACACTTAGATGTATGTAATTTTGTCTAAACATGTCTGATTCGTTGCAACACACACGCCTTCAACGCACCTGCGCACTTATCAGAACTACCTGTAGAAGACCACCCGAGGAGTCGCTCAATGCACAGGTGAACCATTGAAGGCAGTGCATGTATCCCTATAGAAATCACTCTTTTCAGCTGCCTCTGGGGCGGGAGTTGTTCTGAGGAAGTACTCAGAAGGGGGTTCATATCAAGTTTACATTGAAGGTTGATTGATAATTACGTGCACACATGCATATCAGAGGTGTAAGAAGCGGGGGCAGGGGGCACTAGTCTCCCCAGTTTTAAAACTAGGGGGGCCAAGCCCTCCCAGTTTTAGTGTTCAGTGCACTAAAAGAACATGCCAATGTAGTAATTATTTTCATCGAAAGAATTAGAGATTTTGTCATTCATATTAATAAGTGCCATAGTAGGTGATCTTCCCCTTTGGAACCCAAATTGGGAATGTGTTATTATATGGTTTTTTCTATGTATGCCGTCAGCCTTTCGTGCAGTACTTTCTCGTAAAATTTAGCAAAGTAGGGCAGAATGGATATTGGTCTATAGTTGCTGCACTCCTCTCTGTTTCCCTTTTTGTAGATAGGAATTATCCTAGCTGTTTTTATCCCCATCGGTACTGTTAAAGTTCTTAAAGAGCAGTTTATTATGTCAGCTAAGATCGGTGCTAATTGGCCAATTTGTGGTGCAAGAAGGCAAGAATCCAAGTCGTCAATGCCTTTACTGTGGGTAGTCTTAATAGTGGCACTCAGGCTGAAAATTTCTTGAGTTGAGGTCGGAAGTACGCCAAAAGAGTAAGGTGGCGGTGGGTTGAGGTATTTATCATACGAGGTATGGGTGAGTGGTATATGGTCAGCTAACGATTGGGCAATTTTAGAGTAGTATTCATTAAGTGAATCAGCCATTGAGGTAGGGTCGTCAATTAATAGTCCATTCACAGACAAGTTTTTTATGTGCACATTGGAATTGCTCATATTAAGAATAGTTCGAATTAAGTTCCATGTCTTTTTTAAATTGGTTCTGTACTTTTGATATTCCAACTCGTAATACATTTTTCTCGTCCAAAGTTCTAGTTTTCTTAAATTTATTCCGATAGGCTTTGCATCTAGCTAGATTCTCTTGAGTAGGGTTTTACTTACATACATTTACATACATACATACGTCCGTAGTACTACGTACGTAACATACATACATACATACAAACATACAATGTCATGCATACATCCATACATATATACACACAAACATACATACATGCATACATACATACGTCTATAAATACATATATACATGCATACATACATATATGTATATACATGCACGCGCGCGCACACACACACACACATAAGAGCTGTTGATTCTCTGGACCATATGGACAGACAGGCGTGTATATACGTATGGGCGTTTGCAGGCGTTCAACCCGTATTTGCACGAGTCCGATAATCCATGAATAGTGATTGAAGTTCAAAAGGTATTTGCTTTCTCGTAGTTGTTCATCGATACCATTTTCTCGGCATAAGGCGCGACATCTGGTGACGACGTCTTTAATAACAACCAGAATCCAATGACCTGCATGCATTCGATTATATAGACGGGACAGTAGAAATTGATGTATGCATCTATGTATTATATTGTATTTCCATATTTCTGTAGCGCCTCTTGGTGCAACCTAATCAGAGGCGCTCCCAGTGCAAACTGCTGCGTGAGAATTGAAACGTCTTAAGAATGCGGGCAGAAACTGAAGCACCTTATGTTAAAATCATGGAGAGAGAATGCTAACTATACAACTGAAATGTTGACAATTCCCAAATTTAAATGCTATTTCCATCTATCTTATTGCGTCGGTACATGCATGTAGGTGGCCCTGCCCAGCGGGACGTTGGTCCCTATAGGTCCCCCTTTGTATCCCGACTTTGTTATTAATATGAAATATGATCATGTGCTGTTGTAGTAGGGAACGATAAAGAGTTATGTTATGTTAATGTCATTCCAAACCAAAGGGCCAACCGATGCATACACGCGGTGTTGAGAAGAAGCAGTGCAAATGCCCAGTCATGTAAGGTCGAGATATCATTCTGAGAAGCCAGGAAGGAATTACCGACAACATATATTCCAAATATATTCAAATCGGACAAACACGTCAACACATATAGCGGTTTTCATATTTCGCCTGAACTGTTTCTCCCAATATTTATATCTAGATGCGCAAAGAATGGCATCAACTTGTTGCGTCACGTGCAAATGCTGATTCTAAATCCATGCTTATCAAATATGTTCAAATCGGACAAACACGTCAACAGTTTTAGCGGTTTTCATAATTCGAATAAACCATTCCCAAAATATTTCTGTGTAGATGCGCCATTGTTGCTTTTATGGGCAATAAACTTATTGAGTCACCTGGAAATACTGATTCTGAATCCAAATATGTTCAAATCGGACCAACCCACCCAGGGTTACAGCAGTTTAGATATTTCGCATATAATTGTTGTGGAGGTGTTTCGAGCTCCCACTCTTCAATTCTTATTGGATTGCTTTCCTCTCGGATGGATAGTGATCTACAGATCATTGCCTTCAATCTGGTACCAAAATACAAACTTTGCATCAACTTGAAATGACAGAAGCGCTCCCGACCCTAGCACGGCTATAAAGAACAGTTTAGGGGCCAGTATAAAATTGGTCTGAATGGAATAGTGAAACTTGTCGACAACCGTAACACCAACGGGAGCATGTTCCAGAGCGAGGGGCCAACTACTGAGAAGTCACAATTCTGTTTAGTAGTTGTACGGGCAAATGGGACAATGAGCAGGCCTCGCTCAGTAGAGCGTAGAGAGACCTAGACATCCAGCATATAGCTGGATACACGGCCAAATTTAGGATTGCGTCCGACATGACGTGCGGCAGAACGCAGGACCCGCTCCAGGCACCGCAACCGCCCAGCCGGAAGGCCTGCATAGAGTGAGCAACAGTAATCCAGTCGGGCTGTGACGAAAACGCGAACAAGGGTTGCTGTGGCGTCTGGAGTAAGCGAGCGGGAAACAGGGCGTAGCTGACGCAACTGGTAGTATGAATCACGGCAAAGACGGTGAATATGAGAGGCAAAGGTGAGCTCTTGGTCCAAAGTGACTCCAAGGTCTCGGACAACAGAGGAAAATGCAGAGGGGGAAATCAGCAGTAATGGCAGTTAAATCAAGCTTCATAAACTGCTGACAAGTGCCCAGCCAGATAAATTGTTTTTTTGGGGGTTGAGTCGCAGGCAGTTTGTCGCGATCCAGGTCTCGAGGGCATCCAGCGTTTGGCTCATTGCCCGAACGGCAGTAGAGGCATTAGATGTCATGCAATGTAAGTAGGCTTGGACGTCATCAGCGTAAAGGTGACCCAGCACAGCAGTGGCATTAATGATAGAAGCAATCTCAGAAGTATAGATGACATAAAGAAGGGGACCCAGCACAGACCCACGTGGACCTTGAAGACCCATGACCCACACAAATTGAGCTCTCTGTAATAAATGAGGCCAACCAGCTAAAAATTTTATCAGACAGTCCAAATGAAATCTCTAGCCGCTTAAGCAAGATGTCATGATCGACAGTGTCAAAAGCGGCACTGACGTCAAGTAAAGCCAGTAAAGTAAGCTGCGAATTATCGATAGCCCCATAGATATTGGAAAGGAAACGGATTAACAGCGTCTCGGTAGAATGACCCTTCATAAAACCGGAGTGACATTCCGGAAGCAACTCTAAAATTAGCAGAGAGCTGGTAGGCGACTATCTTTTCAATGATTTTCGACATGTATGTATGTATGTATGTATGTATGTATGTATGTATTTATGTAAGTATAGTGCATGTATGTGCATATATATGCTTGTATGTCCATGTCTGTCTGTCTATAACTGATTTCCTCATAAATTCATCCACGCAGAGTAGTAACATCTTTTCGGTGTCTTAGGTTACGCAGTGCGAACAATAAGAAACCATTGACGCTAAACAGACGCAGCAAAAGGCGCAACAGATGTATATATATATATATATAAAATTAACTATATAAAATTTTATATATATATATATATTATATATATATATACTCTAGAGCGCCGACGTTGAACCGATATGGCTTATTGATTCCAGTTGATAACCTTGACGAATCGTTTGATGATAATAAAACCTGGCTTCCATTAACTCATCCACTCAGGACGGTAACACGAGCATCGCCAAAGGTAAATTAACCAGACTGAGAAACTGACAAGCAGAGAGACTTATGGACGAACAGATAGACATACGGACAGAGGGAGACTAAGACGTCGAAGCAGACAGACAAACATAGAGATAGAGAGAGACAGACAGATAGATAGGCATACAGAAAGACAGAGAAAGACATAGACACAGCATAGGGATAGACTGACACAGATACGGACAGAGGCAGACATGCAGGCAGACGAACAATGACATCTCCCTCTCATTGTCTGTATCTTTTCAATCGTCGGTTTTGACGTTCGCGCAACACATCCAAAACCAGCTCTGTTTGTTTAAGTAGGCATTGTGGCTCCTTTAAAGCTCGCTCTGGTGTCGGAAAATGTTTTCCGGCGGTCATAAATTAATGGTTCCCGTTTGACGGACGTTATCTGGGAGAGGGTGGTCCAAGACTCTTCCTTCTCGGATAGGGGGTCATCCGACGAAATGATTTTTAAATGGCCCAGTCAGTTTAGGGGAGGCTTGGATGATGGGAGCTGTTGTATCACCTGAGCTGATCAAACAATGATACATAAGGTGGAGGTCGTTAAGGGCGCTCGTCTTGGAGTAAATGATTCCAGAGGGGAAGAAGAGATGGGGAGAGTTGGTTAGGGAAATGGACGGGAACATCTGTTGCCCGGGTTGAATGGGTAACAGGGAACAGATATCTGGTATATTGATTAGACAGAGACAGAAAGACAGACAGAGAATTGCGATACAGAACAGATACAGAGACAAAGGGACAAAGATAGACAGAGTCAGAGAGAGACAGTAAAACAGGCAGACAGAGACAGACAGACAGAGAGAAAGAGACAGAGACAGAAAGAGACAGACACAGACACAGACAGACAGAGAGAAAGAGACAGAGACAGACAGACAGAGAGACAGAGACAGACAGACAGAGAGAAAGAGACAGACAGACAGAGAGACAGAGACAGACAGACAGAGAGAAAGAGACAGAGACAGACAGACAAACGGACAGAGAACAGAGACAGACAGACAGAACAGAGACAGAGGCAGAAAGAAAGACATAGCGAGGGAGACATGTATAGAGACACATGAGATTGAGAGGTACTGCTATACATGAAGGAAGTGATGTAGGGACATTGGGTGAGAATGAACAGACGCCATGAGGTAAAGGGACAGAAAATGAGACAAAGGGGTAAGGTATAGAAAAGAGATGCAGAAGAGACGCCAAACGACAGATGAACAATGCGAGACACGCAGACAGGCAAACACATAGACAGTCAGACAGACATACATACATATGGGCAGACATAGCAGGCAGCCAGACAGACAGACAGACAGACAAATATGTGTCTTGAACGGCGGTGTGTGTCAATGGTTAGTTAGATGATGGGCTCTTCCAGTGTGAATTCCTGGCTAACTCTTCCCATTCTGTTCCAACCTTCAGCATAATCTTCCACTCGGTTCCCCTTCCAACAAATGGAATTCATTGTCGTTCAGCCCGAACAGCACCGTCTATGGGTGGTGCCCATGATTACTCCACTGACAGGTTGGCCAGCCATGAGAAAGAGAGACAGACAGACAGAAACAGAGACAGAGGAAGAGAAAGAGAGAGAGACACACACAGAGAAAGAGAGAGACAAGCAGAGAGAGACAAACAGAGAGACAGAGAGAGACAAACAGAAAGAGTGTGTGTGTGTGAGAGAGAGACAGACAGACAAGCAGAGAGAGAGAGAGAGACAAACAGAGAGAGAGAGAGAGACAGAGACAGAGAATTGCGAGAAAGAACAGGTACAGAGACATTGGGACAGAGATAGACAGAGACATAGAGAGAGACAGGCATACAAAGACATACAGAGAGACAGAGATATACAGACAGATAGACAAACAGACAGGCGGTCAGACGGGTCATAAATATGCGTAAACCGTCGGCGGCCCCATGGGGTTGAGCCCTGTCAACGGTCTTACATTAACAATTACACACAAAATGTATGTTACAATGAACTTATCCTCGATGTGTTTTTATTACCTATGAATGATTATTATTTTATATTAGTTCTTTTGAATTGTTGAATTGCACTATCTTATCAAACATCAACTATACTAAACCGGTTCTATGTCAATAACAAGTAAATAGAAAGAAGTCAAAGTTATTCGTTTATTTAGAAATAATATAATCTGAAGAGAACGCTATCTAAACGCTTATACGAGCGGCAGTGATCAATAATAGTAGCTAGAATTAATAACAAACCAGTAAATGTTTTCGTATAATGATCTTGGGTTGAATTGAGAGTCTTCCTTGAGTGGGAGAACATGGCTGTGTGCTCTACGTCTTAATTGGTCCTTTTGGCTTAGCCGGAAAGACAGCCATGAATATGTTACCGAATTAGTTTTTTTCTGACGATAAACTTTTAAAGACGGGAGATAATTCCTCTCATTTACTCGTAGCCATCGCCGGTTAAATGCTAGCGTCAGGAGCAATGCACAACGCTCCTGATGATCATCATTATTGTCGTTACTTGATAATTATAATATATCATGTAAGATAATAATGATAAGTAAGATTAATTATTTTTCTCACTGTGAGCGCCTTCTATTAGGCAGTGCTGTGAGAGGCGCTGTAAAACTATGTGAATGCAATCGTAATCGTAAGCTCCATATTTCTTTGACATCACTCTAAAGCAAAGCGCCGGGCACCAGCTTATTCAAGAGCGTTGCTTCAAATCAAATAGGATGTCAAAGGGGTAGTCCCAGGAAGGCCAGAGTACGGTTTTCAGAGGATCAGAGTAGCTGTTAATGGGAGGTGTCAATAACCAATGTGGCAACTAGTATTATTTTATGCGCTAAAGTTCAGTTAGGAAAATAATATATAAGTTGTTGTAACCCTTCAGAACTTTTTTCAGACGAAGTATATATGTATCTGTGTATCCCACGATTGCTCATCTGTTTTTACCTTGAGTCTGCCACTAAAGCTGGACCAATTAATCACAGGTAACCTGGGCGAGATTGGCAGCAGCCAGGTGTTTGTGGGAAATCGGGAGCCTGGTTGCAGCTGTTCCCATCCTGGTTTCAGCAACAGAGAAAAAGTCACGCATTCCGTATGCAGCATCCCGTGTTCTTTGAAGCTATCCCCAAACCAAATATAAGTCGATTTAGGTTACTTACTTACTTATTCGTTGTGGTTGCTTTTTGTTGCTGGTTGGTTGTCTAGCTGAAAGGATGGTGGTGGTGGTGGTGGTGGTGGTGGTGGTGGTCATTATTCCTTCATACTCTATTTGTAATCATACTGTGGTTTGTCAGTTTTGAAATTATTATTATTATTTTTTTGTAATATTATTTTTATTATTATTATTATTATTAATGGTATTGTTTGTGTTATCATTATTATCATTACCATTATCATGTCATTAAATTCCGACTCACGCTCCTACCAGCTGCGCCAACTACGTTTGGTTTCTCGCTCTCTCACTCCTAGTGCAGTAGCCATTTTACTGTCCATTGACATCGGGTTTTTTTTTCAGGAAAGAACCGACTCACGCAAACTATTTATTATTATTATTGTTGTTATTATTATTATTATTATTATTATTATTATTATTATTATTATTATTACCGAAATTTAATACCGCCCTTCTTCCAACATCTTTTTGCTCAGAAGTGCATACACACGCCTCGACGGCGCAATTGCAGTTGTACTGCAGAGCAATTGTGTGCGAAGGACTTGCTCAAGGTCCCTATACAGTGACGCCCCGGAGGCTCGAACCCGCGCGCTCAGCACACACTTAACGTTACGGGCGAACCGCTTTAACCAATCGTCCACTGTGCCACACCATTTAAACTCCGCTGCAAAAAACTCAGGCAGTGCCAGTCCCAAGCCTGGTAAAGCAGGAGAGCGACGCTAGTGATCTTTGTTATCACACAGCGTCGTTAAACTATTTAATGTAATTTAGAACATGGTGCAACAGTCCACATCATTTTAAAGACTTAATGCATTCTATAACGTCTCCACTGCTTGTAACTGTGGCCGTGACAGTCCCAAGTATGGATAAAGGAGGAAGGTGACGAGTGAGTGATTGAGTGATTGATTGAGTGAATGAACGAATGAATGATTGAATGAAAGAACACTGATGTTGGTAAGATTGCGCCGTCCATGAGTAATACCACCACTTCATAATTAGTAATACCACCACTTCATAATTACAAATAAAAGAATTGTTCGTTTGGATATGATCTGATTTAGTTTAACGGTCCAGTCATTAACTTTGACGCCACTTCTGGTTCAGATCATTCGCAGATCTGGCGGACACAGACAAACAGACGGACAGAAGGACGAACATACAGACATATGGGAGCACAGCTAGCGGGATGAAACGGGACCGATGACGACATCTGATTAAGCCCATCTTGCATAATTCATTGTGTAATTAAAGCCAGCAGCACCTGAACTGCCGCGTCTGCACAGCGCCGAGGAGGCAGGTGTCCATCACTAATTTATCGCTCGCCATCTGCTTCCCCGGCTTCCTTAGCGCAGATACCGACGCTCCATAAGGTCAACCAATAGCAGCCTGACAAAAGACACAGGTGCGGGATCCACCGCAATTTAAACTAGCCGTCGGCAAATGATTCCCAGCTTTGCCGCTGTCTACGCTGCTATCGGCTCCTCATCGGGCGCAGGCAGCGACTGAGCGGCGGTGCATGCTAGCTGTAAGGTCCAGCCCTAGCGGACTTAAGCGAGATGGCTCTTGCTGGGAGCATCAGCGCGCGGTGCCATGTCAACTGGAGAGGAGCTTGAGCGGCGGACAGAGCTCACCGAAAATGGATACTAAATCGAGTTGTGATCGAGTCGTGGAGTTCTGTTGGGATTTTAACTAGACGTGCGGTGTTTGAATTGGAAAGCGAGCGTCATTTTGAGGTATGTAGCAAACTATGTACTCGTAAATTCGATGGGTGCGTTTTAGATTCTGTGAATTGTCTTATTATTATTATTTTTATTATTATTTGTATTATTATTATTATTATTATTATTATTATTATTGTTAAACATTTTACTCGTAAACCATCGATCATATATACAGGCTAATTATTAGATCCTTAATCGTTTTCAATATTTTTTAGGCGTTAGAGTCATTCAGTCTCCCCACTGTTTCAATCTGAGGTGCCCAGAATAGCCAAGGAATTTCCAACTTGGAGGGCGACGGAGAGACGCTGAAGGAGATGGCTGATCTCACGCTGGTCACCTGTTGCTGCCGAGATCTTGCTTCCCAGTTCACCAACAAACTCCAGTGACTGCATTCCAGGATCCCGCGGTTTCGACTGCAACAGGGACAAAATGGTGCGACTCGGAGATTGCTGCATATTTACTTTGCTTGTTATGAGCAAGCTTTTCCGAGGCGGCGCCAGCGTGTTGCGATGTCAAATGTACACAAGAAGCTGCAAAAGTGCCAGGAACCGTGAAATCCCACGTCAGACAACGACCTCGTGACCAGGGTATGATGGTGACTCCGTCAGGTCTTTTGCCGTCCGATCTGGAGAGGCCGTTGGGCTCTTTGATGGCCGGGAGTTTGGCTATGCTGAAAGCTCTCCAGGTCACATCGTTCATCATACCATGTCGATGCTGCCTTCCTGCTCCGTTGATACAAGTGAATCCATGATGGCCCGTGGTAAGTATCCTCTAGGTGCGTGGGCGGCAGCCTCGGCTCCTCCCGATACTCCTGCGCCGATTTGAAGCAAGGTATGGTGTAACGATTTTGCATACGCACACTGCGGCCAGGCGTCGTCACGTGTATCCGACGGTTATTGGTCTAACTCCGCCATCTTTTTCCCCCGAGTGTTAATAGTCTGACGCCGTATAGAATCTCTGCTATGTGTCTCGGTAATCCATCTGTCGAAAGTATAATAATTAGTTCTGTGGTAGAGTCCACTAAATCAGTGTCCGTTTGTGTTGTATTGGACAGAGGGTCCTTTATAAGGTTGTGGTGTGAGGCCATCCTGTCCTCAGCTAGAAGCTTCTGGAAAGGATGCAATAGCATTACTGACCATTTTTCCAGAAACCTGTATGGCGTCAAATCTGTCTTCCCGAGGGCATGGTAGTGTCCTGTCACTCTTAGCCGTTGAGTGCTTCTTCTGCAGTTCTTCCATGACACTAGGTGAATCATCTGCAGGAACGTCATCAGAGCAGAGTAAACGAAAGGCCCCTTTTTGTCGCCTTCTTTGAGCTTACTGGACACCGTCTGGGCAAGATATTTCCTTCGATCGTAGATCCTGTCATTCCCCCTAGTCCGTGTGTCTTGTGGCCTGATTTCTTTAGCTGCATCACAGAAGACCCATTCCACTATGCCAGGTCTCGATACGATGTAGGATAATCTTGCTCAAGTTCCGGTTTCGACCTCGCTCTTGGGTATAGACAGAATTATCGGTGGAAAGGAGCAGATCTTGCCGTTTTGAGGGGCTATTTGATTCTTTGATAACGGCCCTTAGGATCTTGCTGAGTAACTTCCTATACGCTGAAATTAATCGACTTTAGTCAATCGTTACGATGGGTACAAAGGTTAATCAATTAAATTGACGAGAGCTATCTACCACGCATTGACACTATAGATAGGCCTACGCTGAAATTTAACGCGACGAATTGTCCGCGACGAATTGTCCTGTTAACCATAGTCAGAGGTCAAGATTACTCCACTAACAGTGGCGTAATCTTGGTCATAGGTAGACCAAGCATAGCGAGGCTTTGTGGAGCGCTGTGGTAGTTCGAGCCATCTACTCAGAGAGACGGAATCCACGGCCTGGTATGAGTTGAACATGTGTTTACTATTTTGTGACTAAGCGTGTTCGACTGTCCTGCTTAGCATTTACATGGCTAATCAGTTGGTCTGAGATGAGTTTGCACTCAGCACGTGTGGCGACAAAATTAAGATGATGAGATGTGTATGGTGTATAAAGAGATGATTATGCTGAAGAAGATAGCAAGTCAACGGTTAGCCACTGCAGGTGGTGGGAGAAACGATGGCCACCTGAGCATTAGTCACAGGCATTAAATTGTAAGAATAATACGTAAGGGACTGACAATAATCTACGCAGAGCTCGGGCACCACATACACGATTTATTTGAACTTAATAACTGTTTCTCGTGTTTTAAAATGTAATATAATGTAATTGATCATTTCTATAGCGTCCCTTCAAGATACATACTCAGAGACACTCTCTGCGCTGGCCTAGATGATGTTAACTGTAATTCCATACAGATAATTTACGTAAGTTAGCAAAACAATGAACTGTAAGCCGAAAGAGTCACCATGTGGCGAGCTCACACAGAAGCGTTGTATCAACCAATGAATTCCCGTCGACAGTTGATAAATCTATATGAATAAAGACAAGATTCTGCGTGTATGTGTGTCTGTCTGTCCGGCTATGCATGTGCACAGTTTTACAGCTATTGACTCGAAGCCTTCGCCTCTGGCTCGGGGAACACCTGGGACACCCACTAGAGAGGTTTGTGAACCATGCGGCTGCCGTGTTCCTGGTCTTCAGGGCCAAAAACCTGTCTCATGAGTGCAACAATTGCCCCAATGAGTCCACAAAGTTTCCTTCTCAATCGCCAGGAGTCACTACTGTACTCACACGTTCCGACGTACTACACTTAGCAAACCAACAAAATCTCGCAAAGACGAAAGACAGACACACCTGTGGAAGGATATCCAGGGGTCAAGTCCATTTTCATTCTCGATATTTCTTGACCCGGGCAACGCTGGGTACCCCAGCTACTGACAAATTAAAGAAGATAGAAACAGCGACAGAGAGTGCTTTGAATGGTGTCAATGTGAATAAGTTAACACGTACTACCATAATTATGCTTACCATCTTTAAATAACAGCAGAGGAAGAACGCTTCACTAAGATCACAGAGTTTAGGTGAGGTGACATGATTATGTAATCGCAGATTTATGTAGCGCCCTTACAAGATATCTACCCAGAGGCGCTCTCTGAGCTGGCTTTATATATGCCTAATGGCAGTGCTTACGAATATGTTACAACTGTTAGCAAAACAGTGCACATTAAACTGAGAAGAGTCAGCAGTGGTGGACCCACGCAGAAGCGGGGAGGACGAACCAACGGATCCTCTTCGACAGCTGACAGATGGCACGCATGTTCAGAGTGACCATCGAATAATCTTGACCATATTCCACACAATGCAATACATGCAGGATTCGAAAGTAAAATAAACAAAGGCAGATCGAGACTACACTGGGTGGATAATAAAAATGAGGACTTTAACACCACATGTATAAATCCGCCCATGCCCCAACCCTCCCCCAATTTTGTATTTTCACAGAATGTAGCCCTCCCATCAAGAAGTATGATGGCCCCAGATGCCCATTCGGCCTCTTCATTAACCTTCTGTACATTTATTCATATTTCGTTATAAACGTACTAATTGCGATGCTTATACATACTAACACGTATGTTAGTTGTATTAGTCTTCGTTTAACGACGCCGTGTGTGTGTGAGTGCGTGCGTGTGTGTGTATCGCATCCTTGTATTGTCAAAGCGTTAAATGGTTTGTTCCGTATATACCGCACCAAATCAACCAGATGCTTTTTTGAAGCCATTTCCTCCATCATCAATCTTCTGACCATCTGACCTGATGAATCTGCGTTTTCAGGTTCATCCTCCGTTCTGTCTGCGTTCCTGCCTCCTCAGCCGATCGTTCGACCGCAGTGACTCAGACTACGAGCCACAGATGTCGCTTCTGTCGGAAGTGATCCGCGACAGGGCACCAGCGCTTGCGGGGAAGCTGCACCAGCGCACCAAGCGACAGATCTGTTTGCGAGATCTTTCAAGTAAGCCCATCTAAAGACTAAAGCGTGTAAGGTTATAATAATTGTTCGTTTATTGATATATATGGAATGTTATACCCATACCATTGCATCCTCTTCATTTTTTTTCATTGGAATAATTACTGCATTGGCCCAACGCCGAGCGTTTGCTGTTGCGGGTCCAGCGACCCAGAATGGCCTTCCTCCATCACTAAGGGCCAAACTATTGACTGGATTGAGTGGATTCTCTCCATCAAGTTCTCGCTCCTTAAAGGGGTTTATTTTCCCCCAGGGTTTCCGTTTTAAGAGCGCCTCTGAACAGTTATTCTTTGAGAGGCGCTATATAAATCTAAGATATGATATGAAATAACCTTCTATGAGTTGTATAGTACCATAGTCCAAAGCAATCGAGGAACAAATGTTAAAAAGGCGAAGACCCCAGGGTAGGGGTCGTCCATAAAGGACGTCCGCTAAAAGCCAACTTTTCACCCCATCTCCCATGTCCGCATTTGTCTTAGGCTGTTATCACATATTGACACTATGCCTTTATGTACATTTACAGTCCAAACTTGGGTGTATGCATGTATGTGTATATGTATGTATGTATGTATATATGTATGTATGTATGTACAATGTATGCATGTATGCATGTATGTATGTATGCATGTATGTATGTATGTATGTATGTATGTATGTATGTATGTATGCATGCATGTATATATGTATAACAGTCGCAAACCATGTATTTGTATTGATGACTCATGTTATTACTAACTGAATCACTCGGCTTTGTCCCATGTTGAAATAGCGCAAGGTAGTCCTTACAATTTTGAAATGTGTTGAACATTGCTACCCTGTGCTAGTTTAACCACATTTTTAGCGAAGGTGGCGTTTACGTTAGGGGTCATCTACGCATGGGTTGAAGCCCATTTTTTGATAAATTTTTCTCGGCTCGATTAACATTAGTTTGGCTGTTGCGCACCACCTACTGCGGATCGCCTGTCTTGTTAAATGTTTGTCGCTTCTATCGTAAGGGGGTCATCTACACCCCTATCTGGCCCCAACAGGGCGCCCATTTAGACTCTGACGGCTGCCCCATCCATCATCGACCGTTATCCTTACCTGACCTTGTTTCAATCAATAACAGTAAGTCGTATTGCTGGACCTTACCTTAGCTAATTAGATATCAGCCACTTGATACTACTGCTAGTCTGCTACGGCAAGCCTACTAATTAATCTACCAATAGAAGTTTCGTAAATGGCTGTGTGTTTAATATAGCTCGATTCGCCACTTTTGGGGTGAAACTTTTGGAGAATGGGTAAGGTTTGGTGATCGTGTGGTAAAGAGTATTCTTGGAAAATTTGGGAGCAATCGGTCCAAGGGATCAAACGTTTTTGTGGAGGATACATAGTTAGTTAGTTAGTTAGTTAAGTTACTTAGTTAGTTAGTTGAATACATGCTTTTTCTTTTTTTATATAATTCCCTTGCTATAGAAATCGCCATTTCTTGGATCGAGAGTTTCACCGCAAAAAGTAATAAACTACACAGAACCGGATTTCTTCTGGTATTTATAGGACAAATATCCGATGTAAAAGATGTCTGTTGTTGTTTTGTGACTACATCGAGCAATTTACCGTTCAAACCTTGTAACCTATCACAACTGCAGAATAATTTATTTGGTAGTATTTAACTTGTAGTTCCAGTTCAGCGACGCTGTGTGATCACAAGCCTCATTAGCGTCGCCCTACTCCTTTATTTTGCCTTGGGGCTGGCACTTTCAGAGTGCGAACGGTGGCGGACTTTCAAACAGTGAAGACGGCCAATTGAGTGTTTGATCCGGTAATTATTATTCAGAACCCCTCTTCCAAAATTACTCATAGGACGAATGTCTCACTTAAAAGCCGTGTGATATTGTGAGATTACTTCGAGAGTTCCCAACCGTTCAGATTGCAACTGCTGAGCATTTGATTCAGTAGTTACTGTAGCAGTACAACATTCAGTTTAATGACATTATGTGATAACAAAGATCATTCTCGTCGCCCTCCTCCTTTATCCAGGCTTGGGACTAGCACTGCCTTAGTACGGGCTAAAGCTGAGCTGCCCTAATGCTTCGTTCGATTCACTGAAAATTTAACTGGTATACTACAAGTTATAATAACCGAAAATTGTAACAACTGGAAAGCAACAATTGAAAATGGTAACAACTGGAAGGCAACAATTGAAAGTAGTAGCAACTGGAAGGCAACAATTGTAAGTGGAAACAACCGGAAGGCAACAATTGAAAGTGGTAACCAGTAATATATTCTTTAACTAAAAGTTGAATAGAGTAATAATTATTTGATTCTCGTGCAGTAGAAGTAGAATAAAAATTCTTTTAAGAACTAGAATAGAATAAGAAGTGAAATGGAGACCTCCTGAAGTGAATAAGAAGTAAAATTAATTTCATAAAGAAATTTAATAAACATTTCAGATGCGCTTTCCGTGGGCCGTTATTAGTAATAGTGCTACTGCGCTACAGAAATAATCATATCTCCATTATTGTCACATTCGCGCTAAACGTGAATCTCGTAGACGTAATCAGACCCGTCAACTGCGCATGTAGAAAACTTTTCTTACAATCGGTCAATGACATTTTATAAGGATTTCTGCGCAAAAGGTTTTAAATTTAATTATGAGTTTGAAAGTGCTAACAGCGGGAAGGCAACAATTGAAAGTGATGATGACTGGACGGCAACAATTGAAAGTGATAACAACTCTAGGGTAACAATTGAGAGTAGTAATAATTTGAGACAGTTGCGTAACTGAGGGAGTGTGGGGTACGGACAGCACCGGGTGACACCATCCAGAAAGGTGATACCAAAATGACACAATGACTGACTTAAAAGCGTTGGTGCAGAATCTCAGGAAACATTCAATAATTTTAAATTAGGACTAACAGGTGGCTAAACTTATTTCGTACTTAGTCTTACATGTATGATTATGATAGCAACCTATATCAATTTATTCTATTCTAATATGCCTACTTTTTCAAAGCTTCTAATGCGCTGCTGTTGGTGTCGTCAGTATTACCCAGTAATGCACTTGTCTTTCACAAGTTGCTTAAGGCTGATTTGTATCACCGTGCTGGCAGCGCCTCCGAATTGACTTCAATGGGGCGCTATATAAGTGTTCAAGTGAATGAATGAATGAATGAATGAATGAATGAATATATATGAACTAGCTTCACAGCCTAGCTTCGCCTTGGATTGAACTTTGAATTCAGCAGGTCTGAAATCCGACCGATACCTAGTGTTGGGCAAGTGCTCCGAGTGAGGCTTTGCTTATATAAATGGCGCGTCTGATCGATTTGTATGTTAAATTAACACTGCACACCTTCAGATGATGTGAATGCAAATGGTGGTTGTTATTTTATATCGATTGTGTGTGAATTATTATGTAACTCGAACTGTCTAAGGATCGGAACATACAGTAGATTGCGTGCCGAAAATAGTCATGTTAACCTAGAAATTGGCATAGGAACGTTTTGTACAAATTTTCATATCGCCATAGCGTTCCGTTCATGAGCCATGGATTCCATTCTTTGGAAGGACTACATTTTCCGCTATTGCTTTAGATCACGATTTACGAGTACCATTAGTACAAAACATTAGAGCCTACTAAGGGTTATGTATGGTCTGGTAGCTACAAGGGAGGTCTCCATGGGTGGGGGGTGACACCATGAGTGACCGCACCGGGAGACACCAACCCTAGCGACGCCTCTGACTGGAGGGCAACAATTGAAAGTGGCAACAACTTTAGGGCAACAATTGAAAGTGGTAACAATTGAAAGTGGTTTCAGCTGGAGGGCAACAATTGAAAGCGGCAACAATTGATAATGGTAACAACTGGACAGCAACAATTGAAAGTGGTAGCAACTCTGGACAACATTTGAAAGTGGTAACAACTGGAAGGCAACAATTTACAGTTTTAGCAACAGGAAATTGTAACAACTGGAAGTGGTAATAGGGCCTACCTGGTTTGACCAGCCATGCTCTTGAACCGCGTGGGTGACGTGAAGATAAGAGAAACTTTGTGTTAATGTTCCGTTTACGTTTGAACCTTAATTAATATAATTTTAATTGATATAGACGGCGAAAGCTGCCTGGCTTTTATCAGTACCTGCCACAGGGAAGCCTCATATCCGCTGTGGTGTCGTAACAAAATGTTTCACATGGGCACGGAGGGGGGTAATCAAGGTTGGACT